>BLKR01000472.1:62052-511969 GCA_011170035.1 Teleogryllus occipitalis | reverse complement strand
AATGTGTGTATATATATATATATATATATATATATATATATATATATATATATTTATATATATGTAAATATATATACATATATATATATATATTAAAACTTTTAAATAATATGAACAAATTTAACTTTTGTAAAGAAAATTATCGCTAGGAGTTTCAGCGCTTTTCATCACTAGCGATTACCGCAAACCGCATTCCAGCTTACTCTGGTAGATTTATTTTTTTATTTTTTCTTCTCGTTCGACATTTATGTCCTTCGAGGAGTTTCAAAATACTACATTTTATGTTATAACGTTTTGGATATGACCATCCTTAGTAAAGAAGTATTCATTACTACTCATGAACATGGTCTAAGTTTCGAAGGTTTGTTCAGTTTGCTCAAAGTTTGGTCTGAGGTGTATCGTTGAAACTTAAGGTAGAAGAAGAGTGATTGAAAGCGTCAAAAGCCCTGAAAAAAGGAAAAAATCCCTGAAAGAAATAGAAGCAAGGGCATGAGAAATAAGAAGAAACGTAAGAAGGAAGATTGAAGAAACTTAAGAAGTGGGGTCCTGATGACCAATATACAGTGCTGGTTTTTACTACAAGCGTTGATTTTTGTTGTCCGTCAGTTTCATTTTCAAATGATTCTTTTTCTTTTGCTCAATACCTACGGGACAAAATTAAATAAATTTTTACAGAACTTTAATTGTACTCTTCTTCATATTTTAAGTCAGGGATTAATAACTTGTGTATGTGAATATTTATAAATAGAAATATATACAAAAATGAGCAAAAAATACAAGCAATTATTATTTTTCCTAAAAAGCATTATTTTGGAAACCCCTGTGTTAAAATGAGGTTATAGGCCTCAATTTTCATAACAGTTTCTTTAATGCATTTGTTATCAATAGTTTCTGAGAGAAGGAAAAACGAAATCCGTCAAATTAACATGGGAGAGATATGACTGTCCGGAGCCCTTTAAGTGTCCTTTACGCTATGCCAGGACAAAGTTCTATCAAAAAATTTAGAGCTGTTTTTGAGGAAAAATTGAAAAAGTTTTTGAGGCTTCATATCAAGCACTCAAAACTTAAAATATCCGTTTGAAACTCCCAAAGTCTCCAGTTCATTCAGATCGGGGAGTATCAATGTTGAAGGAAATCGCCTGAACGGTGTAGACGCTAGCGTTGGGCGCAGACGGACAGAGAAAGATGGACATTAGACGGACAGACACGCTTTGTCGTAAATCCATTTTTTGGTATCAAGGACCCGCAAAACATGGATTCTGGCTGCGGAAGATTATATTAGAGCATTTTTTCTATATTTAGCAACATTATTTATCCCCTTTTTCGTTACCAGTGACCGGAAAAATGAGTTTTTCTGCCAAAAATTCGCCGTTTTCCGGCGCACGATTATATAACTTTCTCTTCTTACGAAGTAATTTTGTAAGGGCGAGAAAGAATAAATGTAATCCCTTCTATAAACCTCATATCTATTCGTTACAAAACTTTAATTTTTCATAATTATAGAATATGTCATGCTACTAAGGAACATATTTCGATAGATAGAAAGATAGGGAACTGCTCAAAACCTTATTGAAGAAGTTAAAATTTTAAAAATATATCATTTAGAAATCATAAATTTCACTATTAATCCTTGTCTTTTTGATATATAAATACTTTTTGTAAAGGGTGTGTGTATTTATAACTGCAGAGAATTCCAGGGATATATGAGAATTTTATCACGTATTCGTAAGGTTATTTAAAAGACTTGAAAACAAATTGTTTAAAATATCAGTATTCCCGAATTAACTCTCGAAGTTTGTCAAAAAATAAACACGAAATTAAAATGTTATGATAATCATCGCAAAGACGAATAATGAAAACGTTATATAAATAGCAATGAATAAAATAATTAGATAATTACTAACCATAAGTGGTTAAAATTCACATTTTGTTGATTATATTTATGATAAACATTATTATCTCTTGTAAAAAGAAATATTATGAAAGAAAGAAATATATTGATGTAAGTAAAGCGATAATGTAAATTACATTGGAGGTAGATAACAATAAGTCCTAAGTGACACTTTTTTTTACACCAACGGAAACTAACGTCTGCAACTTGCACTGTTATATGAACACTAAAGGCACACCTGTTCTAAGAACCCGGTGATACGCTACAAGTAACGAGGTAACTGAACAGAGCGCTGAATCGAAGTCTTGATTGAATTCGCAAGGCATATTTTGGCGCAGCAGATTCCAAATGAATTGATCGTATGGGGGATGCGCCTATCTCAGTTGGGAGATGAAATAGCGATAATTGGTGCAGATACCGAAACGCAATCTCCGCTATCAACCTCGGCCAATCGGCGTCCTGCTCGCCAGATACCACAAGAGAAGCAGCGGGGAAACGGGACAGTAGACAGAGCTCTCCGCAGGCACGCCATGTGGATTGTGGAGCATTCTATTATTATTGCATCAGTAAAACGTGAATTACTAAGAAATTGTAAATCAATAAACTCTCAACAATCTGGTCTCGATGTTCAGAACTTCGAACTAACGCCACGGTCTGAAGATTCGCGATTTCGAATCGCGCCGTGAACATGGATGTTTATTCCCTTTTTTTGTGCGTATGTCTGTGTATATTCGTGTTAGTTTCATCTGTGTTTATGTACGTACGTGTTAGTGTCGTCTTTGTTTACGTATAAGTGTGTAGCTGTGATGTGTTTCTATGTAATTGTGAAAATGTCGTCTGTGTGTATGTTTACGGATGTGTGTGGGTGTGGTTTGTTTTTATCTAATTGTGAAGGTATCGTCTGTGTTTATATATGTATTTGTTGGTGTCGTTTGGGTTTATTTATGTGTGTGCGTGACGTCTGTTTTTATGTATTCTTCTGCGATGCTGTATTAACATCTTTTTTGTTTAGTTAACTAAATATGCTCCTTAATCCCATCAAAAATCGTTTATAATCTCTATATTAATAACATGCGTGCAATTAAAATTCCACCGTTCAATTACAACAACACACTTACCAATCACATTTGAGGAATGGAGCCAAATCGTTTAATGAAGAAACTATAACACACACGTAGCCAAGGTATTTGCAGTCGGCCACGAAACCATGAACAAAAATGTTCATCACAGATTACATACCTACAACTACATACAAACAACGAATGAATAAAAATAAATTGGAGAAGTAAACGTTAAGATTGCTGACTATTGAACAACATAAAATATTTAACGTGTAAAAATTAAATGTTTTACATGTAGAAAGATTGGTCTTAAGATTACGAATGCAAAAAAATGTAAAGGCCAGTTGTATTCACTAGTTCTCAAAATAACGCAACAGCAAAACTGTGTCAGAAGTGAAACAAAAAGTGTCAGTAGTTTTTTCCCTAATATTTATACATGTTGTATTCTCTTTCATACCTGAGACTTTTCGTGGGAAGTAATGTTTTCATAACTATCAGTTTTTTATATTATTTTATCCGCAATATGTTCAGACCTTCCATTACCAAATATTTCGTGGAAACAAAAATAATGTATGGGCCACTAAAGTTGATATTTTTCAGAAGCAATACCACGTCATGAAATGTAATTCTTGGTTGGTAAAGATGTGCTTGAATTTCTGAAAATTTAAATTATTCTTGAATGAAAACAAAAAATATTGAACGTAAAATGTGGATAATTGGATATAATTGCACTGAAGGTATACAAAAAACTAGCTCGTATCGTCGCTCGTTTTTCTTTAACATATCATTCAGACAATTACACCCCTCTTTATACACTCGTTTCGTTAATTACTATAATGCATCATGTGGCTTGATAGGTAAAGACGAATTCTGGAATGTCTTGCATACCTAGTCTACCTCACAGGAATTTCGACTAATTTTGTTTCCGCGTAACCACTTACACCATCCTGGAATGAATAATTCATTCGATGCCAATCTCACACCATCCTGGGTTAACTAGTTTGATTATCTTCTGTAATAAAATCAACCAGATGGTATCAATGGTTTGCTCGTAATTACAGAAACATTGACTACTTTTCAAACCTCGGACGAGACAAGAAAAATGGAGCAACGTGTGAACATTAATTTTTGTTTTAAATGGAACAAACGAGTTACAAAAACTTTGGTAATTATAAAAATTGGGTGTAATTGTGTATCAGTGAGTCATGAAAAAGTAACCTGTTTGTCAATGGTTCCGCGTGGGAGAGAGAGCATTTAAGAGATTCCACGTCCGGGAGCAACAGTCCGAGTAGAAGAAAATATTAAGAAAGACGCTGAAAGTTCTTAAAACTTATCCTTGAGATGCGGCTGTCAATACTCATTAAGAAGTTTATAGAAATTACAAAATCATTGAGCATTGAGTTCTAACGGAAAATGAGTGCAAGATAATGATGTGTTTTGGATTTGTGCCCCTCACATCGTCTGGCAATCCAAAACAACACAGAACTTTCACTCTGGAAAGACATGAAAAGAACAGCCGATATGAATCAAGAATTTCCGAATCTGAAAGAAATGCACGTTTGGAAGAGTTCTAAGAAGAACGGGCTCGCCAGGCCGTATTTCAATCCAAAGGAACTATTCATAACGAATTCATGCCAGAAAGTCAAATGACTGTTCGTTGACTGCAGATTAATACTTAATTTCTCTGTACCGTTTACGGGCCAGGATTATTTCGATCCAAAGATCTGCAACAAGGAAGAGGTGTGTTGAACTATGTTACACAGGCGCACAAGAACAAGATATTGGCCAAGGTTTTTGTCCAAAGAATATGATGCTGCATGATTACCCACGTGCACCCTCATTTGCTCCCATGCAACTTCTCGCAAATTTAAAAAATTAATATTGTTAACAAAAAGATAACATTTCGACATTATAACATCTCCAAAAGGCTTCGACCGTGTTTCGGGAGGTAAAAGCTGAATATCAGACGTGTTGACAACTGTTAAGACGTTGCATCAGAAGTAGTCACAAGCCACACTTTCAAAGATTAACATATTGTCAAAGTTAAATTGTTGATTCGTAGAGATCGTTAATGAGACTGTTTTCTGCCTTTTTACGGTTGAATTTGGAAATACAAGAGAATTTTTATTCATTTCTCTCGTTTCCTTAATATTTTATGGGTCAGTCAGATGTAACAAATATAGCAACTCCAAGAAGGAAGATAGAGTTGCTAACCATTCATTGAAGTGCCCTTTTAGTTACTAAGTTGGAGAGGAATGGTTTTTAAGATGTCCGATACGTACAGAATTATATTATCAAAAACATAGTAAGTAAGGACGTGTCTTTACATTTTTATGATGTAATGACTTCTACGTTTGAAGATGACAATTCTGATATTTTGAAATCTAAAATCTTAAAACTAAATAAAGAAATTAATCATTAACGTAGAAATTTATATCCGTAGGCAAGGCAAATATTTTATTCATCCTTCCAGAAAAATACACAGAAACATTGAAAATAAACAGAAGTTAAATGATATAACGCCTCTTTAATTACATTCCAGTAGTATTATCAGGGTGTTTTTCCAGACAGTATAAAGTGGTGTTACAGTGCTATGATGTTTACGTGAAAGTTGTAAGATTTTTGGTTGGTTAGTGATTCTGGCGCGTCAACAGATTAGGCAATTATTCCCGTAAGTATAGTATATGTTTTTATAGGGAGATCGCTGTGAACTTGCCCAGCTGGATGGCGATATCCAACGCCGACCTACCGTCGGCTAGCAGGGATTCCCCCTAACCAGGACTCTCCCACCTGCAGGGAACCGCCCCAGCCGGGACAAGCTCTAAGCTCCCGACCGGTCTTTCGGAATATGTGGTAGTGTAGTGCATGTTAGTGAAAGTGTGCGTGTGTGTGTAAGGAAGAGGATAGGACGAGGAAGAGAAAGGAAAGATCGCGCGCGGTCCGTGGTCTGTTTGTTAGGGTACTGCTCCGGCATTCGCCTGATGTTGATCGGAGAAAACACAGAAAACTACCGATCAGAGCAGCCGGCCGCTAGAATTCTCCTCCACACAGCGACTGAATTCGAACTAGCTGAAAACCTAGTGTCGAAAATCCTGCTGTAGTCAGAACTCGAACCTAGGACCTCCTGGTCAGAGGCGCTGCAGTGACATCAATTTATGCACTAAGCTACTGCTCTAGATTTGTTGTAAGACTTAACGTAAATTTCATATTTTACTATAACAATTCGGAGACTCAAATTATTATGAAATATAATTTATTAACTGAATTATGTATCAATTTAAAAATAAATGTTTGTAAATGTGAAATAAGCATTTTTTCGAAGAGAAAGTTCCAGTCACATTTCATATCGTCTACACATATTCTTCAAGCATTAACTTTGGTATCACATAGAAATTAATTTCAAATATTTAGTTCTTCCTATCTCAAATATTTAAGAAAAGTCCTGAATAATTTTAGACAAAATTTGTAGAAGTCATTTGAAAACTCTGATTTTATAAATTAAGAAACATTAGAAACAGCTATTATGCAAATTTACTACCATTTGGTAGCGTATGGCTATCTCTCAAGCAAAGCCTCAATTTTCCAACCATTTCCAGTCCTGTTCTGGCTTACAAGGAGAACATGCGAGCCAGTACAAGACTAATAAATATAGACATGTAAAATAAACAAATACTCCAATTCATTTCCCATCAGTCACCATTTCTGTGGTAAAGACTGTACATGTAAAATATATGTATGTTTCAAATCTAGGCTTGAACAAGGCAATTCACTTTGACAGAAATCCTTCGCATTCTTGCTTCGCGAATTCAGGGAAAACTGACAAGTTTCATACACGGCTTGAAACAACGATATGAAAAATTCTAAAGTTATGATGAGATGATTGTATAGAAACCACATATGTGTGCAACACAACAGTAGAAGAAATATCATTACTCTATGAGACATATTCGATCAATACAGTTGGTGCTTCGAGATATAGTTCGACGAATAAATATTAAAAGAAATAAAAATGGCGTTGAAGTTGACGTAGATACATTTTTAATATAACGTAATGTATTACGCCATTGTTCATTACATCTTCCAGCACAAAATATGACACGGGAATTACATTTTTTCTAGAATTATATTTAAAGCAGCAAACTTTTTATGTCGAGTTAAAAAAATTATTTTAAAACTGAAATTTAATGAATATGCGGCACATATTCCCAAAACAACTACTGTCCTTTAAAAACGGGTCACTTAAGCACTAGTATATGGGGGTTCTTTTGCTGCCTAAATATCCATCAATACTCCAGCAAGTGACAAATGTCCGCATGAATGACGATGACTAACTGATACGAGGAAAGATCACAATCTGACTTTACACATTCGTTGAAAACTATAGTAGACGACATTTTAAAGCTTTCCACTTCAGACACCAGCGCAACATACTGCGTAGTTTTCCTCATCTTCCAGGATTAAAAACATAGGGCAAACGTTACATCGCAAAAATCAGAACAGAGAAGAAATTGTACAAATGGTAATAATGATGTAGCAACATTATTACCTGATTTCATATTCAAATGAATATGATATATATTTGTTATATTTATAAATATCTAAAATACACGTCTTCATGTCGTAAATCGGGTGTCTATACAACAAAATTATTGTAGAAGGTTAGATAGGAACGTACAATAATTTCGTAATGAGAGCATAATGTTCGGAATGTGCAGTGGCTGCTTCCTCCGCCGCCACGGCCGAGTGACGTTGCGTGGCGAGGCGTGGCGTGGGGCGGCAGTGCGTGGCGTGGCGGGGTGCGGAGCGGCGAGGCGCGGCAGCGCTTGTGTGTGTGTGTGTGTGTGTGTGTGTGCGCGAGGGTCTTAAAAGGCAGACGCTGCCCCTGTACAGGCAGAGCGCCCGGAGCCGTCCCGCCGACGCCATCGCCGCCTCCGCTCTCGACATGAAGCCCACGCTGCTGGTGAGTAGCCATGCGGACCTCACAAGCCTAGCACGAACGCGGCGATCCCAGTGCCTCTTGGGAAGGTCAGATCATTTTCGCAGTTTATGAGAAACATTCTAACATGGAACATCGACAAATAAATCAGTATCGACAAAGTAAGGCGATAGGTTCAAATGATGAAAATTATAAAATTAACAACGCGCAGTATTTAAGTACAGACTCTCAGTGTGTAGAAAATTGTATTTTAAGTAAAAGACAACAACTACTAACAGAAAAATAGTAAAAGACAAAAAATATAAATTACATTTCTACTCTGAGTTTCTCTAATATCTCAATTTTGTAAAAATCATTATACAAATCAAATATAACTATACTTGCAAATACCAGGCAAAAAAGATAAATATATTATATAATAAGAATAAAGCGTTGAAATGAAAATAAACTTGAAATTCATGCGCATTTTACAAGTAGAAATTTACATAACGTCAAATATTTCGTTTTGGTTTTTCCACAACACTCTTCTCCAGTCTTTTACATGTTGCATTTAGACCTATGCACGCAAAAAAAAGATACTCGATCTCATCAGGGTAAATCAACAATAAAAACTAGAATTAAAATATTTATAAAATTGTTCATATAATTTTCCTCTATTTTCATGTTTTCGTTGGACGACTATAAAAAGGAGCTTGTAAAAATTTGATTCTTATCACGTAGTGCCATCGCTCCACAGACAAGAATGGTTAGGGAGTTGCTACAGAGATGAACATATTTTCTATTATGTTGTTTACAAATACATTTAAATATAAGTTCGATTTCTTTTCAGCAATATAACCACGTATTGAAGAACATCAGTAACAATCGTTCGCTAATATTTCAACTTTTCTACTCATCCTCAAACTACTACTCATAATCATTCTATTTATTTTCACACTAAGGACAGTCAGCACGGTTAATTATAGACTGCAACCTGCAAACATGCCAAAGGGATCTCTACATTTTAGTGACATGTTCGTAGATCCTGTCTCTGGCCGTGGCCGCCGTGCTGGCGGGCGAGCAGACGGCGCAGAAGGAGGCAGCGGCCTCCGCCCCGCAGCCCTCCAAGCGAGGCATCTCCTCGCTGGGCTACGGAGGGGGCCATGGAGGGCTCGGAGGCGGCCTTGGCGGCGGTCACGGCGGTCTCGGAGGGGGATTGGGAGGAGGCCATGGAGGACTCGGCGGGGGATATGGAGGCGGCTATGGCGGCGGCTATGGCGGCGGCTATGGCGGCGGCTATGGCGGCGGCTACGGCGGCGGCCTTGGAGGTGGCCTTGGAGGCGGCTTCGGCGGCGGCCTTGGCGGTGGTGCGGGTGGTGCCGGCGGCGGCGGCGGTGGCGCGCAGGTGGTGGTGAACACGGTGACGCGTCCCGTGGAAGTGCCCGTCCCTGTGCCATACACCGTCGTGCGCCAAGTGCCCGTGCCACAGGTACGTATCATTTTATAAAAGCCATCATATCTTCATTAACATACTAATACTTTTTCCATGTGCGCAGCCTGTCCCGGTGACCGTGGAGCAGCCTCAGCCCGTCCCCGTTGAAGTACCTCAACCCTACACCGTCACCGTCAACCGACCGGTGCCCGTGGAGGTGCCCCGTGCCGTGCCCGTGCCACAGCAAGTGGCCGTGCCCGTGAGCGTGCCCCAGCCCTACCCCGTGGTGGTGCCTCGGCCCGTACCAGTCCCTGTCGCTAGGCCAGTTCCTGTTCCCGTCCCGTCGCCCGTTGTCGTCCCTCAGCCAGTGCTCATCAACGTACGTTTCTCCACATATGGTTTCACATCTATAAACTAAATATAATAATTTTTTGTATCTGTTGATTTTAAAATATGCAGTGTCATATATTTTTTTGAATTGAAATGGTTCTCCTGTGTCTGTAGGTGGGTGGTGGTGCTGGAGGCGCTGGTGGAGTCAGCGGTGGATTTGGTAGCGGCCTTGGAAGCGGTCTCGGAGGCGGCCAGGGCGGCTATGGAGGCTCCATCGGTGGCGGCCACGGAGGATTCGGTGGCTCCATCGGAGGCGGCCATGCTGGATTTGGTGGTTCCATCGGAGGCGGCCATGGAGGATTCGGTGGCTCCATCGGAGGTAGCCATGGAGGATTCGGTGGCTCCATCGGAGGCGGCCATGGAGGATTCGGTGGCTCCTTCGGAGATGGCCATGGAGGATTCGGTGGCTCCATCGGAGGGGGCCATGGAGGATTCGGTGGCTCCATCAGTGGTGGGCATGGAGGCAGCTCCGGAGGATCTATCGGAGGTCACAGAGGCGGCGCCAGCTCCTACTCCTCTGTGTCCTTCGGTAAACACTGAGATTCCTCTTTGTCCTCTCATTCTTCCCTGTCCCGTGCGCTCTTCTTCCATTTTTTCTTTTTTAGTCTTCAAGAGTAGATGATTGCTATCTTCGTTGATCTGTATCTTGCATTCAATAAACTATCTCTTAGCATATGCTTGTGTTTTCATTTACAAATTTAATAACTTAAATACAGTCGCTCGTCGCAAATGTATTCCTAAAAATGTAAATGACAATATTTCTTTTAAGTGTTTTATTTCTTAGTTTCAAGAAAGAAAAAAAACAAAATTATATCATTAGAAACTTTTTATTTGGTATTTGATTTTCTATATCTTATGCCATTCAATTATATTGTTGAAAAATTATTAGAAATGATTCAGTTCATTTAAAGAGAAATTAATACACGTGTTTTGAGTAATTACTGACAATACAAATTGTTATTGAAATTCATGATCTTTAAAATGAAATGTAATTCTTAATGTACTGCTTTCACTTATATATTTACAGTGAGTTAACTGCAGGCATAGGATACCTCCTAATATCCTGTAGGCAAAGGTTTGCTACGCAAAATGCGATATCGTTTGCTAGACAAAATTGAACCGATTCGAGATGGCATGGACTCAACAAGTTGTTGATACTCCCGAGCAGAAATATTGAGTAATGCCACCTCTATAGCCGTCCATATTTCCAAAAGTGTGGCTGGTGCACGATTTTGTACACGATCTGACCTGTCCATTCAATGGTATTTATGTACTGCAATCTTGGTGACCCAATCTTTCGCTTGAACTATCCAGAATGTTCTAAAACCATTCGAGAATTATTGAGACCGGGTGACACGGCGCACGTACATCCATAAAATTTTTTTTTTTTTTTGAAAACATGAAGTTCATGAACGGAGTAATTGGTCTTCAAATAGCGGAACATAACCAATTGCAGTCAAGGATCGTTTCAAATCAGAATACCCAGTTCATTTCAGTCGACACCATTTCGGAGACACAAATAGCTTGCACGGTGCAGGGGAATGTTCGGCCGAGCTCTTCAGAAATGTCACATGAACATATGCATGTTATACCTGCATAGTCATGATAGCTGTGCATCTTAGGTATTAATTATTCTTAAAACTGTAATTTAAAAGGGTATATAGCGTATCCATTAGGTATAATTTGAGACGCAGATTCAACCGACGGCCGGCGTGCTCCATGTCGCCACACCGGGAGCGGTAGCTCAGTGCATCAACTGATGTCACTGCAGTGCCTCTGACCGGGAGGTCCTAGGTTCGAGTCCCGACGGCGGCAGGATATTCGACACTAGATTTTCAGCTAGGTCGAATTCAGTCGCTGTCTGGAGAAGAATTCTAGAGACAGGCTGCTCTGATCGGTAGTTTTCCGTGGTTTCTCCGATCAACACCAGGCGAATGCCGGAGCAGTACCTTCCTCTTCCTTGTCCTATCCTCTCCCCTTACACTTACACTAACATGCACTACACTACCACACATTCCGGGAGACCGGTCGGGAGGTTAGAGCTTGTCCCGGCTGGGGCGATGCCCCGCTGGTGGGAGAGTCCTGGTTAGGGGGAAACCCCACTAACCGATGGTAGGTCGACGAGAAAAAACATGCTCCACACTAACGACACTAACCAAAGCAGTTGACGCGCCCGGGAAACACGAAAAAATCAATCAATCAATCCATGTCGCCAAGGTGACGGCGCAGCTCTCACTCCATTTCCTCTTCTCCGACCTCGGGAGCCGTACGTCCGTGTGTAGGCGACCAGCGACCGCCTCAAAATGCACACTTCGACAGCCGCGAAAGCTTCGCTGCTGAGTGGACGAAAATGTCGTCATATAAACTGATTACAATCAATAATGACAATGGTGTTTCAATTGCCTCCTTATACGTTTGCGGCGGTGATGGTGTAACAGCGTAATGGGCTGTTATATCCAAGTTTGCGGGTTCAAACCCGATCGAAGCTGTGGATTTTTAAGGGCAAAAATATCCTTCGTGCACCTTTCTTCGGAGGAGAAGTAAAGCCGGCTGGCCCATGTTAGTAGATTTACTGCAGGTAAAAGATCCTCAAACCTAAATGAAGCCTCTGAGCCTAATTCAAATTGCCTGTTTCATCGCCCAAGAAATACCTTCTTTCTCCCCTAGTAGGTGAAAGGAGCGTAACAAAGGTTGTGTGGTCAGGCGTGGCCTGAGTCTCGCCACGTAAAATAAGGCATTCATTAATTCATTCATTCATATTCATTCATATATTATTTCAGCAGTATACATTCCCTTTCCGGCTCTCACACCGAATCAATCATTATAAATTGGGTAGAGACCCAATTTCGTTAGAGAACGAAAGGGAATTTCACGGGTAGAGACGAATTGCACTTTGACTTCAAATTTTTTTTTTAATGCATCAAAATATTTATGTCAAACGCAACTCCGCAACACTCGGCTGTATATTTAAATCCATGTCAAATAACTCCTAAATCCAAAGCGCTCTAGAGTCTTAAAAACTAAAATATTGAGACCAGAAACCTCATATCAACGTTCCTCACAGCGTAATCTACATGATGAGATCTTCCTGAACTTTCTATTACATTTTTTGCTAGCCCGGCGCTTCTCGATATTACCACACCTGCTCACAGACATGCAGAATCTGCAACTAAAATTAAACTAATTACTTGATATAATACGAGATTAAATAACACGGATGTACCTCTCTGCTCGGTAACGAAGTTAAGTAAGAAAGCATCACAAGAAAAGTAACTTTAATTTTAACAATGATACATAATGCATTATTTACCATTTGGACTGTATAAATGAGTATAAACAACCTGTAACAACTATTGTACTACAGCTTCCGGGTCAATGACCCCCATCTCGATCAGGTTTTTCGTCCAGTTTCCCTGATCCATTGAGCAAATGCTGAGATGACCCCTTGTTTTGCTTCTGGACATAAATGTAACTTCATTTTCTGTGCACGTCTTCTAGAATTCAGTGGGAAATACAATTATTCAAATTATCGTTTCCATGTTGTCGCGGCAGGAAGTAACAAGAGCCAAAGTTTATTGCTTATCATCTTTGAAAATAGATTTTATTACATGGGAGTTTTTTGTTTTTTTCTCCCTTTCAAAATTCAAAATTTATTGCTTATTTATCCTTGAAAATAGTTTTTATTACATGGGAGTTTTTTGTTTTTTTTCTCCCTTTTAAAATTCAAAATTTATTGCTTGTTTATCCTTGAAAATAGATTTTATTACATGGGAGTTTTTTTGTTTTTTTTCTCCCTTTCAAAATTCAAAATTTAAGTAGTATATGACTTAGTGTAGGATCACAGAATTTTGAAAATGTGCACACAATTCACTTTTCCCCATAGCACGTCATACGCAGTTTTTAACTGTTTTTTTTTGACGTAAAATAAATAAAAAAATAAATAAAATAAATAAATAATAAATAATAATGTAAATAATAAATAAATAATAAATAAATAATAAATAATAAATAAATAAATGCAAAATAAATAAAATAAAATAAATAAATAAATAAATAAATAAATAAAATAAATAAATAAATAAATAAATAAATAAATAAATAAATAAATAAATAAATAAATAAATAAATAAATAAATAAATAAATAAATAAATAAATAAATAAATAAATAAATAAATAAATAAATAAATAAATAAATAAATAAATAAATAAATAAATAAATAAATAAATAAATAAATAAATATTGTATTGTATTATTATTAATTACAAGGAAACTAGTGACAGGGGATACGAGGGTCTGGAACAAAATGATATATTACAGCCTTAATATGGAAATTGAAAAATAGAGATGAGGGTCGGTACACGCGAGAGTTCTCGCACGGGTACTTCTAGTTCAAATAAATGGTGACAATTGGAAACATTTATTAATTCGTTCACTATTAAAATAAAAATTTTACTAACAATTGCAAAGTGTTAACAAACACGTATATTTCTGTAATTCCTTCTGTACTTCTCAAAGTGGCGCGAAGAAGCGCTCTCTTATAGGGCGGACGAGCGCTGGACCAACACATCACTTCAGAGCGTATCTCAAGATTGTCGTCATGTAGCACGGTCGAACTAAACGGGCTCTCCGCAATTTTGCTGATCACTGCCTGTATAATTTGTATTCAGCAGTGAATTACACATCAAACATATGTGCTGAAGCAAAGTTATTACCTTGGAATCACTCAAGTCATTCATGTGTTAATGCATTCTTTGTTTTACTAAATGATGGGAATTGCGAGTAAACGTTTAATGTGGACTCGCTTCCAAATTATTTATCATACTTTGTATTCCAACCAACCTGTACTGTGTGCAGAAATGCATGAGGCATAATGCCACAAACAATTGTCTCAATAATTGTTTAATTTCAAGTCACATCACTTGTTTTATGTGATTATAATATCAAAATTTTAGCGGTGTTAATTAATTCCCTGGTTTCCATCATAATTGTTTCAAACTTTAGGTCATTTCATACTTATTTAAATTCAGAATATACTGTTATTGTTCTACTTTCTAACAATTATTAAGCTTATTTAGTTATGCTACATGTTCTTTAATTTAACCTTATGGAAAATTATCTCACCTTCAGCGATATTCCAAGGTTTATTGCTGTTAGTCACATTTTAGACAGACACAGTTGCTAAGAAGGAATTCATTATAATAAAACACGAGTCCTTACTTCACGCAAAAGAAATCAGTTCCCAGTTCAAGAAACCAGCGGTCAATTTAGTAACTAATAACCGCGCTCTACTCCCAATTCTCCAAGACATTGGACAAGAGAAGTCGTCCGGTTATTACTGTATGTGATGGCGGCAGAAATAAATTTCAAATAGTTTACACGGCTGAAAACTACTGTAAAGCACTGGTTCTATAACAGTAAATAATTTTGCGCATTATATTTCATGGTTTTGTAATAAAATAATAGTTGAATTCCTGTAAAAATTTCAAATTTTTGGACTCTATGGCATATGTTGGCACGTCCAACAACGCCCTATTTTAGAAAAATAAATAGTTATTGGGTGAGATTCAGGCCATTGGACCTTTTCTGCCTGACCACTTTCAAAATTTTAATTCAAAACATAATAAAGTAGCGTACCCGTGCGGAAATTCTCGCATATACCCACCCACTCCTCTATTTTTCCATTTCCATATTATGCCTCTAATACATCTTTTCCTTCATGACTCCATCACGTGTTCTATGTGTCTCCTTGTAATGGATAACAATACAATACACCCTTGTCAATAAAACTATTCCTATATAAATTCATTACTGAGCAGAGGTACACCCGTGTAATTCAGTCGCGAAGAATATCAAGTAATAAGTTTAATTTCTCATTCAGTTGCAGATTCTGCACGCGTCTCAGCAGGTGGGGTAATATCGAGAAGCGCCGTTCCAGCAAAAATGTAATAGAATGTTCAAGAAGATCTTATCTTGTAGATTACCCTGCTAAGAAACGTTACTTCGAGGCCTTTGGCCACAAAATTTTAGTTTTAAAGGCCATAAAACGCTTCGTTTAAAAATCACTTAACGATATCAATAAAATTCTACAGAGTCTTGCGGGTTGCATTTGGAATGGATATTTAGATGGTTTTCTTAAATAAATTCTTCATCTTTTTAGAGTCAAACTGCAATTCGTCACGTTTCCGTGAAATTCTGTTGCTTTAGAGACATTATAAAGATTGGGTACGTGTGAGAGCCGCAAAAGGTATTTAAACTACTGAAATAATATAGGAGACGATAGGAGGTCAATCGAAGAAATGCATATGTGATTAGAGAATAGGGTTGTTCAGAAGTGCGAGAGAAGTGAAAACGAGTGAGAAGAGGGATGGTTTGAGAAGAACACTCTCACAGTATTGTCACACAAGGACTGCCGCATTCCCTTCCGCATCTATCACATGCTTCTGCAAATGTTTCTAACCCCAAAAGAATTTGCGCAAAAGAACTTGAACTTAAGCGCAATAGACTCCGCGATCAACGTACTCAGTGGTTTGGTAAAGCCAATCGACATACAAGAAAATGAAGTTGAACTTCTACAATTCTGGAAATTTTGAGATTTTAATGAACCTCGGAAAAAAGACATATGAATAGATAGAACCCGGAAGTTCAGGCATTTATTTTACCCAGCATAGGTAGGCAAAAAATAATTTATTTTTACGAAAAAACGGCAATAAAAAAATCATAATTAAAATGACTAACGTTTTTATTTTAACTCTAATATTTACATTAGAAAATAACGTGAAAAGAAACGTTCTTTTCTTTGTAATTTTAATTCTATATCTACATATTTGTTTCCAATTCTACATTTTTGATTCGTACATTTACATTTATTTTATTTATTATTATTATTATTATTATTATTATTATTATTATTATTATTATTATTATTATTATTATTATTTATATTATAACATTCATTACTTATTTATAACATTTATTTTACATTCATACATGACTTGATTCTACGTATTTATTTTACTCGCTACCTTCTAGAAATGCTATTGTGGACTCCCCTTTGAACCTTAAAATGACATCAGTGAGAACGGAATTATATTTTTTGTTCTCTGCACTTGTGTAATCGCTGGTACTGAGGAAGAATATACGGAGGGCTGTCCTGAAAATTGATCGGAGGCCACACTTTAAAGTAGGAAAGGATTGCTCGTTAGCGAACGCAGGCTGCCGGCATCAATGAACGAAATCTAATATTCTTGACTGATATCACCTTCCTTTTTCTTTTACATTTATAACACACCCTCTGCTTCCTCAGAAGGACAAAACACGACCGGACCTTCGTGATATTCAGGCTTGCAGGTAAATACCCGACTTGATGAAGACCCCCAACAAAATAACGACATAAAAGACATAAAAACGCAAACATAAAACAAAATGACAAAAATTGTCATCAGGAACTAAAATAAGTAAAAATAGCAAAAATTAAAATCTTCCAAAAGAAACCAGAAGTACAATTAAGTTATTTTTCATTGTTAGTCTTAAAAATAATAACAATAACAAAAAGTTATTTAGTCAATTTTTTCTGAAGTAGGGCTAGATCATTGTGGAAATATTAAATTTGGGAAAATATTGGGCACGGTTTAGACACTAACGTTTTTCACAGACTGACAGATGAATAGGGTGATATAAAAAATAACTATTTTTAGAGCCAAAGTCTCTTAAAACTTGTATTCCCGTTAAAATCCCGACAGGTGTATTTTTGTTCATTGCAATACTTTCCGTATACTACATAGCCGAGAAAGTAAAAATCTTTCTTAGTACACATTGGACTTAAATGAGACATTTGCAACGACGTCATGTTCAATGAAGAATTGGAACTTGTAATAGGACCGTCACAATCGTAATTCGAAAGTTTTCTATGGATACCGTCTATAGATTCAATGTCATTAGTTCATTCTCTTCAATTATTATTAATTACAAAGTACAGACAAGGAATATTTTACATACGATCGGACAGTTGTCGTTCGATGAAGTGCTTTACTCCAGTGCTAGACATGCTAGACTCTGAAATTTATGTTAATAAAAAAGATAATTCATTACAAGACTCTAAACTTTACTTTTAAATGATTTAAAAATCGTATAACAGGCGATTTAGTAAACAAAATCAAGAGTGTGAAAGATAAAATAACAAGGGAAACAAGACAAGTACAACATTAAGTATTAAATTTCAGTAAACCTGTATAGGGAAAAAATTGGCTGTTTGACAAATATTTGAATTATATAATAAATTACCGTTAGAAATAAAAAATAGTGAACAAATTAAAGAATTTACAAGAAAAACTATAAAAAAACATGAAATCTATCAATTTATCTATCTATCTAAACAGTGGCGAATTCCTACTAGAAATGTAACTAATGTCACAGTGTGCCACTTTTGGTACTCATAGTCATCGGCAATGCTAGTTCTGCGCAAATCAACTGCCTCGTAATAAGTGTATAGTGTTCGAAATTTGCAGCAGCTGCTCGGAGGCTTCCTCCGCCTCCACGGCCGAGTGGCGTGGCGTGGCGAGGCGTGGCGTCGGCGGCGGTGCGTGGCGTGGCGGGGTGCGGAGAGGCGAGGCGCGGCAGCGCTTGTGTGTGTGTATGTGTGTGTATGTGTGTGTATGTGTGCGTGTGAGTGTGTGTGTGCGAGGGGCTTAAAAGGCAGACGCTGCCCCTGGGCAGGCAGAGCGCCCGGAGCCGTCCCGCCGACGCCATCGCCGCCTCCGCTCTCGACATGAAGCCCACGTTGCTGGTGAGTGTGCACTTTGGAGACGACTCAAGCTCACTGCTACATCACAATACACGTGGAATATGCTCGCCAAGATTTTGTTTAAAAAATTGGGTCTTCTTCGTAGACAAGTAAAATATATTATTTGCTGAGGAAATCATGCATTTGCAGATCATGAAAATTTCGAAATTATACTGGATAAAGTACAGTTCTTTGATATATGAAATGAAAGGTAGGAATAAAACTTAAACTGAGATTTGTTTTACAAGAAGATATATTCGAAGCTATTCAGACCTCTGCAAGTCTCTTTTATTATATATTTTGTTTAACAGGGTAATGAGCCATAATTAAATAAATAAGATATTCCTAAACGATTCACCACGACGGCAGTTGATGCACTCATTGGTGTCATCTGATCAGTGTCGTCGTTCATACGAAAATATTCTGTTAGTCTAGTAAACAATAGAAAAAGATTAAAAATATTATTTTTACTTAAAAGTGCCAGAATTATGTTATTAACTAATTTAACACCTTTTTTAATATCGCCTCTTCCACTAGGAATAATACACACTAGAATAATGCATTACGAAAGAAATATCCACTTTGAAAGCTGAGAAATTAAGTCATTCGAAAAAACACTTCTTCATGTTTTGAAATTGCTAAGTGTAAATGATGATCTGTCTACACCATATTAATAGGTCAATATTTCTTCTATTCGAATAAAAAATAATAAAAAAACAAGCAATTTTGAGAAAAATTTATTTAAGTAATGGTTTAAATAGTCCGGATTTCACTAACATTAATCTTCAACAAAAAGGGCGACCCAAACATACATGAGATTGAAAATGTACAAAGTTAAAAAAAATCTTTTGGATGATAATCGGAAAGAAAGAGATCAATAGGAAATAAAAATAAAAAGGCTGCGATAATATTATCTTGTATAGTTGCCTAGTATAAAACGTAAAAATACAATTTAATGAACCCCTTACACCGAGTATCTCTAGAAGACAATGAATAATTGCATTATGAATCAAAAGGCAGAAGATAAGAAAACACTTCTGAGGTCTATTCTTAGCGTCGAGCATGAGAGACGAATTATCTTGATGGGGAAGTACGTAATGCGTATTGACTATTGTAAGAAACATTCCGGAACGTGAAAATTCTGCAAAAATATATAAACTGTACTTCCAATATTCAGGTTTATTTTAATTTCTTTAGTATTCATTCAAGAACTATCTCCTATTAATGACCTTCATGTACAGAAAATTTCACTTATTACACAATTCACAAATTAAATAATTCATCCAATAATCCATTAAGTACATAAGGACACATAAAAAAAGTCGCTAAACCCAAAGATTTGACATATGATTTTCTATGTATTTCAACGCGCTGAATAAGAATCCGAAGCCAGAATTGCGACACCACCGTCCAATTGATGTTATAAAAATATTCAAAAAAATTCTACGTTAAATGTTTTAAAGATATGTGCACACCAACGATAGAGAGAATCACGACTGCAGACAGCAAGATACTGATATGACACTTCATGTTTGTAGATCCTGTCTCTGGCCGTGGCCGCCGTGCTGGCGGGCGAGCAGACGGCGCAGAAGGAGGCAGCGGCCTCCGCCCCGCAGCCCTCCAAGCGAGGCATCTCCTCGCTGGGCTACGGAGGGGGCCATGGAGGGTTTGGAGGCGGCCTTGGCGGCGGTCACGGCGGACTGGGAGGAGGATTGGGAGGAGGCCATGGAGGACTCGGCGGGGGATATGGAGGCGGCTACGGCGGCGGCCTTGGAGGTGGCCTTGGAGGCGGCTTCGGCGGCGGCCTTGGCGGTGGTGCGGGTGGTGCCGGCGGCGGCGGCGGTGGCGCGCAGGTGGTGGTGAACACGGTGACGCGTCCCGTGGAAGTGCCGGTCCCTGTGCCATACACCGTCGTGCGCCAAGTGCCCGTGCCACAGGTGCGTATCATTTTATGCATGCCACGATCAAGTAGATCAATCTTAACATACTAACACTTTTTTCTATGTGCGCAGCCTGTCCCGGTGACCGTGGAGCAGCCTCAGCCCGTCCCCGTTGAAGTGCCTCAGCCGTACACCGTCACCGTCAACCGACCGGTGCCCGTGGAGGTGCCCCGTGCCGTGCCCGTGCCTCAGCAAGTGGCCGTGCCCGTGAGCGTGCCCCAGCCCTACCCCGTGGTGGTGCCTCAACCCGTACCAGTCCCTGTCGCTAGGCCAGTTCCTGTTCCTGTCCCGTCACCCGTTGTCGTCCCGCAGTCAGTGCTCATCAACGTACGTTTCTCCACATTTATAAACTAAATATAATAATTTTTTGTATCTGTTGATTTTAAAATATGCAGTGTCATATATTTTTTTGAATTGAAATGGTTCTCCTGTGTCTGTAGGTGGGTGGTGGTGCTGGAGGCGCTGGTGGAGTCAGCGGTGGATTTGGTAGCGGCCTTGGAAGCGGTCTCGGAGGCGGCCAGGGCGGCTATGGAGGCTCCATCGGAGGCGGCCATGGAGGATTCGGTGGCTCTATCCGAGGCGGCCATGGAGGATTCGGTGGCTCCATCGGAGGCGGCCATGGAGGATTCGGTGGCTCCATCGGAGGCGGCCATGGAGGATTCGGTGGCTCCTTCGGAGGGGGCCATGGAGGATTCGGTGGCTCCATCGGAGGGGGCCATGGAGGATTCGGTGGCTCCACCGGTGGTGGGCACGGAGGATTCGGTGGCTCCATCAGTGGTGGGCATGGAGGCAGCTCCGGAGGATCTATCGGAGGTCACAGAGGCGGCGCCAGCTCCTACTCCTCTGTGTCCTTCGGCAAACACTGATTCCTCTTCGTCCTCTCATTCTCACCCTGTTCCGTGCGCTCTCCTTCCGGTCTTTCTCTTTTAGTTTCAAGTGTGAATGATTGTCACCTTCGTTGATCTGTATATTCAATAAATTCTGTTTTGCTATATATTTGTTTTTTATTTTACAAATATAATAAGGCTAACGCTATTCGCAGATATATTTGTATAAAAAGATTACAATTTTTTTATAAAGATATTTTATAAATGATACAAACTTCAATAGTAGGTGTTTTTTATAAAGGGCGGTGGCAATATATACACCTATGTAAAAAAAATTAATGATTATGAAGAACAATTATGAAAGGTGTAAGCTGATAAACATAAAAATATAATGAATAGTTTAAGAAACAGTGCTTTCTTTACACTGTGTGGTAAGTTACAAATTTTCTGATGAATGCAGCGCCAAAAAGCATGTTTACAAAGGAAGTTACATTTCTTGTGACACTGATTACATCGTGTTTTATTGTCTTTATATGAAACACGATGATCAATTCCTTTAAATCTTGAATATTCTTGTAGATTTAAAGATCTAGTATGACCTCATTTGAGCTCTTCCTGAAAATTTCTAAAATGCTATCAGCAGTCGCCCTCCTAAAAGACAAATCTTACCATAATGGTAAATGCACATTCATATCTCTTCCTCTTCAAGCAAATTTTCTGTTAGATTTGTTTCCTCAAGTTGATAAATTTTTCTTTTTTCGTTTCGCATCAGAAGAAGAAGGAGAAACGCCATTACCGACTCCAGAATTTTCAATTTCCTAATTGTGTTTCTCAAAAATTCTGCCTCAACCCTGAACAGACTGATAATCATATTTTCCTCTTCTCCGCTATTGTCATCAATATTATCATCACAAGCATGATCAGGCGGAAAATAGTACCGTCTATATTTTACACAACTGAATCAGTCTATACTCTCTACTTTTATGTGTATTTTATTAATACGATTGTGCAATTAGACCTTTTTATATTATCTTTCGAAGAATAATTGCACCAAACCGCCAATTTTAGCCAATATTCTTCATTAAAAGAACAAACATAATATTTTATGAAGAAATGAAAATGTGCATTGCCAATGTTAACTATTAATGCACAGTATAATATTGAGATTGCTTTGAATTAACTTCAATAGTTCTAATTTAATTATGCTCCAGTACAACAATATGAATTTACCTTTCTTTTTCCGAGGTGCTCATTTCGAAATATTTCTTGGAAACAGGGAGCATCAAGCCTCACCCATTTCTCATACAATAATACCAGTTTTCTAATCCTCAACTATAATATTTTACTGGAATCTTCAATAATGCCAAGGTTCAAGATGAATTTGAAAAACGTCTTATACTCTTAACAATTCCGGGTCCGTTTAAATGAACAGGAGCAATATCTGAGTAATATAAGGAGTGATCAAAGTAATTGAAATATGTGCAAAAGTTTTCTTTCTCCAGGAACTTGTAATAATAAAATAATTGAATGCAATTTTTTTATTAAATGTAAAAATAATACAAAATTTACAATAATTTAATGTCTGATATAGAAGTTTCTGCTCATTCACCGACACAAAACCTAATCAAAATTTGAAAATAATAAAATATATGTGCCATTGGGGGTTTGATAGAACATGGTACAAGGCGAATGGATAGACGTTACAAACGAAATGCACATTCCTTTCACTTTCAGAATTTATAGTAGAAAAAAAATTGTATTTTTTTTTCCTAGGGCTTTTATCCAGCCGACAGCCGGTTGCCTTTTACGTCCAGAAAAGGGACGCATATTCGACCATACACTAGACAAACACTTGCGGGCTCCTCTGATCTGGGGTCAGCAGAACGCGAGGTCCTCCGCGACAACACACACACAAAGTCAAGGGACAAACAGCCATGCCCAAGGCGGGACTCGAACCCGCGACCCTTCGGACCGAAGCGCTGAGTCGGTACTCGCTCTTAGCCACCTCGGCCATCCAGATCGGCAAAATTGTATTATTAAGGAGCACAGTGTTGTGATTCTCTAACAAATAGTTCTGTAAAACTCACGATATATTTCAACCATGAAGGGAAGCATAGCTAGAAGACCCTTTTTCTTCGCAATCTCAATGCAAAATTATTGGGTAAGTAGTAAATACAGAGTATTTTTTATCGTTCGTCGAAGATTAGGGCAGCGTCGCCCGAACAGTGGAGGGCTCATTTGCCCAGCAAACTGCTGCTGAGTCACCTCCCGGGCTGACAAATGGGAACTATAGCCGCGCTTATCTTACCTTAAAGAAGGTGCATTAAGCTGGGTCCTTCGGCTAGAAAGCATTCTTGTCACCTTCGGGACATAATCTGATTTACCCTTTGAAGAAAGTATCGAGGAATTTTTGCGATTTTCTCTTCATTAGAGTGCCGGCGCTTTTCCTCCGAAAGCGGGTTTTATGTATACACCTCATCTCTCAAGACCTCCTAAAGGAAAAAGTCACAAGAAGTCAGATCAAGTGAGCCAGGACGCCATAACCCACAACTATTTATTCGTTCGTCACTATAAACTTTATTTAAAAAGTCCAATGACCGAACAGCAGTGTGAGTTGTTACCGAATACTGTCCAAAGTAACCATAGACGCCTGAAAGATTTTCTTGGGGATTGTTGTAATCTGGCAGAGATTTCGTTCACCTTCTCCTCTGTCAGAACATGGCGCTTTGAAAACATTTGTTTGACAAAAAATTCCATGGATGCGAAGTTTCCTTAAAGCTTCAAAATTGTCGACCTATGTGGAATTTTCACGCCCGAAAATTTGTTAATAAACCTCTTGCAGCATTTACTGGCAGACTTAAGTAGAACGAAGGTGTAGTAAAGTATTCTCTGCTTCAAAGAAAATCTCCTAATGCACAGATAAACACTTTCGGGACACTGGTGAATCGGCCGGGCACGCCGAACGTCGAACGCAACTTATGAACCCTTATTGACAAATCCCCGGAGAAGGGAAGCTCCATCGCTGAGGCAAGAGGCGCGTTATCTGCGGTGAAAGATAAACACCCGGGACATGTGTATGGAAAAGGGGAAAATGATATTAATGTAACATCTAAGTAATGCTTTGAATTGTACTTCTGTTTACACCAGAGCAAGAATATTGGAAAGAGAAAGAAGAGACATCAATAACCAATAATACTTTAAATTCCTGAGAAGGCCCTGATTTGGAATTTCAGTTAGCGATTGATTTGGACAAACTAACCTTGCTAAATGTATGCGGTGAAATTGATTGCAATTTTGCATAAATAATTGTGGCAACGACTAAATATTTGCATTTTTTCTCAATTTTTAACTTCAAAACTTTCACATAAGAATTACTGTTTAATCCATACTCAGCTTTAGCGTTCTTTTTAAATTGCTTAGAAAATAATTAATGAATACTAGTGGCCTGCAGCAGCACAACATTGTAGGTCCTACAGTAGTAAAACATTACAACAATAGCATCATATGTATCGTGAGTATTGTATATGATGTATACATTATATATTCGATACATTAAATAAATTGTGTATATACACAATATATATATATATATATATATATATATATATATATATATATATATATATATATATATGTATATATATTGTATGAATGTGAAATGTGAATGTGAATGTGAAAATGTAGGATGTAGAATGTTGGTATACTATTATTGCATAAGAGTGTGGGAGCTCCCGGATGGTTCGATATATCAAACAGTTTAATTAGTAATAATGTTAATCACATTAACAGCATGCGACCATACAATGAAGATGTGTATAGTTGTTAAACATATTCATGTTTTCTATGAATAAACGAATAATCATAATTTGTAACTTGGTGCGTCGTAAATTGAACGAGAAAAGTATCAAATCCAGAGCCAACATCCTCCTAATAAAGGCGCTCCGCCCTAGAATGATCCCTTGTCCCAATCATTTCGATCTTACATTCAAAATGTTAATATGTAGTAAGCGTGGTCAACCAGAATCCCTAAATTTCTGAAGTCTTGTAGATCCGCTCGCTGGGAACCCTTCTGGCCGACCGAAGCCTCTTTGTATTGCAAGGAACTATGATATCGTGAGGCGCGCTATCGTAGGAACTGAATGGTAAGGGGAATTTCCAACATTGAAATAAAATGACGGTAACAATGTGATATCGAGTTCGGGGTCGAAAATACATTTGAGAGACAAACATGCTTCTGAAGGTTATATAACATTGCCATGTTGGCGTCAAATCAACTAACATAAAAATCACAATGGTACAATAAAGAATACGATGCGGAGTAGATTTCACTGTCGAACATATTGTCTGAGGTTGACGGCTAGGAGGTCATTTGAACAACACAGTAAAGGAACAAGTGTAACGTCACTGAACAGTTAATCGTGGTTATAGAATCACTACAAAACGGAAATGTCTAGCTTGCAATCTAAGATTGACAACATAAGGAGGGAAAAGTCAACGCATGCGTAAGAGCGTGCGAAGCATGGATTCTGGAGCGAAGCCATCGAAATGGAGCGTTCAACTTCGAGTTATTGTTGATCAGCAGTAATAACCCTTTCATTGTCATCCACACATACACCGAAGTACTTGATGTTTTGTACCAGCTGATATTCGCTTTTAGCGATGTTGGTATTGATTTTGCTTGTACGTTTCTCACGTCATGAATAGGCACGTCTGGTTGCAAAAAGGCGAGCAGGAAATCGGCGTATTTCAGAAAACACTGAGATGAACGAATCTCTCCATCCGCCTCGCACGTGGCGGTCTGAGTGAGAAGTGGTTCTGAAGAGAATTCCATCAGGAGAGCCGTAAAAGTGAAATAATTTTCTCCACACTTTATACCAAAATACATTCGTGAAGATTGTGACGTCGTCCTGATGTGAAAGAAAAACAGAGACACATTTCTTTACAGAAAATTACTTTACAATATGTATACTCCTCTGGAAACTACCGCTGCACTCCACAGCACTACAATTCCCACTCAAGCCGCCTCAACCTGACCCAGAGTACTCCAGCGTGCTAACTTAGCGCCGACCCTGGTTTCCGTCTTGTGGCAACGCCACGCCTCGCAAGCCTGCGATAACCCTAACGGGCGAGAAAGTGCCTCCTCACCGCAATTCGTTCCAAACTGGAATGCAACAGTTCCTCCACTAGCCCCTAAGGCGAGGAGTCTCGTGAGAGACCTCCCATGCTGAAGGCTCGCGGACCGCGCCACCTCATTACCGATTGATTGATTGATTCATGTTTCTGGGCGCGTCAACTACTCAGGTCATTAGTCTCGTTAGTGTAGTGCATGTTTTTTCCCTCGGGAGATGGCGGTGATCTTCCCCCGCTGGATGGCGAGATCCGGCACCGACCTACCGTTGGCTAGTGGGGTTTCCCCCTAACCAGGACTCTCCCACCAGCGGGGCACCGCCCCAGCCGGGACAAGCTCTCAGCTCCCGACCGGTCTCCCGGGATATGTGGTAGTGTAGTGCATGTTAGTGTAAGTGTGTGTGCAATGGGAGAGGATAGGACAAGGAATGGGAAGGATAGATCGCGCGCGGTCCGTGGCCCGTTTGATAGGGTACTGCTCCGGCATTCGCCTGCTGTTGATCGGAGAAACCACGGAAAACTACCGATCAGAGCAGCCGGCCGCTAGAATTCTCCTTCAGACAGCGACTGAATTCGACCTAGCTGAAAAGCTAGTGCCGAAAATCCTGCCGCCGTCAGGACTCGAACCTACGACCTCCCGGTCAGAGGCGCTGCTCATTACCGAGTTTTGGGGACGTTCGCAAAATTGGGCCCGCCGCCAGCTGCAGACAGACCTGTCACACACATCATTCTGCGTTAGCTGGCCCCAGGCTTCCCAGACACGCCCCTGGCGACCTGCACCCACCCACGGCAACAGAGCTCCGGTTGCCCGGAAAGCTCTGCACTTGGACCAACCCCTCCCCCTAGCCGGCTTCATTCCTTGAGCGGCCCAATGAGTAAAATGCTACGTTACAAGATTCATGAGGCAGTATATGATAAAGCCGTTCCTGAGATCGATATGAAAAGACCTGGCACATTCTTGCACCGTGGCTATCACATGACCATGAGATAGTAATTGAATCGTCGATGCGTGCTCGTAGAAGGAGTCCAATAGCCAATGTTAAATATATGCCAGTGTTCCAATGGTCTTCAAACAAGGAAATAAGTCTGAGACGAGAAGGTTGAATAGTTCTTCGAAGGTCGCCGGATGCTTCCATATTCACCAGGGTATGTCTAAGGCTACTGGATTGACATTCCAATTAATGATTCTGGGCGCGTAAAACTTCTACAATTATTATGAAAAAAAAGTGGTGTGGAAGTGATTTCATCGAGATGTGGCGGTGATCTTCTCCCGCTGCATGGGGAGACCAAGCCTCGACATACCGTTGGCTAACAGGGTTTCCCCAACCATGTATCTCCCACCAGCGAGGCACCGCATCATCCTAGACAAGCTCTAAGCTCCCCAACGGTCTGCCGAAACGTATGATAGTGTCGTGCATGTAAATGTAAGTATGTATAAGGGGTGAGGATTGGATATCGAACGGGAAGGAAAGATCGTGCGCGGTCTTTGGCATGTTTGTTAGGGTAATGCTCCCGCTTTCGTCTGGTCCTCATCGGAGAAACCACAGGAAACTACCGATCAGAGTAGCAAGCAGCAAGGATTCTCCTTCGGACAGAGACTGAAGTGGCCCTACCTGTGTGGCTAGAGTAAAAAATCCTACCACCATAGGGACTAGAACCTAGGACCTCCCGGTCAGAAACCCTGCACGACTTTATTGATGCTCTGAGCCACCTCTCACAGGTCTGAGTGACCGTCGGTGTACAGCGAATGAGAGGCGGGCGCTGTGCTGCGAGTCGCAAAGTTGGTCGGGGTCACGGACCTGACCCACCAAGTAGCTCGTCGGCCGTGTCGTTTGCGTCGTCTTGCGTGTTGCGACGGTGACCGACTCTAGGCACTACTAAGACCCATCCTAGGTAACACTTCTACCGACTCTATACACCACTTCTACCGACTCTACTATATGAACAACTGCGACCGACTCTTGGCACCACTACGTCTGAGTCTACACACCCTTTCGACCGACTCTACTGTATTCACCATTACGACCGACACTACTGTATTCACCACTACGACCGACTCTACTGTATTCAACACAATGACCGACTCTATTGTATTCAACACTACGACCGACTCTATTGTATTCAACACTACGACCGATTCTATTGTATTCAACACTACGACCGACTCTATTGTATACAACACAATGACCGACTCTATTGTATTTAACACTACGACCGACTCTATTGTATTCAACACTACGACCGACTCTATTGTATTCAACACTACGACCGACTATTGTATTCAACACTACGACCGACTCTATTGTATTCAACACTACGACCGATTCTATTGTATTCAACACTACGACCGACTCTATTGTATTCAACACTACGACCGACTCTATTGTATTGAACACTACGACCGACTCTATTGTATTCAACACTACGACCGACTCTATTGTATTCAACACTACGACCGACTCTATTGTATTCAACACTACGACCGACTTTATTGTATTCAACACTACGACCGACTCTATTGTATTCAACACTACGAACGACTCTATGCATCATTACGGCCGATTCTAGGAACCAATACGACCGCCTCTAGGCACTAATACGATCCTCTCTATCAACGACTAATTCGTAGTGCACCAACGATTATGACAGACAGCACGAATGTATATGAATGGCTCTTCAAATGAAAAATCCCGACAGTACGAAAGACTGAGATTGACTATGTGAACGAATATGACTGACAGTACGAAAGGCTTTTCTTTCCAGATGCATTTATACGAACAGGTCTAATTTGGATAAGAGAAATCATGCAAGACCTGCCAATCAGTTGTTTACTATAATTCTTCTATCAAGAGTGTCGAATTCGACGCAGAAATGTACCTAGTGACGAAACCGCCCCCTTTCACACTCAAACTTTGAGACTGCCGACTCAGACGCGCTAGAGAGAGAGCGACAATGCTGCCGCCGAGCTAAACTCGTGCGATGCCTCGTAATGAGATCATTATATTCGAAAGGTGCTGTGGATGCTTGGAGGCTTCCTCCGCCGCCACGGCCCAGTGGCGTGGGGGGCGTGGCAGGTGCATCGCTAGGCGAGGCGAGGAGCGGAACAGCGAATCGTGGCAGCGTTTGTGTGTGTGTGTGTGTGTGAGCGAGAGGCTTAAAAGGCAGACGCCGCCCCTGGACAGGCAGAGCGCCCGGAGCCGTCCCGTCGACGCCATCGCCGCCTCCGCTCTCGACATGAAGCCCACACTGCTGGTGAGTGTGCATTTTGAAGGCAATTGATGGTAACTATTTTGCCACACTGGACTTGAAGTGTTAGCCGTTTTACATAACATTAAAAAATTAGCCTTCTTTGTGAACAAGACAGAGAGGCAGAGGCTGAGACATGATAGAGGGAGGGAGAGAGAGGAAAACAATTCGTACGGATAGTTATGTTTTTTTTGGTGATTATGAAACTTCCAAAATTCACCTGCCTAAATACAATCTTCGAGTACCGAACTGAAATTTGAGAATAAAGCCAGTAGTTCGAAATTAGGAATTCCAGTTTATGTTAGCCATCATAACAGAGAAGCATCTCTTCTCCACTAACCTGGATAATACAAACTCCGGAAGCAAAATCCTTCGTAAACACAATACCAACTATTACAAACTTATTAAATAATTAATTACATAATTCAATTATATATGAATTCATTTCATTCAATGTAGATCTAACGATCTTCATTGAATTGTTTAACAAAAATATGGTACGTTGATATCCTAAATATATTCAAAAGAATAATACCCGTGCAATCAAGGTATTGCACACTAAGGCACAGTAAGGTGAAATACAGACAGCAAGTTACTGATATTCCATTTAGCTTACTACAAATTATTTTCGATGTTCGTAGATCCTGTCTCTGGCCGTGGCCGCCGTGCTGGCGGGCGAGCAGACGGCGCAGAAGGCGGCAGCAGCCTCCGCCGACTCCTCCGCCCCGCAGCCCTCCAAGCGAGGCATCTCCTCGCTGGGCTACGGAGGGGGCCATGGAGGGCTCGGAGGCGGCCTTGGCGGCGGTCACGGCGGTCTGGGAGGGGGATTGGTGGGAGGCCATGGAGGATTCGGTGGCTCCACCGGAGGCAGCCATGGAGGATTCGGTGCATCCACTGGAGGTAGCCATGGAGGATTCGGTGACTCCGTCGGAGGCAGTCACGGAGAATCCGGTGGCTCAATCGGAGGCGGTCACGGAGGATTCGGTGGCTCCACCGGTGGTGTTCACGGAGGATTCGGTGGCTCCACCGGAGGCGGTCACGGAGTATTCGGTGGCTCCACCGGAGGCGGTCACGGAGGATTGGGTGGCTCCATCGGAAGCGGTCACGGAGGATTCGGTGGCTCCACCGGAGGCGGCCACGGAGGATTCGGTGGCTCAATCGGAAGCGGTCACGGAGGATTCGGTGGCTCCATCGGAAGCGGTCACGGAGGATTCGGTGGCTCCACTGGGGGCGGTCACGGAGGATTCGGTGGCTCCATCAGAAGCGGTCACGGAGGATTCGGTGGCTCCACTGGAGGCGGTCACGGAGGATTCGGTGGCTCCATCGGAAGCGGTCACGGAGGATTCGGTGGCTCCACCGGAGGCGGCCACGGAGGATTCGGTGGCTCCGGAGGCGGCCACGGAGGATTCGGTGGTGGCTCACATCGGTGGAAGGCGGTCACGGAGGATTCGGTGGCTCCACCGGTGGTGTTCACGGAGGATTCGGTGGCTCCACCGGAGGCGGTCACGGAGTATTCGGTGGCTCCACCGGAGGCGGTCACGGAGGATTGGGTGGCTCCATCGGAAGCGGTCACGGAGGATTCGGTGGCTCCACCGGAGGCGGCCACGGAGGATTCGGTGGCTCAATCGGAAGCGGTCACGGAGGATTCGGTGGCTCCATCGGAAGCGGTCACGGAGGATTCGGTGGCTCCAGCGGTCACGGAGGATTCGGTGGCTCCATCGGAAGCGGTCACGGAGGATTCGGTGGCTCCACTGGAGGCGGTCACGGAGGATTCGGTGGCTCCATCGGAAGCGGTCACGGAGGATTCGGTGGCTCCACCGGAGGCGGCCACGGAGGATTCGGTGGCTCAATCGGAGGCGGCCACGGAGGCAGCTCCGGGGGATCTATCGGTGGCCAAGGAGGCGGCAAACACTGATATTCCTGTTCGTCCCCTCATTCTCACCCTGTTCCGTGCGCTCTCTTTCAGTTCTTCTTTTATTTTCAAGTGTAAATGATTGCTCCTTTTGTTTATCTGTATCTTGCATTTAATAAACTATCTCTTAGCATATTTGTGAGTTTTATTTTACACATTAGAAACGCACTATTCATAACCCTATTTATAGAAATGAAAGAAATGGTTATAGTTTAACTTTGAGGTATCTGATTTTATATTATGAAAATAAAAATGTATACAATTCGTGTATTTCTATGTGGGATTTGATTTTCTATTTCTTCAAAAAAGTATTTATGCTGTTGCAAAGTTTATTAGAGGCGTTCCAGATGATCTAATTGGTAATAAGTATGTGTTTTACCATCCAAACCAAGCTAGATGGCTGATGATCGTATATAAGTGATTCAATACATCTTATTCTCAGGAGAAGTTGAAAACGTATTTATTGGACCAAAATATAAACATGAAGGCAGTTCCGGTGGATAAATCAGGTTGGTTTATCAGAAAACATAAGAAGTTAATTTTGAAAAGTTAATATGATTAAAAAAACTGTTTTTTACGGTGTTACGAAAGTAAGCAGTATGTTGGAAGCACTTGTGTGAGAAATCCCGAAACAATATCCGTAAAAGTTATTTTCGCGTCGTATGTGCCTGGACTGTAGATGTGCAGAATCAAGTTCAATAAGCCATTTTCTCGGTTTGCCATTAGATTGTTGATGAGATAAAATCTGTTTATTTGATAAAATACATTAATACACTATGAAATTATTTTTTGATCCTTTGTCAAGACAATAATATCTTATCAGGATCACAGAGTCTAAAAATGCAGTTTTTACACTTAAGATATGCGTGTGTTTCATGGACTAATAGAACTCGTGTCATTCCGATTTTGGGGATTTGGAACATGGCAATAAAGTATATTTTTTTCTATTATCTGAGAAGAGTTAAAGTACTTGTTGTGTTGAAAATAACAAGTTGGTGTAATTTGAATTTTAGATATTTGTAAAAACGGTAAATAAGAGTCGAAGTAGTTCTCTAATTCCCCGAAGAGGCCGCAATATATGATGATGGTAAAGAACTTTTAGAATTACACACATTTGTGAGAAATATGTTCAGAATTCCTAAGTGCCAATAACCCTGCATCTGTAATCTGTGTCCAAAAATTATCGTAGATCTGCAATAAATAAATGCCACGTAATTTGCTCAGACATCTCAGGAGGGATGGGTGAGGAATGAATCAAGTAGGAACCCCGATTTGGTAGCTCCTGAGACAGGATTTAAATGGGAGTAACCCACAACTTTTGATCTTACTTGACATATTTCGTAAGCCTTGACTAATCCTTTTCTGAAGCATCAACTGATATGTGATTACTCCAGTAACTGTGGTGCATTCTACATTTCGGGAGGTTATAATGATCTTCCCTCATTAAAACGTGACATCCTGTTCCAATGTACAACTCAGCTTCCAGGGTTTCCAATTCCAGCGAGGCACCGCCCCAGACTGGACAAATCCTAGGCTGGTCTTCTTGTGTGTGATTCTGCATTTAATTGTCTATAAGAGGTGGTGATAAGGCAAAAATGAAAAATCGAGAGCAAACCACTATCCGTTTGTTAAAATATTGTTTCGGTATTTACCGCGGTTTCATTGGAAAAAACACAAAAATGATGAGAGCTGCTTGCTTCTAGAATTTTACCCCAAGCAGAAATTGATCTAGGTAAATGATCAATTTTTTTACCGTTGTCGTTCATTTTCCATACTTGGTACAATAAAGAGTTCAAGAGAAAAGCTCGCTAAAGCAATGATGACATTCTGAACACATATTTATTGACGTGAAATATACTCTATTTGCTGTGAAGACAAAAACTTTATTCATATTTTTTCTCGAAAAAAAATTTAAAAAATAGCTGAGGCAGAACCAAATTTACGACTTTCAGAGGAGACTCCGCAAATTTCCGAGAAAAGGTAAGAGAACTTATAATAGAGACGAAAGCAAAACCTTTCAGAAAGTGGCGAAGGCATGCGTGCTGGAAATGGGAAAACGATTCTCTTGTAATCTCGCAGTAATGCTTTGTATCAGGCTTTTGTTTATAGGAGAGCAAGAATATCGGTGAGACGAATTATAGACTTAAAGATGCAATAATCCTTACAATTCCCCAGACGGGCCAGAGAAAAATGGTAAAATCCGAGGAAACCAATTTATTACTATATTTCACTACATTGATTAAATGTCTTACCAACTTTAAACAAATTTTTGAGTGAAAATTTGATTTATAGTGTTTCCAGTTTTTAGTTCTCACTTAGACAGACACAGCTAATACGAAGGTTTTCATTATAATAAATAATGATTCATTTCAGCCAAACGAAGGCAGTATGTTTTCCAGTTCAAGAAATTAAGCAGCTTTGCATTTCATTGACACATAGGTGTTATTTTAATTTTCTACAGATTGGTATTGATTAACCCTTAACCTGTTTCAGGCCTTTATTTTGCCACAGAGGCAAATACTAATCTGCAACACTGAAAATTATTCACATGAACTTCTCCTTTTAGATAAGGCATTTATGTTCAGTTTTACATGTGTTGTAAACTTTTTAGATTTATAAGTTGTTGTTTTTGGTTGGAAATAATTTGATTTGTGTGCGGTTTAGGATAGAAATGCTAAATTTGTCATAATAAATTAAAAAATTAAAACTATTCGACATTGTAAAATTGTCACATTATATATAGTTATGAGAATATGTAAGGAAGTTTTTATCCGGAAAACACATTATTGCTTGTTAATTAGTACGATATAGAAAATAAAAATAATAAATAGTTTTCTAAATTAAAAATCCCTAATAATTTCAGTTGATCAAATACTTCTAAACAATTGTGTAAAACGTTTGGGGTAAAAAATGAGTCTACGTAATTAATAGTGACACGGAGACGAAGGCTTATAATAGTCCAGTTGCCCATATTGTAAATCGCCTCTGTGTTTCCAATCCTGGAAAGTAATTGCGCGCACAGCGTTTTTACCTTAAACGCTATGGACTAGGCGAACAACGTCCTCGCTTCTTTGGTAAAACCACAATCACAGCTCACTTAAATAACTTTGATAATTTACAATTTTCGAATTTTCTGAAGTTTCAATGAAAATATGATAGAATTGATATTAGTAAGCTACCTTTGCTAATTTTAACCAAAAGAGTGTTGAAATATCGCCGGCGTTTGAAAGAAAAATTTGAAAATATCCTAAGAAACTGAAGTAAAACACTCCCCAAAATTATAACATTGGTTTCAGAATCGCTGAATTTGGTTTCGGACCTGATCATTCATGGAATATTGACTGGATAAATATTGTGTATACCTTATGCACTGGGGTTTTTCACAAACCGCCAAATGGACAGGAGGATTTCCAGGAGGAAACATTTTTTCGTGCGAGACACCTAAAACTTTTATATCCCACAAAATTTTAACATGTGCAGTTTTCTGCATTACAATACCTTCTGACTACGGTCACGAGAAATTAAAACAATTATCGAAATGCTTTGAACTTAAATGTGAAATTCGCAATGACATAAAATTCAGAATTGACTAGGTCCATCTGCTTCTGCTAGGTCCATCATAATCGTATTTTTAAGTAAGTTTCTTACAGAAGACGCGATTGAATACAATCTCTGTGAAGGTTGAACATCATATTTTTAACAAGCTGTGCTACAAAATAGCACACATGTTTTTATTAGATAGAGATTTGATTAGATAGAGGTTTTTATTTCTTAATTTAGCAACGGGATTTACCAACCTTTTCGTAATCAGAGCCCGGCAATGATTTTTTTTCTGATGAAAATCCGCCGTTTGTTTGTGTAGCATTACATAATTTTCTTTACGCTACGTATATTATTCCGCATTACGTACGTATACGAAAAAGTAAAAAGTGTTCAAGTAGATATTATTGTATTTATTTAATTTTGTGGGGGATTATTGTGTAATATTTCATTTAAAATAGTTATTTCCCCACTATTACTATCTGCGAAAAAATTACAGTTGCTATTGTTATATCTGCCAGAGGCATGATAAACATTTCATTATTTTTTCAACTTTTACATTAGTATTGAGTTAATCCAAACTACCCCATAAATGAAAAATTTATAAAGACAATCCATTATAAATTATTTATTATTGTAAGCGTACTAGGTTTGCAGCATAAACATGTTTCCGTAGTAACGAAATTTAAAATAAATAACACACGCCGTGGGAAGTAATTATACTTACAGACATGTATCTGTATCTGTATGTCTGTTGAGGGGATCATGATAGCAGTCATTGTGTAGATTTAATTAGGAATATTAAGATATTCAGTTTCAAAATAGTAACAATATAGCTATTTTTAACCCGAGAAATGCTTGAAATTTTTAGATTTTGTGACGACTATTTTAGTAGATGAGTATTCCAATAGTCGTCAGCATATTTCGAGGGATATAATTTTAGTTTAGGAATTAATACGTTCAGTTAATATGGATACACGGGAATGATTTTATTCATATTAGAAAAATAAATCGGATTTAAACTATTAAAACAGACTCTTCGAAGGATTTTGCCCTCCAGACGTTGTTCCGAGAAACCATTGAATCCCACCAATCAGAGCAGTCTGTCACTACAAATCTACTCCAAGCAAGGGCAGAATTGGACCTAGCTATGCAGGTAGTGTCAAAAACTCACCACCGTCGACACTCAATCGTTCGGACAGTCGTGTCCCTGCAAAGACTGGCTCTGAGCAAATCAAATGCGCCGCCTCGCAATGAGAGCATAATGTTCGGAATGTGCAGTGGCTGCTTCCTCCGCCGCCACGGCCGAGTGGCGTGGCGTGGCGAGGCGTGGCGTGGGGCGGCGGCGCGTGGCGTGGCGGGGTGCGGAGCGGCGAGGCGCGGCAGCTCTTGTGTGTGTGTGTGTGTGTGTGTGTGTGCGAGGGGCTTAAAAGGCAGGCGCTGCCCCTGGGCAGGCAGAGCGCCCGGAGCCGTCCCGCCGACGCCATCGCCGCCTCCGCTCTCGACATGAAGCCCACGCTGCTGGTGAGTGTGCACTTTGGAGACGACTCAAGCTCACTGCTACATCACAATACACGTGGAATACGCTACGATTTTGTTTTATAAATTGCGTTTTCTTCGTCGACTAGAAAAATATATTATTTGCTGAGGAAATAAAGTTTTTGCAGCTCATGAAAATTTCGAAATTATACTGGATAAAGTACAGTTCTTTAACATTAGATTTGAAATTTTGGAATAAAACTTAAACTGAGATTTGTTTTACAACAAGGTATATTCGAAACTATGCGGACTTTTGCAAGTCTCTTTTGTTATATATTTATTTTAAAAGGTTAATCAGCCATAGTTAAATGAATAAGATGTTCCTAAATGATTTATCACGCCGGCAGTTGATATACTCACTGTTTTTATCTGCTCAGCGTCGTCAATACAAAAAAAGTCTCTTAGTCTAGTAAACAACAGGCAAAGACTAAAAGATTTTTTTTCCTTAAAAGTGTCGGAGTTATGTAATGAAACAATTTAATAACTTTTTTAATATCACCACTTACTACGTATAATACGTAATAGAATAATGCATTACGAAAGAAATATCCACTTTGAAAGCTGAGACACTAAGACATTCGAAAAAACACTTGTTCATGTTTTGAAACTTTGAAGCTGTAAAGGAGGATCCGTCTACACCATATTATTACGTCCATATTTCTTCTATTTGAATAAAAAATAATAAATAAAAACCAAGAGGTTTTGAGAATACTTTATTAAAGTATTGTTTCAAATATTCTGGATATCACAAATATAACACCTTGGTAAAAAGGGCGACTCAAAAACACATATGCATTTGAAAAGGTGAAAGAGTTTTAAAAAAATATCTACGATCATAATCGGAAAGAAACGGAACAGTAATAATTAAAAATAGAAAGACTACGAAAATATTATTTTAGTTACCTTGCATAAAACGTAAAAATACAGTTAATGAACCCCTTAGACAGAGAATCTCTAGAAGACAATCAATTTTTGCACTATGAATCAAAAAGCACGACAGAAGCAAACACTTCTGACTATATTCTTTAAGTCGTGCATGAGAGAAGAATTATCTTGATGGGGAAGTACGTAATGCGTATTGACTATTGTAAGAAACATTCAGGAACGCGAAAAAGTCTTTAAAAATATATTGACTGTACTAGAAATATTCAGTTCATTTTAAAAATTTCTCTAGTGTTCATCCAAGAACTATTTATTATAATGATGTTCGTGCAAAGTAAATTATCACTTATTACACACTTCATTTATGAAGTACGTTCTGTTATGAAATAATTCCTCTAATAATGCATTAAATACACTGACTCACACAAAAGTATACCGATATATTTCAAAGCGCTGATTGCGAATCTTAAGCCAATATTGCGACATCACCGTCTAGTGGATGTTCTAAACATATTACTACGTTATCAAATACTTGTATACGTCAACGATGTTTTTCATACCACGTACTCAATTCACTAATACGTTAATTATTTTAACTATAATTGTACACCAAGGAAAGACAGAATGGTCAATTGTAGACAGCGCGTTACTGATAAGACACAACATTTTCACGACTACAGACAGCAAGTTACTGATATGACACATTATGTTCGTAGATCCTGTCTCTGGCCGTGGCCGCCGTGCTGGCGGGCGAGCAGACGGCGCAGAAGGCGGCAGCAGCCTCCGCCGACTCCTCCGCCCCGCAGCCCTCCAAGCGAGGCATCTCCTCGCTGGGCTACGGAGGGGGCCATGGAGGGTTTGGAGGCGGCCTTGGCGGCGGTCACGGCGGCCTGGGAGGAGGATTGGGAGGAGGCCATGGAGGACTCGGCGGGGGATATGGAGGCGGCTACGGCGGCGGCCTTGGAGGTGGCCTTGGAGGAGGCTTCGGCGGCGGCCTTGGCGGTGGTGCGGGTGGTGCCGGCGGCGGCGGCGGTGGTGCGCAGGTAGTGGTGAACACGGTGACGCGTCCCGTGGAAGTGCCTGTCCCTGTGCCATACACCGTCGTGCGCCAAGTGCCCGTGCCACAGGTACGTATCATTGTATGAAAGCCATCAGATCTTCATTAACATACTAATATTTTTCCATGTGCGCAGCCTGTCCCGGTGGCCGTGGAGCAGCCTCAGCCCGTCCCCGTTGAAGTGCCTCAGCCGTACACCGTCACCGTCAACCGACCGGTGCCCGTGGAGGTGCCCCGTGCCGTGCCCGTGCCTCAGCAAGTGGCCGTGCCCGTGAGCGTGCCCCAGCCCTACCCCGTGGTGGTGCCTCGGCCCGTACCAGTCCCTGTCGCTAGGCCAGTTCCTGTTCCTGTCCCGTCGCCTGTCGTCGTCTCGCAGCCTGTGCTCATCAACGTACGATTCTCCACATCTATAAACTAAATATAATAAATTGTGTTTTTTCTATCTGTTGATTTTAAAATATGCAGTGTCATATACTTCTTGAATTAAATGATTCTCCTGTGTCTGTAGGTGGGTGCTGGTGCTGGAGGCGCAGGTGGAGTCGGCGGTGGATTTGGTAGCGGCCTGGGAGGCGGTCTCGGAGGCGGCCAGGGCGGCTATAGAGGCTCCATCGGAGGCGGCCATGGAGGATTCGGTGGCTCTGTCGGAGGTGGCCATGGAGGATTCGGTGGTTCCACCGGAGGCGGCCATGGAGGATTCGGTGGCTCCATCGGAGGTGGCCATAGAGGATTCGGTGGCTCCATCGGTGGTGGCCATGGAGGATTCGTTGGCTCCATCGCAGGGGGCCATGGAGGATTCGGTGGCTCCATCGGAGGCGGCCATGGAGGATTCGGTGGCTCCATCAGTGGTGGGCACGGAGGCAGCTCCGGGGGATCTATCGGAGGTCATGGAGGCGGAGCCAGCTCCTTCTCCTCTGTGTCCTTCGGCAAACACTGAGATTCCTCTTTGTCCTCTCATTCTCACCATGTTCCGTGCGCTCTCCTTCCGGTCTTCCTCTTATAGTTTCAAGTGTGAATGATTTTTACCTTCGTTGATCTGTATATTTAATAAATTCACTTTTGATATATATTTGTTTTTTTATTTCACAAATATAATACCGTAATTCGTTACTCGCAAATTTATTTATATAAAAAGATTATTATTTTTTATAAAAATACTTTAGCAATGACACAATCATTAATAGCAGGTGTCTTTTGAGAAAGGCGGTTGTAATATATACCCCTATGAAAAGAGAAGTTTCAAGATTATGAAGAACAAGAATTATAATAGATCGAAGCAAATAAACTTTAGAATATAATGTATAATTTAAGGAACAGTGCGCTCTTTACACTGTGTGGTAAGTTACAAATATTCTGTGTGATGCATTGCTAGAGTGTATGTTTACAAAGTATTTACATTTCTTTTGACACAAAATACATCGTTTGATGTACTCAATATTTTAGATTGTCTTTATATGATGTACAGAGGTTTTGATTGTCTTAATACGAATCGCGAAGATTATTTCCATCAAATCTTGAATATTCTTTTAGTTTTGAAAAAGATCTACTTCGACCCCATTTGTAGTCTTTTGAATGTTTCTAAAATGTTATCTGCTGCCGTTCTTCCAAAACGCAGTTGGATCGTCTTTCTTTCGTCGAATTGCTATAATTGCCAAGCATTTGTTCAGGCATATGAATGCATTGTGAGATGAGTGGAAAATACTACTAATACATATAGGAACTCTACGCAAACAAATATTTTCATGGCCCTGTCGACAACTCCCATATATTGATTACATTTCTTTAGTAAATTTTCGTGGTTGAAATTTTCGTGGTAAATTTTCGTGTATCTTCTTTTCTATTTGGAAAAAGTGCTTTACGTAAAATATGAGAAACACTTGTTTGCCATGGATCCCAAATAAAACTTCATAGTATTTACAAATCAATAATTTTCCAACTTCTGTCGATACATAATCCTAGGTCTCTATTTGTTCTTGTTTACATCTGACCGAATCAAAATGCAGTTTTTACCAACTCTGTTTCTTCGTATGATTTCTGACTCTTTGAAATATATTTTTTTCATTTCATCAAGAAAAAAGAGAGAAAGAAAGTTAAGAAAATAAACGTACTATGGTAAATCTTTGAATCATCTGAATCATCTTTGAAATATCTTTGAATCAAGAACATCTAGAAATTGTAACACAACACTTGCCCAACGACGAAGATGTTTGTACCTTGAACGTACCTACCCTAAAACGTCAATGCTACTTTGACTACCGCCTTCTTGGCTGTAGGCTGGCGCAGTTAAAAACTTTAAGTTAATACCAAACGGAGCTAGACTGATATTATATGAAAATTCATTACACTCGGACAATATTTTTGTACAGTTTACGAATATTCTCTTCACGTAACAAACTTGAAGGAAATCAGACCTTTCTTTGCATTTAAGGCATTTTTAAAACATTTTAAGATCATTTTAATGATCATTTTTGGCGATGTTTTAGATCATCAAAATCCGCCCCCTACATATCACCTTCTTGAATGTGGGAAGCAGCGTGTCTATTAGATAAATTACTATCAGATTTATTACCTCGCCTCCAATAAATAAAAAGGATGATTTTACAAAAGAGAACTGATTTTTTGGTCCAATAAAATTTTGCCATCATCGCAAATGAATATTCATATCATTCCTTCAAGAAAATTTTTTGTTAGATTTATTTCCTTGAGGTGATAAATTTTGTTGTCTTTCCTTTCGCGGCAGAACAAGGATAAACGCCATAATCGACTCCAGAATTTACAATTTCTTATTTTGTATTTCTAAAAACTTCTGCCTCAAAATTGAACCGACTGACAGTCTGATGGTCAATATTATCAACACAAACACTGTCAGGCGGAAAATAGTAACATCTAAATTTTACAGGATGACTGAATCACTGTCCATATTCTCTACTTTCATGTGTGTTTTATTACTGCATTAATGAAGTTGGAGTTGGAGTTTTTTCAGTGTCTCTAAGAGACATTGTTGCACCAAACCACGACATATTCAGTCGCTATATTGTATTTAAAGGACAAACAGAACGTTTTATTAATAACTGAAAATGTGCATTGCCAATGTTAACTAATGTTAATTAACTAATGCCAATGTTAATTAATGTACAGTATAATATTGAGATTGCTTTGAATTAACTTCAATTGTTGCAATAATTATGCTCCAGAACAACAATATTAATTTACCTTCTTTCCGAGGTGCCCATTTCGAAATATTTCTTGGAAACAGGAGACATCAAGCCTCACGCTTTAGCTATAATATTTCACTGTAATCTATAATAATGCCAAGGTTCAAACTGAATTTGAAAAAACTTTTAAACTCTTAACAATTCAGTGTCCGTTTAAATGAACAGGAACAATATCTGGGTAATATAAGAAATTGATATATGTGTCAATTTTTTCGTTTTACAGCAACTTGTAAAAACAAAATAATAGAATGCAAATTATTTATTAAATACAAAAATAATACAAAATTTACAATAATTTAATGTCTAATATAGAAGTTTCTTCTCACTCACCGGCATAATACTTATTTAAGGTTTGAATTTAATAAAATGTTCAAGTGCGATAGAAAATGAAACAAGTGGTATAGCCGGACGTTACAAACGAAAGTACATTCCTTTTACTTTCAGAAAGTATTGTAAAACAATCTGTTACAGTAGGGTGCACAATGATTTGATTCACTTACAAATAGTTCTCTCACGATACGTTTCACGATACCTTTCGACCATGAAAGGAAGAATAGCTAGAAGACCCTTTTTCTTGACAAGTCTCAATGCAAAACTATTAGGAAAGTTTTAAATACAGAGTGCTTTTTTATCGTTCGCCGAAGATGCGTCGCCCGAGCAGTCGAGGGCTCTTTCTCCCAGCGAACTGCTTCACTTTGTTCTTTTTTACGCGTCTGGGAAGTCAAAAAACCATTTCTAGAAAATTACTCGTCAAAGTTCAGTGAAACTTTGCACAGACAACCCATTTAGAACCCTTATAATACTGACAGCGTTTTGTAAATATATCTTTATTTCTTCAAATGTGTATTGTTATACATATGTTTGAGTTAATGGGTATATCATTTGAATACCTCTCAATTTATTCAATACTAAACAAAAATGCAAAAATGTACTTACACAAAATTAAAGGCAACATATAGTCCACGAAAGACCCTCATACTTTGCCACTGAAACATGTTACGCAGATACATTATGGGCGCAAAAGAGACGTGAAACATTTTGAGAAAGACGCCCTTTCTTCTTGGGAATTTTCTGGATGCTGGAAATAACACGATCCGATGATAGAAAACGCCTAGTTGTTGTCCTTAGGCGTGCTTGTAATCGTACTTCAGCAAATGTATCATCTACGGATATGCTAACTGTTAGGGTAATGTTCCCGCCTTCGCCTGGTACTCATCGGAGAAACCACGGAAAGCAGCCGGCCGGTAGAATTCTCTTCCAGGCAGCGACTGACGTGGCCCTTCCTGTGTGGCTAGTGTCTATCTTGCCACCGTCGAGAATAGAACCTAGGAGCTCCCGGTCAGAGGCCAAGTAAGACATTTGATGCTCTGAGCCACCTCTCCCGGTCTGAGTGGTCGTCGGTGGGCAGCGAATGAGAGGCGAATGCCGAGCGGCGAGTTGCGAAGTCGGTCGGGGTCACGAGCTTGACCCGTGCGCGACGCTTAAAGAATGACTCACCAGGTGGCTCGTCGGCCGTGTCGTTAGCGTCGCATTCGTTGTCGCGACGTTGATCGACTCTAGGCACTACTATGACCGACTCTAGGTACCGCTTCTACCAACTCTACTCTAGGCACCAATACGACCGACTCTACACCCCAATACCACCGACTCTACACACCAATACGACAGACTCTACACACCAATACGACAGACTCTACACACCAATACGACAGACTCTACACACCAATACGACAGACTCTACACACCAATACGACAGACTCTACACACCAATACGACAGACTCTACACACCAATACGACAGACTCTACACACCAATACGACAGATTCTACACACCAATACGACAGACTCTACACACCAATACGACCGACTCTACACACCAATACGACCGACTCTACACACCAATACGACCGACTCTACACACCAATACGACCGACTCTACACACCAATACGACCGACTCTACACACCAATACGACCGACTCTACACACCAATACGACCGACTCTACACACCAATACGACCGACTCTACACACCAATACGACCGACTCTACACACCAACACGACCGACTCTACACACCAACACGACCGACTCTACACACCAATACGACAGACTCTACACACCAATACGACCGACTCTACACACCAATACGACCGACTCTACACACCAATACGACCGACTCTACACACCAATACGACCGACTCTACACACCAACACGACCGACTCTACACACCAACACGACCGACTCTACACACCAACACGACCGACTCTACACACCAACACGACCGACTCTACACACCAATACGACCGACTCTACACACCAATACGACCGACTCTACACACCAATACGACCGACTCTACACACCAATACGACCGACTCTACACACCAATACACCACCAATACGACCGACTCTACACACCAATACGACCGACTCTACACACCAATACGACCGACTCTACACACCAATACGACCGACTCTACACACCAATACGACCGACTCTACACACCAATACGACCGACTCTACACACCAATACGACCGACTCTACACACCAATACGACCGACTCTACACACCAATACGACCGACTCTACACACCAATACGACCGACTCTACACACCAATACGACCGACTCTACACACCAATACGACCGACTCTACACACCAATACGACCGACTCTACACACCAACACGACCGACTCTACACACCAACACGACCGACTCTACACACCAATACGACCGACTCTACACACCAATACGACCGACTCTACACACCAATACGACCGACTCTACACACCAATACGACCGACTCTACACACCAATACGACCGACTCTACACACCAATACGACCGACTCTACACACCAATACGACCGACTCTACACACCAATACGACCGACTCTAAACATCAATACGACCGACTCTACACACCAATACGACCGACTCTACACACCAATACGACCGACTCTACACACCAATACGACCGACTCTACACACCAATACGACCGACTCTACACACCAATACGACCGACTCTACACACCAATACGACCGACTCTACACACCAATACGACCGACTCTACACACCAACCGACCGTCGACGACCGATATAAATGGCATTCCAATGATAAACACCGACAGTACGAAAGACTGAATTGACCGTGTGAACTGACTACGAAAGGCTTTCTTTTCCATATGCATTTCTTCGAGCTGGCTTGATTTGGATAGGAGAAATCATGCAAGAATTACCAATCAGTCGTTTGCTATAATTCTTTTCGAATTCGACGTATATACCTAGGACGAAACCGCCACCTTTGACACTCAAACCTTGGGACCGCCGGGAAGACGCGCTAGAGAGACAGTGACAATGCTGGCACTGAGCTAAACTTATGCGATGCCTCGTAATGAGATCATTATATTCGAAAGGTGCTGTGGATGCTTGGAGGCTTCCTCTACCGCCACGGCCCAGTGGCGTGGGGGCGTGGCAGGTGTATCGCTAGGCGAGGCGGGGAGCAGAACAGCGAATCGCGGCAGCGTTTGTGTGTGTGGGTGTGAGCGAGAGGCTTAAAAGGCAGACGCTGGCCCAGAACAGGCAGAGCGCCCGGAGCCGTCCCGTCGACGCCATCGCCGCCTCCGCTCTCGACATGAAGCCCACGCTGCTGGTGAGTATGCACTTTGGAGGAGATTGATAGTAACTAATTTGCAACACTGGACTTGAAGTATTAGCCGTTTTAGATCAAATTAAAATCACACTTTTTGTGAACAAGGCAGAGAGGCAGGAGGTGAGACATGAGTGAGAGAGAGAGTGGAAGAGGGTGAGAGAGGGAGATAAATACAATACGTAAAGGGAATAATGTTTTTTGTGATAATAAAAATTACAAAATTCACCCCTTTAAAGTACAATCTGCGACTACAGAACCTGAAATTTAGAATAAAACCAGTAGTTGGAAATGAGGAATTCTTGTTAATGATGGCTAAAACGACAGGCAACACGACAGAGAATCATTTCGTCTCTAATAGGCTAGATAATAAAAATTTCGGCAGCGAAATCCAACGCATCACATTACGCGCTGTTACACGCTTATTAAATCTTTAATTAAATAATTTAATGACATATTAATTCATTTCATTAAAAGAAGATCTAACGAAAAATTTTAGATATTGAGTTCCAAAACTATTAACAAATATATTTACGCTGATATTCTAAACATATTCCAAAGAAAAACACCCTAGCAATTTAAGTTATTGCATACTAAGACACAGTAAAGTCAAATACATACAGTAAGTTACTGATATTCCACTTAGCTTACTACAAATTATTGGCGATGTTTGTAGATCCTGTCTCTGGCCGTGGCCGCCGTGCTGGCGGGCGAGCAGACGGCGCAGAAGGAGGCAGCGGCCAACGCCGACTCCTCCGCCCCGCAGCCCTCCAAGCGAGGCATCTCCTCGCTGGGCTACGGAGGGGGCCATGGAGGGCTCGGAGGCGGCCTTGGTGGCGGACACGGCGGTCAGGGAGGGGGATTGGGAGGAGGTCATGGAGGACTCGGTGGAGGCCACGGAGGATTCGGTGGCTCCGCCGGAGGCAGTCACGGAGGATTCGGTGGCTCCATCGGAGGCAGTCACGGAGGATTCGGTGGCTCCATCGGAGGAAGCCACGGAGGATTCGGTGCATCCACTGGAGGTACCCACGGAGGATTCGGTGCATCCACTGGAGGTAGCCATGGAGGATTCGGTGGCTCCATCGGAGGCAGTCACGGAGGATTCAGTGGCTCCATCGGAGGCAGTCACGGAGGATTCGGTGCATCCACTGGAGGTACCCACGGAGGATTCGGTGCATCCACTGGAGGTAGCCATGGAGGATTCGGTGGCTCCATCGGAGGCAGCCACGGAGGATTCGGTGCGTCCACTGGAGGTAGCCATGGAGGATTCGGTGGCTCCGTCGGAGGCAGTCACGGAGGATTCAGTGGCTCCATCGGAGGCAGTCACGGAGGATTCGGTGCGTCCACTGGAGGTAGCCATGGAGGATTCGGTGGCTCTATAGGAAGCAGTCACGGAGGATTCGGTGGCTTCACCGGAGGCAGTCATGGAGGATTCGGTGCATCCACTGGAGGTAGCCATGGAGGATTCGGTGGCTCCATCGGAGGCAGTCACGGAGGATTCGGTGCATCCACTGGAGGTAGCCATGGAGGATTCGGTGGCTCCATTGGAGGCAGTCACGGAGGATTCGGTGGCTTCACCGGAAGCAGTCATGGAGGATTCGGTGCATCCACTGGAGGCGGCCATGGAAGATTCGGTGGCTCTATTGGATCCAGCCACGGTGGCAGCTCCGGAGGATCTGTCGGTGGTCACGGAGGCGGCAAACACTGATATTCCTCATCGTCCCCTGATTCTCCTCCTGTTCCGTGCGTTCTCCTTCAGTTTTTCTTCTTTTAGTTTCAAGTGTAAATGATTGCTCCTTTCGTTAATCTGTATCTTGCATTCAATAAATCATCTCTAAGCATTTATATGAGTTTAATTTTACACATTAGAAACGCACTATTTATTACCCTATCTATAGAAGAGATAGAAAAGGTATTAGTGCAGTTTTGAGGAGTGTGATTTTATAATATGAAAATAGCAAAAAAATATATAATTAGTAGATTTGTATGTAGTATTTGATTTTACATTTGTTTAGACAAGTATTAATGGTCTTATCAAATTTTATTAGGGACTATCCAGGCGACCCAGTTCGCAATAAATATGTATTTTAAGAATTACTTACATCAGAAACTATATGATATACATTATTTTGAAAATATTTCGTTATTCATTATTTAAGGTATAATATTAAAATCGTTATTTTGTCTACCTCGCGTTTTGAATAAAGGTTTCGGGCAATATGTAAATGGATTCCGACGATAAAATTGCAGAATGAAAAACGCTGTCAATTTTTGGAAGTGAATAGTTAGATGACGGTACATATTAATTCATTTCACTGAGTTTTTTATTGGTTTTCATTCTCGAAGTTCAAAATCGAAGTTCTGCAAAACTTCTTTTTCCGCCCATACTCTGCAAGATGGCTCTGATGATAATCGTTACGCGATTAAAAGGATCTTAAGTTAAAGAATTTAATATTTTATATATATATATATATATATATATATATATATATATATATATATATATATATATATACTGAATGAAGAAATATATTCAGTTCATATATTCAAGAGCCTATAACCCCGCATCTATAGTCTGTGTCCAAAAAATACCGCAGTTCTTCCGTCAATAAATGCCACGTAATTTGTTCAGACATCTCAGGAGGGATGGGTCAGGCATGAATCAAGTACGAACGCCAATTTGGTAGCTCCTGAGGCAGGACTTAAATTGGAGTAACCCACATTTTTTTATATTACTTGACATATTTTGTAAGACTTGAGTGATCCTTTCCTGAAGCATCAACTGATAAGTGATTACTCCATGAACTGTGGTGCATCCTACAGTTTGGGAGGTGATAATGATCTTCCCTCATTAAAATGTCATCCGGCGCCAATGTACACATCAGCTGCCGGGGTGTGCCATTCCAATTATGTCCATCCAGCGAGGCACCATGGTCAAGTCTGGACAACGTCTATGCTGATTTTTCTATGTGTTATTTTTTAGTGTATGTAATTATCTGTAAGAGATGATCATAAGGCAAAAATGAAACATCGAGAGCGAACCGCTATCCGTTTGGTAAAATATTATTTCGACATTCATTCCGGTTTCACTGAAGAAAACACAAAAATGATGAAGCTGCTGGTTTCTAGAATCATCCCGCTGGCTGTATTTGATCTAGATACCTGCGCAACTTCTTTTTACCCTTGTCGCTTACTTTCCTTTCTTGCTACAATAAAGAGTTCAAAGAAATGCTCGCAGGAAGCAGTGATGGCAACATATTTTACTCATCTTTATTGACGTGAAACACAATCTATTTGTTCTGAAGACGAAAACTTCTGTTCATATTTTTGCATGAAAACAAATCTAAAAAAATTGCTGAGGCAGTACCAATTCTAGAACTTTTAGAGGAGACTTCGCAAATTTCCGAGAAAGGTAAGAAAACTTATAATAGAGACGAAATAAAAACCTTTGAGAAAGTGGGAAGGCATGCCTGATAAAAATGAGAACACGATTCCCATGTAATCTCTCAGTAATGCTTTGGACCGGGCTTCTGTTTACACCAGAGCAAGTTTATCGGTGAGACGACTTATAAAGACCTAAGGACGCAGTAATCCTTAAAATTCCCTAGAAGTGCCTGAAAAAAATGGTAACATTTAAGGATACCAATTTATTACTATATTTCACTAGATTGATTATATGATTTTGCCAACTTTAAACAATTTTTTTAAATAAAAGTTGGATTATTAGCGTTTCAAGTTGTTAGTTCTTACTTAGAAAGAAAAAGTTAATAACAAGTTTTTCATTATAATATATAATGATTCATTTCAGCCAAACAAAGGCAGTATACTTTCCAGTTCAAGAAATTTTGCAGCTGTGCATTTCATTGACCCGTAGGCGTTACATTGATTTTCCAGAGATTGGTATTGATTAACCCTTGCACTCTGTTTGAGGTCTTTTTTTAGCTCAAGGAAAATACTATTTTGCAACACTGGAAGTTATTCACATGAACGTCTTCTTTTAGACAGGGTGTTTACGTTTAGTTTTACATGGTTTGTAAACTTTCAGATTTTTAATTTGTTTTTAGTTGTTGTTGGAAATACTTGGATTTGTATGCGGTTGGGATCAGAAATACAAATTTTGACTTATAAATAAAATCTAAAAACTATTCGTCCTGCTATAATAGACACATAAGTATACAAAACTCTTTTTCTGGAAACAACATTATTGTTAGTTATTTAGTTCCATATAGTAAATAAAGAGTAAAATTAGCATAATATTCTGAATTAAAAATTCCAAAGAACCGTGCATCACATGCTTGAAAGCTATTGTGTAAAACGTAAGGGTAAAAAATGAGCCCACGAATGTATTGGAGACGCGGAGTCGAAGGCGTAAATAATCTAGTTCCCCATATTGTAAATCGCATTTATGTTTCTAATCCGGGAAAGTTATTGTGCGCACAGCGTTTTACTTTAAACACTACAGACTACGCAATCAACGTCCTCTCTTTGGTAAAGTCACAATCGCAGGACACCAAAATAATTTGATATTTTAATTTTTTTTAATTTCTGAGGTTTCAAAGAAAACCGGATACAAGTCATATTAGTAAGCCAACTTTGGTTATTTTAAATGAAAAAAGAGTGTCTAACTATCGCTGGTGTTTCGGAGAAAATTTTGAAAATGTTCTAAAAATCTGACGTGAAATACCCCTCAAAAATTATAACATTGGTTTCAGAACCGCAGAGTTTGGATTCGAACCTGATCATTCATGGAATATTTACTGGGGAAATATTGTGTATACCTGATACACTAGCGTTTTTCACAGACCGACCGCCAAATGGTCAGGAGGATTTCAGAAACATTTTTTCGGGTGAGATTCCTAAAAATTTTATATCCGGCAAAATGCCAACATGTGTATTTTTCTGATTTACAATTCCTTCGGAATACTACGTTTACGAGAAATTAAAAACCATTCTAGAAGTGCTTTCAAGTCAAATGTGTCATTTGCAATGACTTTAATTCAGCGAAGAATTGGACACTTCTGCTAGGTCCATCACAATTGTTTTTTTAGGTAAGTTTCTTACAGAAGACATGATTATATACAATCTCTGTAAAAGTTTGAAAAACATATTTTTAACTAGCGGTCCTACAGAATGACGCAGATTTTCTCGTAGTATTTTCTTCTAATTGCCTCGGTGTGGACTGGCATGAAGGTGTTTCTCCATTCTTTGGTCAGCTGGAATCTATCGTCACCCAAAGTACATTTTTTGACATTTTCTAAACTTTTTGCTTTCAAAATAGTACAACCGAAATATTATTTCAAGAATATTAAAGAAGAGTAAAACCTCGACTTAAATCGACGTTTTCATTAAAAATATTATTGCCGTTTTAAAGAAGCACTTAATTTGAAATGTGCATATTTACGAAGGGAGAGATACATAAAAAATTACATTTGTGTAATTTTTGAAAAACATTATACACACAAATGTATTACGTCATATTGAACAGTGCCATCCTTTATCCGTTGGAAAAGTGTGAAAAAAAGTTAGAGCCATTTTTGAGAAAATGGCGTTCAAGTGCTATTGAAACAGCGGAATTATCAGATCATTTTAACAAAAAAAAGTTAAGTTTTAAAAAAAGTTTACTTGACAATATTTAAAGTACATGTACTCATAAATAATACTGTGTAGAAATGATCTCTGTATAAGTACTACAGACGTGGGAGACAATTAAAAAATTAATTTTTGTAATTTTTTTTTAAAAAGGATGGAGCAATATGGCGTTTATGTCATGGTATAGGATTTGTTTGGCACTAACTGTAGCAAAACTTTAAAGAAAAAATTAGGAGTTGTTTTTGAGAGAATCTTGTTTATGTAAATGTTTAAAGTTGAAAATATTGCATGCACAATTGCACAAAAACTAAAGAAAGTGGCAAAAAAATATGCATGATCTTAATGAATGAACTATATATGGACAACATATTTTATTTGAAGGATAAGAGTCAATCTTGAATATTGTAGTTGTAATAAGTTGTCGAAAAAATGTATACTTTTACAATTTCCCGAAATTCAGTGTTAATCCTAAAAATCGGACCTATACCTCTTTTATAAGTGTATATAACTCTAGTCTTACAATAAATTGAAAGAAAAAATGTGGTGTCATTTTTGAGAAACCCTGACAATGTTCCTAGGGCTTCATATAAAGTCCTTCCAAAAATTAATGAATGTTTTTCAAAATCACAGAACTTCAGTTCACGCAAAATTGACAGGAGTTTCTTCAATTCGGAAAAAATCCTATGGCCGGTTTAGGCACTAGGTTTGTTCACATACACCGGACAGACGGACAGACGGACAGACGGATAGACGGATAGACGGACAGATGGACAGACGGACAGATGGACAGAGGGACAGACGGACAGACGGACAGACGGACAGAGGGACAGAGGGACAGAGGGACAGAGGGACAGAGGGACAGAGGGACAGACGGACAGACGGACAGAGGGACAGAGGGACAGACGGACAGACGGACAGACGGACAGACGGACAGACGGACAGACGGACAGACGGACAGACGGACAGACGGACAGACGGACAGACGGACAAACGGACAGACGGACAGACGGACAGACGGACAGACGGACAGACGGACAGACGGACAGACGGACAGACGGACAGACGGACAGACGGACAGACGGACAGACGGACAGACGGACAGACGGACAGACGGACGGGCGGACAGACGGACAGACGGACAGACGGACAGACGGACAGACGGACAGACGGACAGACGGACAGACGGACAGACGGACAGACGGACAGACGGACAGACGGACAGACGGACAGACGGACAGACGGACAGACGGACAGACGGACAGACGGACAGGCGGACAGACGGACAGACGGACAGGCGGACAGACGGACAGACGGACAGACGGACAGACGGACAGACGGACAGACGGACAGACGGACAGACGGACAGACGGACAGACGGACAGACGGACAGACGGACACATCGACACACGGACACACGGACAGACAGACGGATGGACGGACTGACCAACGGACGGACAGACGAACGGACGGACAGACGAACAGACGGACAGACGAAAAGAGGGACAGACAGGTTTTCAATTGGTATTTCGGTATCAAGGACCCACAAAACAGGGATTCTGGCTATACCACGTGTTATAGAACTTTTTTCTTAATTTAACAACTGGATTTATCCACTCTTTCATTATCAGGGCCCAGCAATGAATTTTTTTTTCTGAAACTTTACCGATTGGACGTGGAGAATTGCATAACTTTCTCTCTACTACGTATATTTTATTCCCTATATACGTACGTATACGAGAATTTAAAAAGCGTCCCAGTAGATATTATTCTATTTAGTTGATTTGTGGGTGGTTTATTGTGCAATATTTTATTTAGTAGTTCTTTCCTGTCTATTACTATCTCCGAAAAATTACACTGTTGCTATTCTTGTATCTGCCAGATACATGCTAAAAATTCCATTACATTTCAAATTTTTACATTAGTATTGTGATAATCCAAACTATCGCCAAAATAAATAATATAGAAGGACAATCCATTATAAATTATTTATTATTGTAAGCATCCGAGGTTTGCAGTATAAACATTTTCCCTAGTAACGAAGTATAAATAAATAAAACGCCGCGGGAAATAAATATACTTACAGACATGTATCTGAAATACTTACACCTTAAATACAGAACAGCGGAGCCCGGTGCAGATATGAAATTAGGTTGTGCAGGCGACGTACTTATCGTAAACTTCGAAAAAAAATCTTTCTCATCACAGAGACCGAGTTGATAGAATCGAGAATAGATACAAGTTGGTCTTTGTGTTGAAAGGATCACGATAGCAGTCATTGCGTAGATTAAATTAGGAATTTTATGATATTCAGATTTATGTTAGTAATAATATCGCTATTTTTAACTCGAAAATTGTTTGAAATTTTTAGATGCTGTGTCGAAAATTTTATATAGATTAGTATTCCAATAGTCGTTAAAAAATCAAAGGAATACATTTTAGTTTAGGAATTAATACGTTTAGCTAATATGGATATACGGGAATGATTTGATTCATATTAGAAAAAAATCGGATTGAGGCACCCATCTCAATCCGATCCGACTGAGACATCTATCTCGATATGCAGGTACCAAGGACTACAATTTTTTAAGAACAAGTATCACGAACGATCATGACTGCCCGACTCCACAAACGATTGAGAGACTGTACGAAAGATTATCACTGAATGTACGATAGTTGTATGACAATTGTGACTGACTTAAAGCACATTTATGACTATTCGAACAATTGCCGTATATCAACGATTATTATAGACTCATAGATTTCGTATTCCAGACGATGATCCAAAAAACCATTGAAACATACCAATCAGAGCAGTCTGTCACAACAATTCTCCTCCAAGCAGTAATAGAATTCGAACTAGCTATGTAGCTATTTTCAAAAATTCGCCATTAACCACACTATCTTTGGGACAGTCGTGCTCCTGCAAAGACTGACTCTGAGCTAATCAAATGCGCTGCCTCGTAATGAGAGCATAATGTTCGGAATGTGCAGTGGCTGCTTCCTCCGCCGCCACGGCCGAGTGGCGTGGCGTGGCGAGGCGTGGCTTGGGGCGGCGGCGCGTGGCGTGGTGGGGTGCGGAGCGGCGAGGCGCGGCAGCGCTTGTGTGTGTGTGTGTGTGTGTGTGTGTGTGCGTGTGTGTGTGTGCGAGGGGCTTAAAAGGCAGGCGCTGCCCCTGGGCAGGCAGAGCGCCCGGAGCCGTCCCGCCGACGCCATCGCCGCCTCCGCTCTCGACATGAAGCCCACGCTGCTGGTGAGTGTGCACTTTGGAGACGACTCAGGCTCACTGCTACATCACAATACACTTGGAATATTCTCGCCAATATTTTATTTAATAATTGTGTCTTCGTCGTGGACAAGACTGAAATAATAGTCGCTGAGGAAATAATGTTTTGACAGATCATAAAAATTCTCATGCATAAAGTACAATTCATTGACCACATAAATAAATTTTGGAATTAAACTTAAACTGATATTTTTTACAAGTTGTTATACGGACAAAATGTATTTTAACCTTTATTTTCTAAACATAAAGAGAATTCTACTTTAATCGTATTACAATTATTTTCACACTAAGGCTCCTCATAATTACGGTCTGCAACCTACACACATGTCGAAGGGATCTCTACATTTTAGCGACATGTTCGTAGATCCTGTCTCTGGCCGTGGCCGCCGTGCTGGCGGGCGAGCAGACGGCGCAGAAGGCGGCAGCAGCCTCCGCCGACTCCTCCGCCCCGCAGCCCTCCAAGCGAGGCATCTCCTCGCTGGGCTACGGAGGGGGCCATGGAGGGTTTGGAGGCGGCCTTGGCGGCGGTCACGGCGGCCTGGGAGGAGGATTGGGAGGAGGCCATGGAGGACTCGGCGGGGGATATGGAGGCGGCTACGGCGGCGGCCTTGGAGGTGGCCTTGGAGGCGGCTTCGGCGGCGGCCTTGGCGGTGGTGCGGGTGGTGCTGGTGGTGCCGGCGGTGGTGGCGCGCAGGTGGTGGTGAACACAGTGACGCGTCCCGTGGAAGTGCCTGTCCCTGTGCCATACACCGTCGTGCGCCAAGTGCCCGTGCCACAGGTACGTATCATTTTATAAAAGCCATCATATCTTCATTAACATACTAATACTTTTTCCATGTGCGCAGCCTGTCCCGGTGACCGTGGTACAGCCCCGTCCAGTGCCCGTTGAAGTGCCCCAGCCGTACACCGTCACCGTCAACCGACCGGTGCCCGTGGAGGTGCCCCGTGCCGTGCCCGTGCCCCAGCAAGTGGCCGTGCCCGTGAGCGTGCCCCAGCCCTACCCCGTGGTGGTGCCTCAGCCCGTACCAGTCCCTGTCGCTAGGCCAGTTCCTGTTCCCGTTCCGTCGCCTGTCGTCGTCCCGCAGCCAGTGCTCGTCAACGTACGTATCTCCACATATGGTTTCACATCTATAAAGAAAATATAATGAATCTGTGTCTCTTTTCTGTGTATTTTGAAGTGGACTATATCAGGCGTTATATCGTGAATTAAAATGGTTCTCCTGTGTCTGTAGGTGGGTGGTGGTGCTGGAGGCGCTGGTGGAGTCAGCAGTGGATTTGGTAGCGGCCTTGGAAGCGGTCTCGGAGGCGGCCAGGGCGGCTATGGTGGCTCTATCGGAGGCGGCCATGGAGGATTCGGTGGCTCCATCGGAGGCGGCCATGGAGGATTCGGTGGCTCCATCGGAGGCGGCCATGGAGGATTCGGTGGCTCCATCGGAGGGGGCCATGGAGGATTAGGTGGCTCCATCGGAGGGGGCCATGGAGGATTCGGTGGCTCCATCGGAGGGGGCCATGGTGGATTCGGTGGCTCCGTCGGAGGTGGCCATGGAGGATTCGTTGGCTCTATCGGAGGTGGCCATGGAGTATTCGGTGGCTCCACCGGTGGTGGGCACGGAAGGAGCTTCGGAGGATCTATCGGAGGTCACAGAGGCGGCGCCAGCTCCTATTCCTCTGTGTCCTTCGGTAAACACTGAGATTCCTCTTCGTCCTCTCATTCTCACCCAGTTCCGTGTGCTCTCCTTGAGCTCTTCCTCTTTTAGTTCCATGTGTAAATGATTGTCACCTTCGTAGATCTGTATTCTGAATTTCAATAAACTATTTCTCAGCATATATTTGTGTTTTATTTTTCACATTGAATATGCATATCGCTGTTAGGAACTTTGTTTAATGAGGAAAAAGCAAATATGCTAACTTTTTTTGAATAACTGAAATTTATAAATTCAAACTAATTTGAATTTATATTGAGGGGGAGTATCAAGTGAAAATTGAAATTCTTTTTCATCTCCATTTTACTGCAAAGAGAGTTTCTTGTATATTGTATTTCTAGATGGTCACTTCCACATTGAATTCAATTACGCCATCGGATAGAATGTGCTTTAATTCCGAGAAAAATGTGCAGTTTGATTGGCGTTGTAGTTACTCATTTACTGTCGATTCGACGTCTTCGTCGGACTAGAACTTTGCCCTCAACGGTGTCCTTTAATGGAGGAAAGACATGGCAATCTGCGGATTGGTAATCTGTCGTGTGTGAACTTAGTGGAAGGCATCTGAAGCATATGTCGTCGATTCTTTCCTTAGTTGCACGAACTGAATTAGGTCGGGCCTTATCACGTTGAAAAAATCTCTACTAAACAAATTGCTTCACTTTTTACATATTGCTGACTTTAAATGAGGGGGGTTTTAAGGGGGTTGGAGTAGTTGTTTTTGATCTCTTTCGTACCTTGGGTCATGAAGTGTTTCACAATATGATTATTCTCATCTCATTGTCAGAATAAAGTCATGACTTTTCCACCGGAAGATGCTATAGGCTCCTCTGTCGCATCACAACGAGCCTAATTTAGAAATAGAGCCGGACGGTATCAACTGGCATCTTCCCTTCATAAAAATCTAATAGCATCGCAGTGTTGCTACTTGGTGCTTCTGCGTAATGGTGATGCCATCTTGGGTCAGCTGTCATTCTGGTCCAACCAACGCCTACTGACACTGCTGTGTACAAACACCTCGGAAAGACGTCAAGTACCGTGCCTGAACGTAAAGAAAAAAAATTCACTATAGTTTTTTCATTTAATTCTCCTATGTATTAGTAGATTTATTTATTTATTTATTTATTTATTTATTTATTTATTTATTTATTTATTTATTTATTTATTTATTTATTTATTTATTTATTTATTTATTTATTTATTTATTTATTTATTTTACGTCAAAAAACAGTTAAAACTATGTATGACGTGCTATGGGGAGAAGTGAATTCTGTGCACGTTTTCAAAATTCTTAGATCCGTACACTAAGTCATATACTACCTAAAATAATAATAATAATAATAATAATAATAATAATAATAATAATAATAATAATAATAATAATAATAATAATAATAATAATAATAATAATAATAATAAACCCTGATCCCGTGTAATAAAATCAATTCTTTTAAATCAAATTTTCAAAGATAAATCAGCAATAAATTTTGGGCTCTTATATATGATGTTCTTTGTCATGGAATAATACTTCTTTTCGCTACAACATGGAAACGATAATTTTAATTACTATATTTCCCACTGAATTCTAGAAGTCATGCACAGATAATGAAGTTACATTTATGTCTAGAAAAAAATAAGGGGCCATCTCAGCATTTGCTCAATGGATCAGGGAAACTGGACGAAAAACCTTATCGAGATAGGGGGCCATTGACCCAGAAACTGCGATACAATACTTGCTACATATTGTTTAGAATTATACAGTCCAAATGGTAAATAATACATGAAATGTCACTGTTAAAATGAATGTTACTTTTCTTGTGATGCTGAGTAAAGTCTCTAATTCTGTAGAAACAGTTATGCAGCAGAAAAGATTTCACTTTGGATTTATACTTTTCTATCGAATTTAATCGTTTAATGTCATCTGACAAAGTGTTGTAAAATAATGTACATGTATTGTATGTGAATGTTTTGTTGATCTGTTCATACAGTCACCTCATGAATATGATTTCTACGTCGAGTGTTATAGTAATAGGCATCGGCATTTTCTGAAAATATATTCCCGCCCTTAAGCAAGTCATTTTTGACAAAACAAAAACTGATTCGTAAATCAACAGAAAAGATATTGGTAAATTCCTTGATTAATGCAGAGAGGCTTACAAGAATACGTGAGTGAGATTTGGTTATTTTGCGTACAATTTTATGAGATATTTGGTTTTCTATTTCTTCAACAATGTAATTATGTTAATGTAAAATTTTATTAGTGATGATCTAGCTAATCTAATGGGCAATGGGTAAGTGTTTCAAGTATTTACTCAAATAAGATCTATAGGATATACATTAGTTTCAAAATGAAACGTCATTCTTAATTTACAGTTATCATTCATATATTTAGTTTTAAAATCATTATTTTCTGTGGCTCGAGTTTTTAATATAGGTATCGAACAACATGGCAGCGGTCTGCGCCGATAAAATTGCGGAATAAAAACATTGTCAATTTTTTTATAAAAAAATTAATTTTTACATTTTGAATGAAATATTTTGTAAGAAAATTTGAAGCTGAATGTACGTATTATTAATTCATTTCATTGAAACTTAGTTTTTGCTAGTCATTACGATTTGGTACTTCAAAATGAAACTAGTGGTGCTACAGAATAACACAGATTTTCTCCTACCAATTAGTTTTTTATGTATTTTTTGTTTTTGTTTTGGTCTGGGCCAGATTTTCGGTTTGTCCATCTTCTTGCCAACAGCAATTTTATCGTCTTGCAAAGTACTTTTTTTTTAATTTTCACAATTTTTCGGTTTCCTAATGGTAGAACCGAAATATAACTTAAGAATGTTACAGAGGAGTGAAACCTGATCTCATAAGAAAATTTTCCGTGAAAAATTAGGAGTCGATTGTAAGAAAATTGCCTTTAGACGTTACTGTAATTGCAAAATTTGAAGCTCCTTTTTACAGATATCTTTTGAGTTTTCGAAAAACATTATTTGACGTCATTTACAACACGTCCACTCACAAATGCAATAATGTTACTTACAAATGAGTTAATGCATACAAATAGTTGGAAATCTGCATATTTAAGTTGTCAGAGATATTTAAAAATATATATTTGAGTATTTTTGAAAAACAAAAGAATACAGAAAAATGAATGTTACGTCATCTTAAACAGTGAAATTAGCAGTGTCCGTTCGAAAAGTCTGAAGACAAAAATTGGAGTCAGTTTTGAGAAAGTGGCGTTGAAACATTTCTGAAAATGCGAAATTTTGATCTCCTTTTCAAAAACAAGTTCTGAATTTTCGTGAAACTTTATCAGATATCATTTAAAGCATGTATACTTGTAAATACATTATTTCCATCTAATAGAGTTACAGCAAAATGGAGAGCATAAAAACATTCTCCATGGACTCTATGAAAAAACAAGTAGATGTGATCCATGGTCATGGAGATCGGTCACGGTCACGTTTCATGGTGTGTGTATATATATATATATATATATATATATATATATATATACACCATGAAACGTGACCGTGACCGATCTCCATGACCATCAAGCCCCCTCTGTTATGCCTATTTACTACTCGGCGCAGGCTCCCCTCCCGAGCATTTCATTACACCCAAGTGTCCGCGCGTCGCCTCCACGCACAAAGGACTTTCAGGCGTACCAAGACTCACAGGGTCTCCTCCGCGAGCCGCTTCTTCGAGACAGGAGGTGCTCCTCCATCCATCCGACTCATTCTTTGTCCCCGGCGATTGTCGGATTGAGTTCCGGAACAGTCGTATTAGGGATGTCGGTGGCACTTCGCCTGATAGTCTCTAAGGGCGCACCATAAATAATCAGCAGACAGCTGACAGCGGACGCTGCCTCGCTTTCTCTGAGATCTCCACGTGCCCATGGTTCACAAAGGTGAACAATTAAAAAACATAGCAAAATAGGTCACTAAGGGAAGGGATTGCCTAGACCCATATATATATATATATATATATATATATATATATATATATATATATATATATATATATATATATATATTGGCTGAGCCACTATAAGCACTCAAAAGTTGGTCTGAAAAATGCTTTCTAGGCAAAAATTTGCATTGTAGAAGAATAGAAACATGTAAGTTGTTTATTATTTACAAAAGATCTGAATATATTTGTTCAGAAAGAAATATTAATCGAGAAATAAAACTTGTGGTGCTGCCAAAGCATATAATTTTTCGCATTGGTTCTAAATATCCGCAGTATTATACTACGAACTACATTAACCAGCGACTGCATTAACTCGTACTACATTAACCAGCAAAAGTGATTTCAATCAGCATTTCTTCCACTCCGAGACCCGATCTGAGTTCTTCAGATATAACTTGTTGGCACTCACACTATTCCTCAAGAGTCGTATGGATCGATCTCGGGCTGTGGGATAAAAAATTAAATACCTGAATAATGTAAAAAACACATCAACAATCAAAATATCTGTTAGAAACTCCCAAAGCCTCCAGTCCGTTCAGCTCTATCAAGGCATCAATTTTCGAGAAAATCTGCTAAACGGTATCGGAGCTACAGTTGTCCACAGATGGACTGACTGCTGTTAGGTTGTTAGGTTTATTGATAGATTCATTGATAGTGAGTCCGAGCGCGACAACTCCTAAGGTTATTAGTCCCGAATGTGTAGTACATGTTTTTTTCGGGAGATACCTATGATCTTCCCACCCTAGAAGGCTAAAACAGCCGCCGACCTACCGTCTGCTAGCGCGATTTTCCTCAACCAGGTGCCTCCCTCCAGAGGGGTATCCTAGCCGGGATGCCTGGTATCCTACCCGAGATCTGTAAGATCCAGATCAGTCTCCCGGCATGTGCGGAAGTGTGGTGTATGTAAGTGTGTGTAAGTAAAGAGTAGAAAGGGCAAGGAATGAGAAGAAAAGTTCGCACGCAATTCATTTGTTAGGGTACTTCCCCGGCATTTGCCTGGTGTTGATCAGAGAAATCACGGAAAACTACCAATCAAAGCAACCAGCCGGTAGAATTCTTTTCCACACTGCAACAGGTCTCTGTTCCATAAAGCAACAGGACAGGATTTTCTGTTTAATATTTTTGAAAGTTTCTTCTGAATATTTCCCAAATAAAAACATATAAGGTAGGTAAATAATATTTCGATTTGAAGGCCAGAGAATACTAAATTCATTGCTTTTTATTCTTGAATGCTTTAACAACTCAGAGTTTAGTATTTTAGAAAAGAGTAAATGTCAACACGTGCAAAAAATGGCGTAAGGAATAAAATAAAAACCACCGTCATTTGTAAACCAGGAACGAAAAAAAAATTAAGGAGATTTTTGAACAGTCAAACATACGGAAATTTATTGTAGCGTCCGCTACTGAAACGGACGCGGCAGCATGGTTCACAGCGGGTATCGTGGGCTCATTCAGAGTGAGCACGTGAAGAATGCCTCACTATGGGCAGGAAGCGAGAGGAGCCGAGCCCAAGTGTGCAGTTCGAGAGGGTACGCATCACACTTGTGCCAGATGTGCTGCAAGACACGTTTGGCAGTGTCATCCGGCGGGTAGGGGCACCCGGCGGGTAGGGGAATCCGGCGGGTAGGGGCACCCGGCAGGTAGGGGCACCCGGTGGGTAGGGGCACCTGGCGGGTAGGGGCACCCAGCGGGTAGGGGCACCCGGCGGGTAGGGACACCCGGCAGGTAGGGGCACCCGGCGGGTAGGGACATCCGGCGGGTAGGGGCACCCGGCAGGTAGGGGCACCCGGCGGGTAGGGGCACCCGGCGGGTAGGAGCACCCGGCCGGTAGGGGCACCCGGCGGGTGGTGACGCAGCCTCAGCGAGGCTATAAAGGCGAGTGGGCTCTGGAAAGGGTAAGCATTGTTCCTCGAACTTTTGTCGCGAGATCTTCGCGAGACGCCAGTGAGCGTGGGAGGCGGCAAACAGCGGGTATGAGCGCCAGGCTCACCTTAACGGTGCATTCGGCACTTAGCAGATGCTAACGAGGAGCAAGTGCTCATGTACTACATGGTACGGCAGTTGTGTATATAGGTGTAAATAAACTGTGTATACACCAAAGCCATCTTGTCTCTGATTTGTCCAATCCACGACGTTACATTATATACAAAGACTGCACTTTTTTCGAGATGGTAGAGCGACCAATTTATTAAATACTGGACCACTTGAAATTGATTGATCCGTCGTTGAAAAGTGTAGTTCTAGCCCCGTTTCCAACCAACAGTGTATTTTAAAAAATTACGAACAATTACGAACTACAAATTTGAAGGCAGAAATTTTGGTCTTAAACAAAGTGTTTAAAAAGTAGATTTAAAGAACTTATTGTAAAAACTTTTAAACATTGCGTGGTATTTCTGATATTTCTCCTTAAAATTAATGCAATTATAATAGAAATATTTTATCAAAAAACGCTCCAAAAGTTTCCTCTAAACTTTTTCCGCGAATAACACACGAATTGCTTAAAAGAACTGTGCATGTCACACTGTTGTTGAACTGTAGAAATTTCCGAAAATTATAAAGATGGGATTTATTGAGAGAAAATGTACGCTATTGTAGAACTTCTAGTTTCCTTAGCCTTAAAAAATGACCTCTTTTTCCGCTTTTTTCATTTTGTGATTCAATGGAGAGTTCATCTGTGAAGAAAACGAGAATTCCAAAGGTTAGAATGCTTTACGAGGTCGTGTAATAGTTAAAAAACCTTTGACCTATTCATATAGGATCACGTTTTGTAATTTATATGTGTAATAGTTACATATTAAATAAAAAATAATGAATGATCTATCTTAATGGAGCATAATTGATTATCAGTAACGAAAGTACCCATAATTGTTGATTATATCATCAGTTACAAAAAAATTTAATCTTTGACTTGTGTATATTAAAATCTTTTAAAATTTAATTAATAATTGTTTGGGACAAACTAACTATGAATAATGAATACCCTGAACATGGCAAAATTGTCACATAAGTAATTGCGACAAAGACCAAAATTTTCTCTTTATAATGTTTTTTTGATCACTAAACTTAATTTACACTCAAGAATTATTTACATTTTTACAATTCTCTGCTATTATGTGCTTTCTAAAACGCATAGAAAATAAATAATAATAACTTGTGATCTGCTGCAGCAAAAACGTCACACAGTGTTGTACAGGGACTGAGAATTCAGTCGGTACGAAAAATGCCATAATAGCGGAAAAAATCAGTGAAATATACGCATTTTTTTGAGAAAGTCGAAAGATTTTCATTATTTTCTCTGGAATATCATCATATTTCTGGGTTTCTCACAAAACATTACACATCTCTTGCATGACGGTCGGCTCCGTAGCTTCATTTCAATTTCTACTCACCTTGAAAATTATTAACAAAAACGTTGTTGCATTTTTACAGATTTCCTATGTTTCTAAAAAAAATCATCGACACCTCTCTCGTGGACGTTGACTGCGTATTTCACTTTGAATTTCTGGGCACATCGGAAATTCGTAATACAGATTAATACTGCATTTAACATATGAAATTTTTGAGTTTCATTAAAAAATTTTAACTCCATAAATAAATTTCCTGATGAATTTATCATATATTCGATAGATTTGATTTGCGTAACAAAACTGATGAGGTGAAATCTTCATTAATTAATTGAGATGGAGGATAGAGAAGTCTGAGTTATCTAATAATACTCATTATAAATTTAAAATTCCAGAATAATAACACACTAGGTTGTTCAGTAAGCTTCACCGACAGAACCACTTTCTCCTGCGCGAAATAAATTGTAGTACCTGTAGGTAAGGCTACTTACAACCAGGTAACAATTAATATTTTTATTGAAAAATCAATTTTTAATGCAGAAAAATTCGCAGAAAAATTTTGAGAGAACACGTCATTGATTGAGTCGGGAAGGACAGATTTTCTCAGGCAGTTTTTCGATGTCAATAGAGAATTAAAGTTCTTAATTAACGAAAATCACGGAAAACAAAGAACAAGGAGATTAGTTGAGAAGTTGATATGTATGGCGAGATGCCAACTGAGCGTGTCTCTGCACAGGTATCCTGATAATAAAATATTCCGAGAGAATATGTGATAGGATAAGAGCATTTTTGTTCATGCTGTGACATACCAATATGTGACTCATTTTATTAAATATTAATTGTCGTAAACGGGTGGAAATGTTAGGGTAATTAAATAGGAATATGGCACCTTAGCAACGGCGCCCAAGTCGTTGTCAAGATAAATATTCATCTGGCATTGAAAGTGACGGCGTGGCTAGTCAGATTTAAAAACGATTTGGGGATTGGTTGGAGAGAGCAACGGTAGTCTACTACTGCGAAAGTATGTCTGATTTTTTGAGAAGAAAACAGTAGAAATGGGGAATCTGAGGTTTGGAGGGCTGATCAGTAATAAGAAAACGGTCATTCTGTCATGTGTAGTGGCGCTCTGTGTGTCGCTCGCGGATGGATAATTTGTGTAATTGGAACTTGGAATTTTTCATGAGATTGAGGAACGTCGGACTCCAAATAATTACATTGTGTTAGAAGTATAATTAGAAGTAATATTTTTGCAAGTTTAATCGAACTAGAACTACGAACATTTGAAGTAGTGCGGATCAGTGTCTCGGCAACGTTCGCGTGGTAGAACAGGAAAGAAGAACGCGGTACTTCGACTCTGGAATTCGCATCACCGGGGAGAAGAGACGATGGTCCTTCGTGGCGACGTCGATCAAGAGAGCGCGAAGTATACTGCAGTATTAAGGTTGGAACATGATAATGACCAAAGGACAGTCTGGCTGAAATGTAGTTAGCGGTCCGATTCGTTCACCCGCTCGGAACTGGAAAACGACAGAACGAATCTTCTTAAGCGGTGCGTGCTGAGTCTTTGTTCCTACTTGCGGAAGGTTTCTTTGTGTTATTGTGCTCTTGTTTGCAGAAGATGGCTGAGAATTTCAACGGTGTGTTTTTTGCCGATTTGCGGAAGCAGAATAAATTAGAAGTAATTAAGTGGTGTCAGGACAAAGAGTGCCATTAAGCGCAAACTGCCCTGTCACGCGGCCTCCGATAATTTTGTTTCTTATTTGTGTGAATATATGTGGAGAAGGAAACAGGTGGGCAAAACAGGAGGGAAGAAGATGGAGGCTTTTCTTCATCATATTTCTAAGATCTACTCCCCAAATGATTTTTAAGGTGAGTATTCGCATAAAATGCGTTGGTAATTATGCGTTGGACAGACTCAAGGATGTTTTATGTTATCGCGAGGGCCGGAGGCCCGCGCCTCGTCCTCAACTTGGACACGCGTAGCGAAGCGTCAAAATTCCGCGGGAAAGTGCGTCGGCAGCGCGCACTGTGGCCGAGCCGGGAATTACGTAATCGGAACCGAATCCACGGCGCTAGTGAACGAATCGGACCGCTAACTACATTTCTACCAACAGTCTTTCTGTTGCAATAAGTAATAAATCTTATGTTTCTTTTTGAAAGAAAAAAACGATTTTCATTGGCCAATTGGAGCTAATAAGTAGCTAGATAAAATATTTGTTTTCAGATTCCTCGCCACTGTGTGTGGATGGCAGATCGGGTAATTGACTATCAATAGGTAATAGCGATTATTTCAGACGCAACCCATCGACCCAGCTAGCGGGACAATATTTAGTTTTTGTTGAAGCAATAATAGCTAAAAATTTATCGTAACCTTTTTCCTGGCGCCCATGTTAACATAAATTCGGAAACGGGTTACGACGAAACGCCCAATAATTGTGAGCAGTTTGTGGGCATGTTTCAATACTAATTTTAACAGTTAACTATCTCTATAATATTTTTCATGGACAATGTTCATTAAATGCACCCTGAATTAACTGCAGGCGTTGGTATATCTCCACACATATATTTTGCAGTATGTAGTAACGTTTTCTTTGCTCATGAATTATTGAAAAACACGGGTCGAGTTGAAAGAGGTACTCAACGGGACGATTACTTCTAAATAACTAGTTTTGAATTTAGCATCGCCGCTTCGTATTTAGTCTCTGTTTCAGTAGTATAGTACACACCAATTGTTTTACACAAGATCCAAAATTAGTTTTTCGGTGAAGTGTTTTCGAAATTTCACAAACACTGAAAACTGAAACACTTCGCTTTTCGTTACATTCCCTCTTTCCCATTTTGTTACTATAAAATTCCAATACAAGTGGCTACAAAATGACTTCCTCTATTTACTCCTATGTATTTCAGTTTATAAAAGTAGTCTCCTACCATTCATATATTTTGCTCTTATGCACACATAAAGCTACATAATAGTTTTGCCTTATTATAACTGACTGTGACTAATTCCATCAACGACTACGACTATGAACAAGTGTCACGAACGATTATGACAGTCTGACTCATAGAAATATTATGATTGACAACACAAAAGATTATGTCTGACTGAAAAAATATGACTGACTGTACGAAGAATTATGACTATACGAATAATTATACGAACAATTATGACAGACATTTCCAAGGATTTTGTTTTCTACATGGTTCTACGAGCAAGCCTGATTTCGATCAGAGAAACCATTGAAACACTCCACTCAGAGCAGTCTGTCGCTAAAATTCTCCTCCAAGCAGTGGCAGAATTCGACTTAGCTATGTAGCTATTTTCGAAATTCACCACCGTAGACACTCGATCTTTGGGACAGTCGTGTCCCTGCAGTCTGGCTCTGAGCTAATCAAATGCGCCGCCTCGCAATGAGAGCATAATGTTCGGAATGTGCAGTGGCTGCTTCCTCCGCCGCCACGGCCGAGTGGCGTGGCGTGGCGAGGCGTGGCGTGGGGCGGCGGCGCGTGGCGTGGCGGGGTGCGGAGCGGCGAGGCGCGGCAGCTCTTGTGTGTGTGTGTGTGTGCGAGGGGCTTAAAAGGCAGACGCTGCCCCTGTACAGACAGAGCGCCCGGAGCCGTCCCGCCGACGCCATCGCCGCCTCCGCTCTCGACATGAAGCCCACGCTGCTGGTGAGTGTGCACTTTGGAGACGACTCAAGCTCACTGCTGTATCACAATACACGTGGAATATTCTCGCCAATATTTTATTTAAAAAATTGGGTCTTCTTCGTGGACAAGTGGGAGATATTCGTTCGGCAGTGTTTATTAATGATGATGAAAATTTCGGAATTCAGTTGGATAGAGTACAATTGGCTAAAGAGAACTATAATTGAGATTTGTGGCAGAATCAAGTGTGTTCAAAAATATATAGACATTTGCGACTTTCTTGTATAAGAGTTTTGTTTAACGAGTTCATGTGCCTTAGTTAAATCAAGAAGATATTCCTAAATGATTTGCTCCTTCTGTAGTTGACATTCTCAGTGGTGTTATTTACTCAGCGTTTTCGTCCGTATGAAAATAGTATATTAGACTGGAAAACTACATACAAGGTTTATAATAAATATTTTTGTTTAAAAATTCCAAAATTATGGAATTAACTAATTGAATTATTCTTTATTATATTTTCTCTTCTATTACGAATACTACGCAATACAATAATAAGTAGTCGGCCCGGTGTCCGAGATCGCTAAGCGTGGTAGTGATCTCGGACCAAAGGGTCGCGGGTTCGAGTCCCGCCTCGGGCATGGTTGTATTTGTGTTCGTCCTTTCACCCCTTATCATCAATCACCATATCGTTTCATCCACATAGTTACCATACCGTTAACAGCAATAGCGGTCGCTAATGACCTAGATGTTGATGCGACCTTAAATAACCAATTAAAAAAACAAAACAATAATACGCAAGCTAACGCATTTAATATGTATTTCAGTTCGGTTTTTAAAAGCAATACGAGGCATACACTAATTTAAAGTTCTTCGGTTACAAATCAGTTTAATATTGAAATGAACTTTCTACGGAATAAAGTAAAATCTATGAAAAATTGTAAGACAAGGAGTCCAGACGACATTTTACGGACATAATTAAACTAGGAAGACATGCAATATTACCGTACTTAATTAGAATATTTCACGTGTCGATGAACAATTCAAAAGTACCTGAAAACTGGAAATTAGCTTTTGTAGTACCAATATTAAAAAGTGGGGACAAAACTGTACTAAGTAATTGTAGGCCGCTAAGTCTCACATCAGTGGTCTGCAAACTTATCTGGAATGATAATTGCAAACTTACATTAAGCAAGAATGGGAAATCAAAAAATCGCTCTATCATGGCTAACACAGATTTAGGAATGGGTATTCATGCGAAAATCACGTGATCACGTTATTTCATGATCTAGCTGATGAAATTGACGTGGGCGGGACAGAAGACGCAGTAGTTATAGATTTTGCCAAAGCATTCGATGTTGTTTCTGAGAGATAGGAAACAGAAAGTCCGAATTGGGCAACAGTTATCTTCCTGTGCAAGCAGGAATCATCAGGTACATCAGGAATACTACAAGAGAAGAAACTCTGGAATGTAATTGGAACTTTTCTATTTCTAGCGTTCGTTAATGATTTACCAGCGCAATTAATTTCAAATGTTCGACTATTTGCAGACGATTGCATAAAATATTGCATTATAAATTCGAAAGACAATGAAAATATGCTGCAATGAGATCTTGATACGTGGAAATTACTGGGTGGAAAATAATGGCATGACCATAAATAGCTCTGAAAGCAAATCCATCACTTTTGACAGATGTCATAATTACAGCGTAACAAATTACCGCTTAAGTAATGACATTATTACCAGAGTTACTTCGTTCAAGTACCTAGGTATCCATTTCGATAGTAAATTAAGCTGGAAAAGTTACGTAGATTTTGTTGTAGGGAAAGCGTATAGATCTGTTCGTTTTGTAATGCGCATCTTAAAAAAAGTGCAGTAAACGCGAAGGAAATTGCTTATTTATCGCTTGTTAGTCCGATAATGAAATATGAAGCAATTTGTTGGAATCCACATAAAATTATGCAGTTTAAGAATATGGAAAGGATTCAGCGTAGAACAGTTAAATTTACTTTCAGGGACAAGAAAACCGCAGGGTGGCATTCACTCAAAAACAGGCAAACATTGGCAAGATTTGCGCTTTGTATAAACCTTATAGCGGTCATCCAGCTTGGAAAGAAATTAAATGGCGGCAAAATATTCCTACGTACAACAGTAGAGGGGATCACAGGCCCAAAATAAATTTAAGACCGCAGAGAACGGATGTCGGGAAATTCTCATTCACAAATCGAACGATAAGAGATTGAAATAGATTGCCTGCAAAAACCTTTAAACCCTTTGAACCTTTGAACCCTCGAAGCGTTCAACAGTTTAGGATATTAATTTAGGGTATTTCTAAGTTTATGAGCAGGGACCGAAAAGGTATTGAATACCGGTAAAAAATACCGGTATAATACCGGTATTTTTCCATACCTTTTTCAAATACCTTTATTCTTTTATACCGGTAAAATACCTCTATGGGACGTCTATACCGGTATGAACGTCCATAAAGGTTATACCGGTATTATACCGGTATTTTCAATGAAGAAATATAGCTTACCATCCATACATGTTGAAAAAATAGGTTACTTTAGTTAATAATATCTCACAAAATGTTTATTAATCAAATATCATTTCATAATTGTTATTTATTGTTTAAATTATTATTTTGTGTATATATATATATATATATATATATATATATATATATATACACATACATATAAAACAACTGTATTAAATTCTATTCTTATTATTGTAAATGTTTTGTTTTCGGGCGTTTACGTTTTGCATACGTTGTATGTATTGAAAACCTCCCTTAATTTAAACTTCGGAAAAGTAGAAATATGAAATAATAATTATTGATTCCATTGAAGAGAACCTTTTCGTAGTGTCCTTCATCGAGCTGTCTCCCATCTGACCTGAGAGATGACCTAAGCCTGTCTTTGTATTTCGCACATGGAGAGGCTGTCAACGTATGCGCCAGCCGTAGGCGTAGGACCGTTTCTTCCCTCCCCGGCCCCTCTTTCGGCGAACTGAGGAAGCGTTGACACCTTGAGATAATCACAAACGCTCAGGCTTTCAGGCCCAATTTTGTTATTGTTAAAAAATGATTTCCTTTAACTTCATTTCACAATTAAATCTTAATTATACATTAATAAATAGGGCTAAAATAAAATGTTATTTTCCTGGTTAATATGAAGGGTTTAATATATTTTGACATTAACTGCAAATATTGAGAAAATTTGTAATAAAAGTAAATTATTATGTTATTATTATTATATTATTATTATATTACATTATTATTATTACTATTATTATTAGCTATTAACATCGCATGTGGGCAAGGGTTCCCTTCTACGCGGGTAGCTTACATTGTAAAATGCATCTGGAGGAGCCCACTTCGAGAAGAGTGTTTCTTCCTTAATAATAAGAAATATATACTAACATTATTAATTAATAAAAAGAGTTTATCAATATTAACATTTTTACTTTTTAATGAAAATTAACATTTAATTTAAATAAGAATAGTTAATGTCTATTAGCATTCAATGTCAATTTTTAATATTGTTTTAGTTATAATTAATAATTATATATAATTAATTAATATATATAATTATAATTATTAATTATGGTGCAGAATAAGGAAACTGGGCCAACTGAAAAAATTATTTTCGGGAATGTTAGTGATACGATCAAATTTAAGGAAATAATCGTATTTAGTGATAAACACAGTCGTGCAAAAAGGAAGTTTGGTATGCGTGGGAAGACTTATTTATGGATAAGAAGACACGTTTCTCCATTTTTTATCGCTACTAGAAAGGACAAGATTTATACGGAGAAATTCGATAAATTTTCAACACTATGACGTGTCGCCAAGCTCTGCGCCCGGACGTGAGGTCCAAGGTCAGCGAATGAGCTCGTGTTGATGTCTGCGAAAGACCGTTGGCTGGTCTCTCCGTCTGACGACAGAACTCGACTTCCCAGTCAACGGCAGAACTCGACCTAGCTAGAATATGTGTCGAAAATCCGCCACCCTCGGGACTCGAACCCTAGGACCTCCCGGTCAGAAACTCTGCCGTGTAAATAGTTGTTTCCGCTGAGCCATCTCAGCGGAAAGAAGTCACAATGAATTTCCCCCAAATACCTGTATGATTCTTCTGAAATACCGGTATTTTCCTTTGAAAATACCGGTATTTTGATGAGAGAATACCGGTATAATACCTTTAAATAGAGGTATTTTACCGGTATAGACGTCGGATAAAGGTAAAATACCTCTAAAAATACCGGTATTTGACGTCTAATACCGGTATTTTTAAAGGTATTTTGAATAAAGGTATAATAGAGGTAAAGGTATTTCTATACCGGTATAAATACCTTTACCGCTTTTATTTCGGTATTCGGTCCCTGTTTATGAGGTAGTTAACTATGAATATTAATTTATATAGTGAAGTGAGGTGTCGTGCAGAGTAGAGCAGAGAAATAATGAAGAAAATGATTTTAGAGTTACAATGAAGTGAAGTGAACGATAGTGCAGTGCGGTCTTAATTGTATAGTCAATCAGTGCGGCTTTAGATGATAGACGTTTCTTTTCTTTTTCATGTAATTTAATATTATAAGAATCAGTAGTTTTTATATTATATTTTAGCATTATTATTACCATTATTATATTATTCCCATGACATTTATTATCTTATTTATGTAAATAACTGCCACCGGGTTACACCCAATGGCAGTTTAAATTTATCTTACCTAATGAAAGAAATATTCAGTTTGAAAGTAGATGTGCTAAGACATGTTATCAAAAACGTTTTAATGAGGATCTGTCAACACCAAATTATTAGGTAAACATTTCCGCAGGTCAGACAAAAAATAATAAAGAAAAAATGAAGCGTTTTTTAGAAAATCTTATTTAAGTAGTATTTTAAGTGGTCACAAATTCAATAAAATAAATATTCAGTATAAAGGACAATTCATACAAATGTATTCTAGTACGCCAAAAACGCCTCAAATAAAAAGGATGACAATCAAAAAGACAGAGATCAGTGGGAAATAAAAATAAAAGGCTGCGAAATGGCTCTCTTAATTTCTAAAAAAAATATAAAAATGCAGCGTACTGAAAGCTTACAATGTGAATTTGTAGGAGAAGACCATGAAGTTGAATTATCTCATTTATGAATTAAAATGGGCTAGAAAAGCAAACACGGTCTATATCTACACTCAAAGTTGTTTAACAGAGAACCAAATTAACTTACTGGGTCATATACGTATGTGTCCAAAGTAAATAAGTAGTAAGTCGTTTATATTGACCATTGTAAGTAACTCACAGGAATGTGCAAAATTTTAGAAAACATATGTACTTCAAATATTCATATTCGTTTTCATTTCTTCAGTATGAAAAATAATTATTTACACAGTAACCAGTAACTACACTAACTTCTTTTTAAGGTTTCAATAGAAAGTTGCATAGTTGCGAAAATACATATTCACGCGGAAAGAAAATAGGCAATAATATATATACATATTATGGACATTTCACCAAAAGTAGATATTTAGTTTACATTCAGTGAGACATCATATAAAGACATAATCGAAAGAGTTAAATATTCAAAGCATATTTTCAAACCGTTAAAACCTACCCTATTGACTTGCAACCCAAGAACAAGTACCCATCAATAGCGTTTATAAATAATAGGTTTTCACCCATTACGTACTTAATTCATTAACTAATTCAATTAATAATGTATTAATTATTTCTTCATTAAATCCATATCTAACGAAAATGTTTAGATACTAGGTATGAAAACGGCCAATAAAATAAATTTTTACATTTAGGTTCGATTATTAACATGAATTCTACGTTAGTCGTCTTCCAATTATATTCACACTCAGGCCCCTCACAATTACAGACTGCAACCTACACACATGTCAAAGGGATCTCTACATTTTAGCGAAATGTTCGTAGATCCTGTCTCTGGCCGTGGCCGCCGTGCTGGCGGGCGAGCAGACGGCGCAGAAGGAGGCAGCGGCCTCCGCCGACTCCTCCGCCCCGCAGCCCTCCAAGCGAGGCATCTCCTCGCTGGGCTACGGAGGGGGCCATGGAGGGTTTGGAGGCGGCCTTGGCGGCGGTCACGGCGGCCTGGGAGGAGGATTGGGAGGAGGCCATGGAGGACTCGGCGGGGGATATGGAGGAGGCTACGGCGGCGGCCTTGGAGGTGGCCTTGGAGGCGGCTTCGGCGGCGGCCTTGGCGGTGGTGCGGGTGGTGCTGGTGGTGCCGGCGGTGGTGGCGCGCAGGTGGTGGTGAACACGGTGACGCGTCCCGTGGAAGTGCCCGTCCCTGTGCCATACACCGTCGTGCGCCAAGTGCCCGTGCCACAGGTACGTATCATTTTATAAAAGCCATCATATCTTCATTAACATACTAATACTTTATCCATGTGCGCAGCTTGTCCCGGTGACCGTGGTACAGCCCCGTCCAGTGCCCGTTGAAGTGCCTCAGCCGTACACCGTCACCGTCAACCGACCGGTGCCCGTGGAGGTGCCCCGTGCCGTGCCCGTGCCTCAGCAAGTGACCGTGCCCGTGAGCGTGCCCCAGCCCTACCCCGTGGTGGTGCCTCGGCCCGTACCAGTCCCTGTCGCTAGGCCAGTTCCTGTTCCCGTCCCGTCGCCTGTCGTCGTCCCGCAGCCTGTGCTCATCAACGTACGTTTCTCCACATCTATAAACAAAATATAATAAATTGTGTTTTTTCTATCTGTTGATTTTAAAATATGCAATGTCATATACTTCATGAATTAAAATGGTTCTCCTGTGTCTGTAGGTGGGTGCTGGTGCTGGAGGCGCTGGTGGAGTCAGCGGTGGATTTGGTAGCGGCCTTGGAAGCGGTCTCGGAGGCGGCCAGGGCGGCTATGGTGGCTCTATCGGAGGCGGCCATGGAGGATTCGGTGGCTCCATCGGAGGCGGCCATGGAGGATTCGGTGGCTCCATCGGAGGCGGCCATGGAGGATTCGGTGGCTCCATCGGAGGCGGCCATGGAGGATTCGGTGGCTCTGTCGGAGGTGGCCATGGAGGATTCGGTGGCTCCATCGGAGGTGGCCATGGAGGATTCGTTGGCTCCATCGGAGGGGGCCATGGAGGATTCGGTGGCTCCGTCGGTGGTGGGCACGGAAGCAGCTTTGGAGGATCTATCGGAGGTCACAGAGGCGGCGCCAGCTCCTACTCCTCTGTGTCCTTCGGCAAGCACTGAGATTCCTCTTTGTCCTCTCATTCTCACCCTGTTCCGTGCGCTCTCCTTCCGGTCTTCCTCTTTTAGTTTCAAGTGTGAATGATTGTCCCCTTCGTTGACCTGAAATCTTGGATTCAATAAACTGGCTCTCATAAAACATATTTGAGTTTTATTTTACAAATATCATGCACCTATTTGGATTAACAAACATTATTTACTTTATTTTTTATATATGTAAATTTTTAGTTTCAACCCAAATCCCAACATTACATTACTCTCTCGGCAGATCTCCCAGGAGATACTTGTGAATTCGTACATTATAATGTGACGATAATTTTCAAACTCAAATGATAATTTAGTTTAACTTAGGACTGAGTAAGGAACGATTTTTCTTACTTCGCTTTACATAATATATAACATTGTAGTATCTAGAGCACTTCCCGAACTCTGTACCGAATGAAAATTTAGTATAGTGTCTAGATTCCTTATTAACGTTGCAGGTCCATTTGTATTGATCCGAACGCTCCAATATTAATGCGTTCTACCTCGTTACGGACCAGAATTTTTTTGAAGTTTTAGAATTGCCTTTCAATAATTTAAAAGTAGATTTAACCTGATATTTTTATGTAATTTTTTAGTTTAGATTTATATGAAATATTAACCTTTAAACTTTTCTTTGGTATGAGTTTATTGCTCTATGATGAAATTCATGAACAATTTTCACCGTTGGCTAAGGAAATTAATGGATGTAGAGTTTTTTATAAATTCATCATCTGTGCCATGTATGTAGTGAATTGATTCGCAAAGAAAGAGTAATACTTGGGAAATCTGCTATTAAATCATAAGAGGTAATATTCACAATATTGAAATGATTTAAACGGGCGTACGTTAATCGAAATATGCTACTGAAGTGCAGATCCATTATAAATAGTTTCGTTAACTATTTCAGAGGTTTCAAACCATTGTTTTATAAGTAGGCAACCAAAAATACTTTAATGTATTGCGGTAAAGTAATTCCAGATTCAAAAACACGGCAATGCATAAAAGAGAAACTCATAGTTTATAAGAATCTTATCAGAATAAAACAGATTTGCTTCACAATTTTTTATTCAAAAAGTGTTAAAAGCAAATTATAAAAATTCCTACGTGCAATTATTATTTTTGGCGTTTCTTTGCCTTTTAATGTATAACCTTGTGTAGTAAATTAGAACCTGCATGATAAAGCCATAGTGAAAGCCTAAATCAACTATTAATAACACCTACATTTTAATATTGATATGGATTTTATGTAGAACAATTTAATTTACATTTGTTCCTATTTGATTGCTTTTAAACCAGATTGTAATCGAAGAATATTGATCTGTATTTTCTTGAATATTTCTTACGGTTTTTACTCAAAGAAAGTCTTTTAATCTACATCTTGCTTATAGGTACATGCGAATGACCTTCGCATCGTATAAAAGGTCGCAGAGAGTCAAAAGCAAAATTGGTTCTTTCTTCTTGTTGGTTACCAATCTAAAATATTAAGAACTTCTATATAACGGTTTGAATATTATGTAATAGAACTTTGAAGCAATTTGAAACGATTGTTTCCGCGGTTGTTCCATGGTAAAAAAGGTGAAATTTCAGAAGAATGAACACAATGTTTGAGCTAATTTGATGCTTATTACATTATTCCGAAAAAAGGTTCCAATATTTATTGCGACAAATACTTTGAAACCAGATGCAACAGTTTTCATAATACGCAATTCGTTTGCATGCTCTGTCTAAAAACTGCATTTAAAACATTTCTCGCACGCAATGAGAGTACAAGACGATAAGATGCGTTTTAAAGTAATGAACTGGAACTTTAGTTGCGATGATTATTTTTCCTTATCTAGATATATCTAATGCGTTTTTCATGTTTGCAATGAAACATCAGATATTCTCACTGTAGTGAGGAACAACATTTATAATTTTCGCTTCAACGACACTTAAAGTGATTCAGAGAGGGATTAATGATACATTTTATAAATGCAACGAGTGTATGATTTAGAAATATTAATAATAGGTATTTTAGTGTAATGAATACAATAATGTTAAATATTTCAGAATATAAAAGGATTTATACGTCCACTTTTACGGAGCGAAAAAAACAAAGTATGCACACAATTTTTTGTGCACAATTTTTAGTGCATTGTGTAATTGTGTGTTAAAAATGTACCAAGGAGCATGAAGAATTTTACGGATGAATTTATTCCGGATTATCTGAATTTTATAAATGTGAGATTTGGCTGCATTGGACCAGAGGGGATAGGTATACATTAGCGTGGGACGAATAATTGTAATATGTATTAGTTTGGCAGTATGTATATGTAGAGGATATTTATAGTTAATAATAAAGTGAAACTTATGTATTTTTATGCGTTTTACGAAAACAAAATTAAGGTGTTAATTCCATATAAACATTGGATCTAAGAAGAGATCAAAATATTTCATAGGAGTGTTAGAGTAAATCCATGGTATGTTTTGATTTAATAACATTTCAGATGAAATGGTACGTTTGCAAAGTGTAAATATTTCGGATTGACATTTGGTCATAATAATTTTTATTTGCCAATTTGTGGCTCAAGATGTATAAAGTCAGATTGTATTCTTTCTGGCAGTATATATATTTTTATAATTGTTGAAGATAGCTATATCATCGGAAAAGAGGAATAAATCTGAGTAGATCAAAGTGGGAATGTCGTAAAGATAGATATTAAAAAGAAGAGGAGAGAGACAGGTTGCTTGAGGCACACTGGCAGATATAGTTATTAGCATTGTTAATATTTTGAGACTTGTGTGAACTTAAATGAGAGTATATAATTTAGTATGTGCATTATTGTTTATAGGATTATGCAGTGGCTTGGGGAAGTTTTAGTGTTAAAAAATTTAGAAATTTTGTTGTTAAGAAATTTTTTGTAGTAAGGACATCCTTTATAATTATCAGTATGATTTTGGTTGCCATTTGTACAAATCGGAGGAGTATTTGACGATTTCTTGTAAAAATTAATGGTGATTTCATGAAGTCTGTAATAATGTCTTCCAACACTTATTATAGGGAATTTCAAATGATTCAGTTCATTAAAAAATTATATTTAGGAGATTGCGCTTCCTGGATTTAAAATTAATAGCGATGCTATGCAGTTGGATGCCACGTAAGTTAGAATTTGTATTTTACTTCATATTTCTTTGTTCGTTTCTTCTTAAAGCTTTTGTTATAAGATTTAAAATGAATCTTTTAGTAATTATTTAAATCCTACTTTAAATTGAGTCGATCACTTCGCTTTGCGAAACAAGATGTGAGAATGAAAAGTAATGTACGAGTAATGTATACAAGTCCACGAGTAATGTACGAGTCCGTATATAAAAAACCAGTAATTTTGATGAATATATAAATATTATATAATTAATTATTATATGTTTTCTATTTTAATTTCCTTGCTAGCGGTATTAACAGTGCTAATTGGCATAACGTGTGGGGATACAGCATAAAACAATTAACGATCATTGTTGCTTGTAACCCATTGTCGTAACGTCGCAATGATGACAGAAGGTGGTAATGATTTTATTTCGCATTAATATAAACTAATAGTTTAATTTACGGTGAAAATACGCATCGTGCATTGTTGGTACATTTATGTAGAACGTGAATACACTGAGTTCAAAAGCACGTACCTTAACTCCTAGGCTGAGAGCCAATACTTCCGTTTGCGATAAATTTCGCAGCAGTGTTTTTATAAATTACTCTTCAGAATGTTCGATGAGGTACATTATTTAACATTTAATGTCATCTGATGTCTAAAAAAATTGCTGCGCATTAAACAAAAGGAAAAGGTACATTAATCGTAAATCTTCTCCATTAACTTAAAGAAAACTATTCCCGGACAAGTTTTTCCATAAGAACCTGTACTAGTTTTAAATTTTTTTTAAATAATGCCCGTTACGGCTAAATTGTTTCTTAGCGTCTTGAAGAACAGAGATTTTTTTCATTTAAAGTATTTTTGAATAAAATTTATTTTCCTGCGCTTTGTTTGAGACGGTGCCAATATATAAAAAGTCTGTAATAAATGAACTTAACACTAGAACGATCGACGCCGTCACTTTGACGGCTACAACATATTAAAATAATGTTATATTTATTAAAATGAACAGTATTTATTTTAATTATGTCATTGTGATTATTTGACTTTAAATGCATTTATGATGTAAAGTATATGTGAAAATTTCGAAAATATTCATCCACTTAAAATTGTTATATTGATCGATCTATCTTAAACGCCCGATAGCCGTCAAACTGACAGCTTCCCAATAGCTGCTAAACTCAGGGCTTTCAGATATGTTGCGAGCTATTTCCCTACCACTTCTACGGAACTTCCCTAAATAACCTCTCCAATGAAAGAAAATTCTATAAATTTAAAACGAAAAATATACTCCAAATTGTGGACCAACAACATGCGCTGTCCGCGATGATTACATCAGCTGCTCTCTTAAATCCAAATTATTCAAATTAAACAATCATCGTTCTCTAAGCTGCTCGAAGCTGTGTGTATTATCAGTACATACGCATCGCAAGAAAAAATTGAGAAAGAGAGAGGGAACATGCTTGTGAAATGTATTAGCACATGTGCGTTATGTACACCGAAACGGCGGTCGAGAGGAAAGGAGAAGAGAACCACTGCGTCGAAAGGTAGGGGGAGAGGTGGATGTGGCGCAAGAGACTTTCGACGATGGGAGAGCGGGTGCAGGCGATCGAGTGGGCGGCTTGAGTGGGCGGGCGGCTGGTCGAGTGGGCGGGTTGTTTAGTGGATGAAAGGGCGGGTGGGTTGGGTTGTCGGTGGAAGAAATAAACTAGTTTTTTTTTCGGGTGATGGTTGAATCGAGAAGTGGATGCGTTTTTGGTGGGTGGGTACGTGAGAAATTATGGGTCGGTGGGTGGGTCGCATGATGGGTAGGTTAATTACCTGGTTAGTTAGTTATTACGGCGGAGGGATGTGTCGGGTGGTTACTTGGGTAAGAGGAGGGCCGTTTGGTCAATTCATTGGTTGTTAGTTTTGGTGGTGGAGAGGATGGTAGGTAGATAAGCAAGAGGATAGTTGAATGAATTGATCGATTAGTAGGAGGTGGGCCGGGAAGTGGACAAGTTGGTCACAGGGAGAGTGGTAAATGAGCGGGTTGGTGAGTAGGCAGGTTGGCCATTGGGCGGGTTGGTGGGTAGGAGAGTTGATGGGTTGGTAGTTTGAAAATTGAACCGGATGGTAAGTGGACTGGTATGACCGGTTGGTAGATGTACGGGTTGGCCGGTGATGGATTGATTCGTGGAGAGACTGTTGATTGGTATCTTGGTTATTGGTAGCTAGGTAGATGGTAGCTTGGCGAGCACGCGTGCTGGCGGCAGGCAGGAGAGTTGGCGACCGAGCGGGGGGGTGGTGTAGGGCGGGCGGAGAGTGGGAGGCTGAACTAAGGCGCGAGGATGGTCGGAAGGATGGACGAGAGGGTAATCAGAAGGGTGGGTGAAGGGCGGGAGGCGAGATTGGAGGCGGGATGGCGAGAGGGCGGAAGGGTGGGTGGAGGGCGCGCGGGTGGGAGAGTAGGTACTGGCGCGCTGGCGCGCAGACGGGCTAGCAGACAGGCGAGCAGACGAGCAGCAGACGGGCGAGAAGATGGGTGAGCAGATAGGCGAGCAGAAAGGTGAGCTGACGGTCGAGCAGACGGTTCTGATTGATTGATTTTTTTCGTGTTTCCGGGCGCGTCAACTGCTTTGGTCATAAGTCCCGTTAGTGTAGTGCATGTTTTTTCTCGAGAGATGGCGGTGATCTTCCCCTGCTGGATGGCGAGATCCGGCGCCGACCTACCGTCGGCTAGTGGGGTTTCCCCCTAACAAGGACTCTCCCACCAGCAGGGCACCGCCCCAGTCGGGACAAGCTCTAAACTCCCGACCGGTCTCCCGGAATATGTGGTAGAGTAATGCATGGGTTAAGGGGAGAGGATAGGACAAGGATAAATCGCGCGCGGTCCGTGGCCCGTTTGGTAGGGTACTGCTCCAGCATTCGCCTGGTGTTGATCGGAGAAACCACGGAAAACTACCGATCAGAGCAGCCAGCCGCTAGAATTCTCCTCCAGACAGCGACTGAATTCGACCTAGCTGAAAAGCTAGTGTCGAAAATCCTACCACCGTCAGGACTCGAACCTAGGACCTCCCGGTCAGAGGCGCTGCAGTGACATCAGTTGATGCACTGAGCTACCGCTTCCGGTCGCGAGCAGACTGGCGAGCAGACGGGCGAGCAGACGGGCGAGCAGACGGGCGAGCAGACGGGCGAGCAGACGGGCGAGCAGACGGGCGAGCAGACGGGCGAGCAGACGGGCGAGCAGACGGGCGAGCAGACGGGCGAGCAGACGGGCGAGCAGACGGGCGAGCAGACGGGCGAGCAGTCGGGCGAGCAGACGGGCGAGCAGACGGGCGAGCAGACGGGCGAGCAGACGGGCGAGCAGACGGGCGAGCAGACGGGCGAGCAGACGGGCGAGCAGACGGGCGAGCAGACGGGCGAGCAGACGGGCGAGCAGACGGGCGAGCAGACGGGCGAGCAGACGGGCGAGCACACGGGCGAGCACACGGGCGAGCACACGGGCGAGCACACGGGCGAGCACACGGGCGAGCACACGGGCAAGCAGACGGGCGCGCAGACGGGCGAGTAGACGGGGGCGAGCAGACGGGCGAGCAGACGGGCGAGCAGACGGGCGAGCAGACGGGCGAGCAGACGGGCGCGCAGACGGGCGAGCAGACGGGGGCGAGCAGACGGGCGAGCAGACGGGCGAGCAGACGGGCGAGCAGACGGGCGAGCAGACGGGGGCGAGCAGACGGGCGAGCAGACGGGCGGGCGCACGGGCAAACGACCTGGCTGGCGCACAGGCGGGCGAGTAAGTGGTAGCGCGGGCGAGTGGGCCCCGCCTCTTCTAGTGCTCGACAGCCGCGTGCTGCCTTTTCCCGATCGGCGCGCGGCGCCTCGGAGCTCTTCAAAAGATCGGAGAGATCGCGCTGAGAGCCGTCAGGTGAATTTCATCTCGAGAGACATTTCCGCTCGCCGCTCCCACCGTCGTAGCAGTTTCGCGACCGCTTTCTTGCGGATGGGAAGACGCAGCCTGCGATCACGCAAGTCTCTTAGAACGGAACAACGATTTACTACCAACTAGACTGTAATTATTAATAATGGAGGATTCGCGGTGGGAGAGTAATAAAGATTTTTAAGTACAATACGGGATTAGATGTTAATGAGACGAACTCAGAAGGCCTATCGAACTACACATCTAATGTTCCATGGTCTTAGGACTACTTAATGAATACGTAAAGGTAGGTAAAGTATTAATATCGTTCCCAATATTGTAACTACGGTTAGAAACTTTTCAATATATTACTGGTTGTTTGGGGTCATTTGGATTGGGTCCTGAAAATACCCCTGATTGAAATGTGGAGCATGCAAGTAATTATTAATGGCTCCATGCTTTTGTTTAAATTAAGAATGATTCATTTTCAAAACTCAAAAAATGTGATGTTGAAACAAAATATTTTTTTTCGTATTATAAGACTGGGCGTTGGAGAGTGTGATTACTTTAAGACTTTTGTCAGATTTCTTCTAGTTGCTGTTTTACATCATGAGGTTGTAGTTTCGAAAATTTCTGTGTGCTTTATTTCGTTCCATCGTGTGTGATATAATTGAGTCCCCTGGACGAAATATGGAGTAAATTGTTAAGATTCGCCGTAGACTTCAAACGGCGGGCCATGCCGTGCACCTTTGCACCAAACATAAAATAAAATGCTTGTGACTTCTGCCTTGAGGCAAATAAACTACGATCGAGACATTACGGGGCATCTACAGTGATCTGCGAAGAATGTGATATCTAAAATTATTTGTTGTGTGTTAAAAAGTATCCAAGTAAAATAATTTATAAAATAAAATAATTTTATTGTGTTCAAAAGTATCCGAGTAAAATAAGTATAATATAATTTATGAACAGATAAAAATGTTTTTCCTTCACAAAAATTCAGTTGTGTCATATCAGTTTCTTTTAGAATCATTGTATTCTATCCACTCCCTAAAACGGAGGAATCAAAATTTCTGAATATGAGAACAAAATTAGGAACTCATGATTAGCTGTAAAATAAATCAAAGGTTAACATGTTAATTTTCATTAGTTTTAGAAATGTAGTCATATAAATCAATGTCCAGGCACTTTAGTAAAACTTTTCAAGCTGTCTCAAATTACGTACGTCGGAATGTATAGATTGGTTTCATTAGTGTGAAACAATTTGTGACAATTTGTCGTACGAAGACCAATAGACTAAAGAGAGATTGGTAAACATTTACTTAATCATGACACTGACCAGTAGCCAGTTGACCCTCTGGTACACTTAGATGACGCGGCTTCATTTTAATACCACATGCGGACATGATTGTCATCACAGTACAATGGGAGGAAAAGTTCCCTTTGTACTGTGAACTATCATCCTCTGAGTGTTAAAGGTCTTTTCTTCACTTTCGTTTGGCGCACGCTACTTGCCTTTTGTGGTAATGTTAAGCCCGAAGGAGCACCGTTGTTGGTTTCTGGCTATGCATCACGAAAAGACGCAAGACAATTGTACAAAAGTGGATGCTCTTAAATTTTGCTGATTAGGTACTCGAGCTTTAGAACTATCAGTAACATATTAACTCTAGCTTCTCATATTTGGTTTCTGGAGATGAAAACAAAGCACGTTCGCACCATATTTTCTCGGGGTTCTCATGTTTCTTTTATCTCTTCTTCCACTGGGTATTCCTTCTTAACCCTCGTTTTCTACCACTTGAAAGAATGAGGAGATGAGTCTGTCTTCTAGATGTGACTTTGTGCATTTAACACGCAAGTATTTAACATTTTTTATTGCGATATTTTATTATTAAATTGTTTTTTTCTCAGACTATATATTATTTCTCACTCTCATCTGAAATTTCTTCTTTTTTGCTGTAACAGATGTCAATATTTCGTAGTATATTTTCTCTCACAAAAAACCTATAGTTAGCTATAAAGCAGTACTAATACTAAATAAGGCTACATTAGGAGGAAGGTTATCCTGTACGCAAAATATCAGCAGAATATAAAATCAATGATCACCAGTCTCAATCCGGTTTTTAAAACAGTGAAAGGCATGGAGATAATATTTGATTCGTTTAAAAAGAATTTCAATATTTCCTTCCTTTGCTTAAAATATCTCTCCTATTTTTGCGAAAATGTTGATTGCAAAGACTTTTCAATTTTTCATACTCTTGCTGTAGAGCGCGTTTCGTTGATCTAAAAATATGCTATAAATATAAAATGGTCAGAATATTACGGCATGAGACATTCTTGTTAATTGTAAAAAATATTTAAGAGCACGTAAAGTTCAAAACAAAATAATTGAATATTAATTGAGCTCCTGTCAATTAATTACATAGACGATTCTAAAGATTCTAAACTATGACTAAATATGACGATAATATTTTCAAAATCTTAATTTAGTTTACTAGAATTACATTTTCATTTTGTATGAGATAGTTATAGAAGGTAATTTTTAAATATGGAAGTTCTATCATCAACAATCTTCTATCATCATCAACAACAAAGTTCTATCATCATCAACAAGTTTTTTTCTCTTAAAAATTCTTTAAAGTATTTTATGCATTTAAAGCAATAAATATCTTTCAGAATATTCAGTAGGTGAGAATCGAATAGTAAACGAACTTGAAAGGAGATAGATTAAGTTTTAAAAAAAGGAGTCGTCTGCAATGTTTGCTGGATTCTGTGACGACAACAGGTTCTATAGAGACAACATTTTGAAATAAATGTCAAATCTTCAGTCACATAGCGTTTTGGAAAGCTTAGGAGAGCTAAACACTCTTCAAACGTTGACATGAAAACTGAAACTTTAGCTGATACTCCAACTTTACACTACTGAATCCAAGACTTTTATCAAAAACGTTGATTACATATCTACTAATAAAGCGTGCACGCTACACACTAGCGGAAGAAATTTTTGCTCTTAATAAGCAATGTAATTCGTTTATCCCAAGCAGCCTAGCACGGAGTCACGGTTTCTAACATAACTAGATACAATATACGTTTTGCCTTTCCAGTTGTTTTGTCTTTTAACTTTTTTCTTTCAATTCTATAAATATCATTTGCTGTAGACATACGTAAAGTTATATAATGTAAAAATACTCTAATCGTTAATAATGCTATCTATCATTTCATAATTAATGTAGGTATGACATATCATTTCGCGAAAAATAAATAAATTGGAAGTTTTTAGGAAAATTCCTTTTTAACCTATTTTAAATATGAACTTTTGAATGTTATTGACAACCAGAATAAGAGGCTATACTGGAGCAGAGAAATAAGAACAGATGTTACTGTGCCAGCCAACCACCCTGACATCTTGTTCTTAGACAAAAGTAGACTAGAGGTGCATGTTATTGACAGTGCCATCCCTTTCACTGATAACATCAGTACTACCTACAATACAAAGATTAGCAAATACAAGCATTCGGCAGATGACATAAAGAAGCTTTGGAAGGTATAAAAGGTCACCATTGAACCTATAGTAATTTCAAGTGCCGGAGTAGTGTTAAAATCGACAAAGCGCCAACTCCAGAAATAATGAGCCGGAACACTGCAAAAATCGATAATTCTGGTTACATATCATTTAGTAAGAAAGTTCCTGGGAGAAGACCTTGATTAAACCAACAGAATCCATCAACAGCGCTCGTACTTGCTCACCGGAGCCGTACGAGTGAGCCTAGCCGAAGTGACAACAGTAGGTGAGTGTCTCCCCCCGTGAGGGAGAAGTCCAAACGTCATATAATAATAATAAAAATAATAATAATAATAATAATAATAATAATAATAATAATAATAATAATAGGAATTACCATTTTCATGCATAGAGAAATGCAGAAAGCACTGATACTGGTCAGCTGCAGAATAGTAAGATAATTTCTGGAATGTACTACTGATTGGGAAACAATTGATTGAAATGTCTAGAGAGTATAATTCGTTCATGTTTTGTCTGCGAGATCGACCGAGCCTAGACCAGCAGTGGTCATGTGAATGTTCCTGCGCATAGTGCAGATACTGAAAAATTCGGGATAATAATAATAATATTAATAATAATAATAATAATAATAATAATAATAATAATAAGAAGAAGAAGAAGAAGAAGAAGAAGTGTGTAAGACATTAACTATCGTTGAAGGGAAATAAATGACTTTAAAAAACAACATTGGTGACAATCCCACACAGCCGGTTCCCTTCTTCCCAGTTTCCACTGCTCCACCGAGCATGCGCCGAAACGACCCTTTGTGTTGCTCCTGCACGCTGCACCATAACCCGCATTGTGGCCGCCGCCGAGCGCCCCTTTCACCGCCAGGTCCTTGGCCGCGACCCGCGCTTGTCGCGCCCGCGGCCCGCGGGGGGCGGGCGCGTCGCGCGCCGCGACGGCCACGGCCGGGCAGCCGCCAGCGGAACGGCGCGACGCGCGAGCGGGAGAGAGGGGGAGAGAGGGGCGGGGCGCGTCCGGGAGCGAAGTCGGGACCCGCGCCTTAAAAGCGCGCCGCGGCGCCGGCCGAGGCAGAGCGCCCGGAGTCGTCCCAGCCGCCGCCACCGCTCCGCTCTCTCTCGACACCATGAGACCCACGCTGCTGGTGAGTGTCCTCGCGCTGGCTTGGAGGCTGCACGTCTTGCTGTCTTGGTTGGAGATTGGAGTGCGAAGTCTACAGTTTGGTCGACGTTTTGAGCGTAGAGTCATTTGCAAAGTCGGTCTAGATATTCTGAGTTTAGATTAATAATATTCGATGTCATGAATGTTTCTTTGAGATAGGGTGTTTGCCTGTTTGCCTTTGGGGACTTCAACTTCAATAGGATAAAGTTAGGTTGAAAATATGAGATGCAGGCGTTCACCTTCTTGTCCTTGTATAGTTAATTTTCAAAGAGCCTTACGACTTTCCGGTTCAGATTTTAAAAACAGGATTTTAGGTGGTATCTTGGTGAACAATATGAATTATATTGAGAGCAGGTTTAGACGGATCATCATCAGTTTCTTGCTGTTCGAAAGCCAGAAAAGGACGACTTGTAGTCATTTTCTGGCTTTTGGAGAGCGGAATACTGATAATGATTGTTAAGCCAGAGAGGGAGGGAGAGGCGGGGCGCGTCTGGGAGCGAAGTCGGGACCCGCGCCTTAAAAGCGCGCCGCGGCGCCGGCCGAGGCAGAGCGCCCGGAGCCGTCCCAGCCGCCGCCACCGCTCCGCTCTCTCTCTCTCCACCATGAGACCCACGCTGCTGGTGAGTGTTCTCGCGCTGGCTTGGAGGTCGCAAGTCTTGCTGTATTGGTTGGAGTGTGCAGTCTACAGTTTGGTCGACGTTTTGAGCGTAGTGTCATTTGCAATTTTGGTCTTGATTTTTGAGTTTACATGAATAATATTCCATGTCATGAATGTTTCTTTGAGATAGGGTGTTTGCCTGTTTGTATTCGAGGACTTCAACTTTAGCAGAGCGAAACTGGGTAGAAAATAAAAGGTACACGAGTTCGCCTTCTTGATATGGTATCATTAAAACTCAAAGGGTTTTACAGGCTTCAGGCTCTGATTATAATATAAGGTTTTGAAGCATTGTATTGGCCAACAATATTATTTATTTTAAGAGAAGGTTTCGATAGCTCATCATCAGTTACCTGCTCTTCAAAAGCCAAAAAATGACTTTTTCTTGCTTTTGTAGAGCAGGGTACTGATAGCTAAGCCAGAAGAAGAGGAAGGGGCAGAGAGCGTCCCAGAGCAAAGTCGGGACTTTCTACTTAAAAGCGCTTCTCTTTTTCCACCATGGCACCCACGTTGCTGACAAGAGTTCTCGCGCTGTCTTGGAGGCTGCAAACTACGCTAATTTGGCTCGTTCTGTGGTCTTGGTTGCGAAGTGCGGAGTCTACTATCAACAGTTGTAACTACTTGGCTGATCGGGAGACATCGCGTCCTAGGCAGAGCTGCCAACGTTTCGGCTGTCATTCTCTGACCTTCCTAAGGGCGAAATACCAGGAGGAAGATTGCAGAATGGCGGCCGAAAGTTTGCTACCTGCGACAAGGGTGCAGCGTCTCTTGAACAGCCAAGTAGCTATCGACTTCGGCCGCGGAAGTCTACGCTCCCAGTTACTGGCTGTTCGAAAAAAGGAAGAAAACGACTTGTAATTTTCTGATTTTTGAAGAGCAGGAAAGTGATAATGATAGCTAAGAAGGAAGAAAACAGTTTTTAGTAATTTTCTGATTTTTGAAGAGCAGGGAACTGATAATGATAGCTAAGAAGGAAGAAAACAATTTGTAAAAATGTTCTGATTTTTAAAGAGCAGGGAACTGATAATGACAGCTAATTCAGAGAAGAAGGGAGGGAAGGAAAGCGTCCTGGAGTGAAGGCGGGACCCGCGCCTTTAAACCGCGTCTCTTTCTCCACCGTGAGACCCATGCTGCTAGTGAATGTTCTCATGCTGTCGTGCAGGTCACAAGCGTCGCTATCTTGGCTTGTGCTGCGGACGTGGTCGTGGAGTGCGGAGTCTACAGTTTGGTTTGACGTTTTAAGCGTTAAGTCATTTGCAAAGTTGGTGTAGATATTTTGAGTTTAGGTCAATAATATTCCATGTCATAAATGTTTCTGCATGTCCAAGGGGGATCAGAGCGTGTACCGACTCAGCGCTTCGATCTGAAGGGTCGTGTGTTCGAGTTCCTCCTTGGGGATGATTGTTTGTCCCTTGCCTCTATGTATGTCTTGTCGTGGAGGGCCTCGCGTTCTGCTGTCCATAGATTGGATGGGTCCGCAAGTATGTTGGTGTCTAATGTATAGTCGATACGCGTCCCATCGGGACGAAAGTGTAACTGACTTTCGGCTGGATAAAAGCCATAGAAAAAAAATTATGTAACTTTGAGGAAAGGTGTTTACCATCTGGCTTTGTGCACTTCAACTTGAGTAGGACAAAGTTAGGTTAAGAATTTGGGGAGCTGGCGTGTTCTTTGCTGACCTGCATCATTAAAAATCAAAGGATCTTACGATCTCAGGTTAGGATTTTAATGAAAAGATTAAAGGAATTGTCTTGGCCAACATTATTATTTATGCTGAGAGTAGGATTTTATGGATCATCATCAGTTGCTTGCTGTTTGAAAGCCAGAAAACGATTAAAAGTCATTTTCTGGCTTTTGGAGAGCAGGGTACTGATGATGATTGCTAAGCTAGAAGAAGAGGAAAGGGAAGAGAGCGTCCTGGAGCGAAGTCGGGACCTTCTACTTAAAAGCGGCAGCGGCCAAGGTAGGACGTCCGTCGTAGTCTCTCTCTCTCTCCCCCCTCTCTCTTCTCCCTCTCTCTCTTCCCTCTCTCTATTTCTTCATTTCTTCATTTCCCTCTCTCCACCGTGAGAACCACGCTTCTGTTCTCGAGAGTGCTGGGTTGGAAGCTGTGTGGAGACTACGCTTTGTTCGACGTTTCGAGCGTAGAATCATTGGCAAAGTTGATGTAGATATGATCTTAGCTGTTCGGAACGAACCGCTTCTGTATTGTGGTCTGACATTTCGATCAGCATATTATGCCCTACTTCAGAGTACACTGCTGACCAGAGCAGGACGTTCTGTGGAATGTCACATGTTATCCAAAACGTCTGCCACCAGGACAAAGACGCAGATCGCTTCAGACAGCTAAGATCATGCAAACTTTGAACGCTGAAGTCTACGCAATCATTGAAGTAGATATTTTGATTGATTGATTGATTTATTCATGTTTCCGGGCGCGTCAACTGCTTTGGTCATTAGTCCCGTAAGTGTAGTGCATGTTTTTCTCGGGAGATGGCGGTGATCTTCCTCCGCTGGATGGCGAGATCCGGCGCCAACCTACCGTCGGCTAGTGGGGTTACCCCCTAACCAGGACTCTCCCACCAGCGAGACACCGCTCCAGCCGGGACAAGCTCTAAGCTCCCGACCGGTCTCTTGGAATATGTAGAAGTGTAGTACACGTTAGTGTAAGTGTGTGTGTGTGAAAGGGGAGAGGATAGGACAAGGAAGGGGAAGGACAGATCGTGCGCGATCCGTGGCCCGTTTGGTAGGTTACTGCTCCGGCATTCGCCTGGTGTTGATCGGAGAAACCACGGAAAACTACCGATCAGACCAGCCGGCCGCTAGAATTCTCCTCCAGACAGCAGCTGAATTCGACCTAGCTGAAAAGCTAATGTCGAAAATCCTGCCGCCGTCAGGACTCGAACCTAGGACCTCCCGGTTAGAGGCGCTGCAGTGACATCAGTTGATGCACTGAGCTACCGCTACCGGTAGATATTTTGAGTATAGATTAATATTATTCTATGTAATTGTTTTGTTCATTTCTTTCGATATAGGCTGTTTGCCCGTGTTGATTTGGAGAGTTCAACTTCAAGAGGACGAAGTTAGTTTGAGATGTTGAGGTGCAGGTGTTCGCCTACTTGATTTTGCATGTTAAAGCTTCTAACGGTGTGACAGTTTTCTGTTCAGATTTTCATAACGTGATTAGAGGCGTTCACCTGGCCAACATTATTATTTATTGTAATAGCAGCTGGCGATGACTTAGTTGTAATCATGAGTTACCTGCTATCCGAAAGCTTGAAAATGACGAATTGTTATCATTTTCTGACTTCCAAGCAGTGGTAACTGGTGATGATAGTCATTTAAAGCTGCTCTTTGATTTGGTATGTCCCAACAACACGTCTCTAATAAGCCAATATCAGATTTCAATGACTAGGTATTTGATCTCCTGGATGTTTCCGAAGGGTATCCCCAACTCAGAGAGTATTCCTGAGTTCACGTTGACATTTTGAGATCTAAGCGTTCGATCACTTGAGATCGGGTGCTTCAATTTGGAGAGAACGAATTTAAATTGTGATTTTGAGGTCAAGACGTTTATTTGCTTCAATTCGTCCAATTAAATCACAGACGAGCCTAAGAAGTTCACTTTATATTTAGTTCTACGTGTTGCCAAATTGACGTCGGGTGTTTCAAGCACAGGCGATGGAGTTACGTTCGATTTTCTGGTCTAGCCGTTTGATCGCTTGAATATGAGTCTTACAAACGCAGAGAGATTTACAAAGTTAAGGTTCAGGATGTGATAGCTAGGCGTTCCCCCACTTGGTTTTAAATATTTCAAACTCAGGAGGACGGAGTTACTTTGTTATTTTGAAGTCAAGGCGTTCTTTGCTTCTCACTGCAATTTTCATGTTGGACGGAGTTAAGTGGTGTTTTTTAGGTACAGACTTTTGTTTACTTGACTTCGGGTATTTCAAGCTCTGGAATTTGTTGGATTTACATTGTGATCTTCAGATCAAATCATTTTATCTGCTTAAACAATATGAATTCTCAATTTTACAGTTTAAATTTAGATAACGCTTTATTTATTAGTAAGGTATCTAAAGTTAGAGAGAGTAACATCTAATTATTATTAAAGGACCTAAAATTTAAGATGTTACATCTAAAACAGGTATAATAAAAAATAACAAGCTAATTAATCTTTTTCATTCTAAGTTTATTCATGAAAGACTTCTGATTTGTACGACGTTAGTCACCAATAACCAAAATTCCTTCAATGTGCAACTGCTGTATTATTTTTGAGTTCACCAAACACAATTAAAATGAAGATGTGAATTTTTTTAATGATGCAACAAAGAAACCATGAGATGAAAATGCAATCCGCCCCACACATCACCATGCAACATACTTTACCATAGCGTGTATATCTGAACATGTGAGTTCTAGACTTAAAACACGGATTGATGGCCCTTTCGAATTGTGTCTGAGAATGTAAAATACAAATCGAGACTATTTGAAATTTTCCGTTGTACTATTTTTAGAGGTTTAACAGTTTGGGTAACCAAACACTTAAAAAGGTGGTCAAAAAGAACAGAATATAATGGTGATGACTAATGATGAATAATTTAGTAGACATTTTGATATACATGTAATTAAATTCCATTATAAAACTATTTGGTAAAAAACAGTTGTTAGTAAAAAAACACTTAGCATTTTAGAATATTTACCCATCGTAACATATATAGTTATTATTTCACGGCAAAAACAATAGAGATTGCATGAGACGTTTGAGACGCAGAAAATATATATTTAGTGTGAGGAAGCAAAACAAAGTATCATGTTAACATCTCCTGAACGCATCAAACACACTTTAACCAATTACGGTAGTATTACTGGCCAAAATGCTGATTACAACAGTTATTCCAGGTATATTTAGTCCTTTAGAAGTGTACTATACCTAATCCTGTAGTGCTAAAACAGCACGTACTTTATCATCTTTATTTTCACGCAAAATTACGCAAAAAGAACTCAAATTTTCAAAAAATTGTTCATGGCATTATTTCAGAATCTATCTTTAAGGAACAGATTTTATTAAGGGAAAATATCTCTATCTTTAATATTTTATTTGTATGAAGACTGAAAAACTTTTGAACTTTTGCAATTTTCGAAAAATCAGGAATTTTAATGAAAATGAGACCTGCACTGACCTTAAATGGCCTTTACACTATGCAACAACAACCTTTAATCAAAACCAATGGAGCCATTTTTTTAAAGTAGTGAGAAAGTAAAAAACGAATTTCTCAGAATTGTTTTCATGACTGTATACATGTATCTCATAGTTTACAATATAAACATTCAACATTGGCCTGCAGTTCGGAGTTATTTTTAATATAAAAACATTTACTGAGTGCAGAATTTTCGCTCACGCCAAATATCCCGCTCTATTTGCAATACGCTTAGGAAAGATGGGCGTTCGGGTGGGTTCATATTACTTTTACGAATATATCAACGTAAAAGTGCTACCCACATTTCCAGCATTATCATTTTTCCCAGGAGTTCATCAAGCATTTTTGAAAAGAACCGTTAGAAATTGTGTAATTATATTACGTCGTAGGCGCCAATGCAACCAGCAACACACGTTACGCTGCTACATGCGCTATAATTTCTGACAACCCCTGCTGCGGAGTGGGCAGGGAGGTCTTAGAGTACCACGACGCAAACTTTTGACACTAGATATATACGAGTAGCTGGATCAAATTGAGACGTTGGAAGAGAACTTTATCGGATGATTTGATCGGTAGTTTTCCGTGGCTTTTCCAATTAATACCAGGCGAATGATAGAGCAGTATCGTAATAAACGGGCCTCAAGCCACAAGAACTTTTCCAACCCCTTCTTTGTCATTTTCTGCCCCCTAACACTCACATACGCATACGTAAACATACACTGAACTACCAAACAATCAGGAGTAGAGCTTGTCGCTGCTCGGACGATATCTGGAGTAGAATATCCCCCAGATGACATGTAGCTCGGTGCTGGATCTTACCATCCAGATGGGAAAGAAAACCTTCCCATCCAGACAAAAAACAACAACAATTCACTATACCAATGCAAATAATGAACATAGAAATTGGGGAGCCCGGAATCAATCGCCCAACTAACTGATCAATCAATCCATGAATATATCAATCAATCCATCAAATCAATCGAAGTTGCGAGTACACAGATCAGCTAAACGTGCGAAAATGTAATTGGTTCAACATCTATCGTTTTGTAGATTACAGCCTAAGAAACATAACTCGAATGGAGACCTAAAACTGAATTTTAAGAACCTAGAGCGCACCACTTTTGAAAATTTGTGTGCAGTATAGTGTGTGTTGCCGGTTGCATTACGTATGTTGATGTAATGCCATCTTTATATATAAAACACAAAAGGTTCTTTTTTTTTATTAGAATGAAATGGTGAACATTTTTCTCAACCAAATGCCATGATTTTTTTATTTAAATTAAAGGTGTTTGGCCCCATATGTGTTACCGGTCGCCAATGCTATCCTCTTTTAGGCTACAAACACTCTTAATATTAATAGAATAAATGCATATCTTTCGTCGTTTGAACATGATGTTGTTTGATTTGTTGTGAGAGTAGCAATCAGTTTATTGAAATCATTCAAAGTATTGGTGTTCAGCGAGTAACCGTGTGTAAGTTTATAGTTATGGAATATAATATTGCCCGTTTTTTTAAAAATTTGTATTTCTACTTGTTCACTTTTTTACAATTTTTTAGCGTTTTAGTAATAGACATTACATAATGATTAAGCAATTTATATAATAGGTTTATAATTTTATCTGTAGTTAAATAATGAGGATTTTCATTACATTAAATCTTCAATGTAAATAAAGTTAGAAATATAAATATTAAATTTTTTTTGGAATTGTTGGAAAGATAAATATTTTATTTTTAACTTTATGTTGACATTAAATATTTACCGTATAGTTAAAGAATTTGCAGTCCTCCATCATTTCATCAGTTTTGGAGAGCAAGTATTGGACAACATGAAACAATATTTTGCGTTCTTTTATTTTCTGTATAGCAATGCTTACGTTCTGCTTTCTTTTTGAAACGTTTCTTCAGTTTTGAGCGATGTAATGGCAAGATTTCAATTAGTAATTTTAAATATCCGTAACGGTTTTTTTTAAATATATATGATGCACCTCCACGGAATTTTCTATTTCTGGAGTTGAATGGGGAGGGGTTTGGACAGTGTTGTATATGACTCAAGACCGTATACTTTCTTCCGAGTATTACGTAGATAGGAGATAATTGGACTTGTGCGAACATTTTAAATTTCGTAAAACATTGCGTTATAATTGAATACCATATTAACTTGCAAACATCCTTCATATTTTGTGTGAGAACGCTATAAACGCTAAGGAAAATTAAAGTCAGAACATATACAGAAGAATAAAGTTCAGAAGATCTTTAGAAAAAATATTCACATTAATTTTTTTCGGAAAATCAGTTAATTTTTATTCTGAAGAATAATAATTGATGAATTATTTCTAATACTTTATGAGGTACAAAATAAACGAATTTTTACTTAGGGAGAATGACAAAAACAGCATGTCTTTGCTTGCAGAGTAATTCACGATGACAGTTGGCCAGACCAGATGATCCAATACCATTTTAACAGATAATAATGTGATTCAAAAGTGGCATTTCTTTCTATGAAGTTAAAGAATGTGGATGTATATTCAATTGGTATTAGTATTCTAAATTAATTAATGACTGGACACTAAACGATTACACATTACAGTAACTTTAGAACCGTACTAATATACATAATGCAGCAAGTGAAAATGTATTCTGTTCTCAGATTCTTGTTTTGTATTGTCTGAATTCGTCGAGTGGATATTTTAGTCCGAAGTTTAGCAGTTTTACAGATGAGTGTTATTTGTTTATGCTTTACAAGGGATTTTAAACAGACACAATATAAACGTAATAATGCAATTTGGTAGCGTTTGTTGATATTCTCAAATGAGATAATATGGTGAATTGTATGAATAGACGAACGCAACAGCATTTCACAATTCAAATCCTTTGCATTTTTCAATGTGACATTAGATGTATAGGCTATGAATGTAAAGTTTGAAATATTCTTTCATTACAGGAACAATTACAAGCACAAGCACAAATAGTACATTCTGAAAAGGAATATAAATTTAAAGTTCAAGGGGACGGTCTGAAAGTAAAGTAATGAGAATTATAAAATATTGTTAAATGTAGAATCTTATATCGAGAATCATAAAAATTCTCGGAGTAATACCGTAATGATTCATTCAAAAACATTGCAAAACAATAAATAAATTCAATTTTACCTCTCAAGTACCAAAGTCAATTTAAATTCATATTAAGAAAAATATTTGCTGACTTTTCTGTGGAAATTCAGAAAGTGAAATTAGAGCACGTTGTCACAATCAATATTGTAAGAGAACTTAATGGTATTTCAATTATAACGTAACCTTCAAAGTGAAACTACCGGATTTAAAAATTAAAGCATTATTGTAATGTAAATCTAGAACTACTCCATGAAACTTCTGAAAATAGCAATTTAATATGCGAAAAGTTTTACATGTAAAAAATCCCTTTTTAAAAGTCATTTGTACAGTAGTACACAATTAGCGATGCATACAAATAGATAGCCGCAAATGCCTTTTCTCTTTATCCCAATTTAAGAAGTCAAAATTCGTGCGTCATGTCGACACGTATGAGATATTTAAGATTACAAATTACTTTCAATTCAAACGACACGGTTAGGAGAGTTACACTAAATTTTGCTTCAAAGTATCAAGAGAATCTAATTCTAGGCAGTTCCCAGTTAATGTCTATATTTCTCAAACGAAAGTTTGAGGATGGATGACTTTAAAATGTTAGAATGTGCACGAATAATTCAGTATAAAAATGTTAACATTGTAAATGATGTTTAAATGTATCAATTTTTGTTCACCCAAGGATTGAGAACTTTTAAATTCCGTAGAAGTTCAAGATCATTCAAAGCATTATTTGTCTTTAAGGTAGATTTTTGCATACCTGAAAATAACTCAATTTTGTGTTCAAGACTTGACGTGTTCCTCTCGAATTAAATTTCTATAGATTTAGAACAAACTACGAGGAATACACAAGCTTTTTTGTTGCATTATTTTTTAGTTATTTCATTTTTAATTAGATGAAATTCATTTATAAACTGCTAATTTAAGTTTTCCAGAAGAAGTGCCAGACGTTCCATACGAAATGTTTATTTTCTTTTATTCTCTTTATTTTACATGCCTGTGATTCCTTGTATTCAGTGTGTACTTCTTGTTACGCATTGCAGATCCTGTCTCTGGCCGTGGCCGCCGTGCTGGCGGGCGAGCAGACGGCACAGAAGGCGGCAGCGGCCTCCGCCGACTCCTCCGCCCCGCAGCCCTCCAAGCGAGGCATCTACTCGCTGGGCTACGGCGGCGGCGGCGGTGGCGGAGGTGGCTATGGAGGCGGACTCGGCGGCGGCCATGGGGGCTTGGGAGGGGGACTGGGAGGAGGCCATGGAGGGCTCGGCGGAGGATACGGCGGTGGCTATGGAGGCGGTTACGGAGGTGGCATCGGAGGAGGCCATGGAGGGTTGGGAGGTGGCCTTGGCGGCGGTCTGGGAGGAGGATTGGGAGGAGGCCATGGAGGACTCGGCGGGGGATATGGAGGCGGCTATGGCGGCGGCTATGGCGGCGGCCTTGGAGGCGGCCTTGGAGGTGGCCTTGGAGGCGGCTTCGGCGGAGGCCTTGGCGGTGGTGCGGGTGGTGCTGGCGGCGGCGGTGGTGCGCAGTTGGTGGTGAACACGGTGACGCGTACCGTGGAAGTGCCTGTCGCTGTGCCATATACCGTCGTGCGCCAAGTGCCCGTGCCACAGGTAAGAATTATTAAGAACTATCCATTTTTTGGCTATAGTGTTACTGATTCACAAACCGATTAAACGTATTTTCAGGAAAAATTAAGCGGCCTAAATTGTACCGAATCCACATTTCAAGATTACACTCTTTTGAAATCACAACGGCATCAGTTTTTATTACCCTAATTATTTTAAATCTGTATTTTTATGCAAGGAAATTGGTACTCACTTATTACTCGTCGTACACACCTCAGTTCATTTTGCATACTAAAAAGTCGCATGATGAAATTATTACATAGCAACAAAATCAGAAAATTTTGTGATCTTTTTCGATGATACTCTAAATCAATCGCAAATTTTAGTGGAAGTATTTCATGGTCATAATTTGTCATATACCTTAACAGTTATACGGTGATAGTTATGAATCGAGAAATGGCAATCAAATTCATATAATACACAGTGTAAGATAGGATGAATAAACTTTTATGAGTTTCGCAATTTACATTATAATGAAAGACTATTACGATGGAAAATCGTAAATATGATTAATTTGCAAAGGAAGATCGAAAACAACAAGAAAACGAGAAAAAAGACGTTCTTGCTACACTGGACTATAGTTATTATGTGCAGTTATACGTAATACAATGGCGTCATTGTACGAAGGATTTGAAGTATAATTTTTTCAAGAAATGTGAACAATGTGTAGTTAGTTTTCGTCAGAGAAAGGAAAATGTAAGGAATTTATTAATTTAATTTGAAGAGAATAGTCAACAATAATTAATATTTGTTTTCTTTTAACAATAAAGCATGTGCTCTTAGTAATTTGGTCAGTATTGTCACATTCAGAGAAACATACTGTTGGTACTAAAACCCGACAATATCATTTTTAATATGTAGCATGAAATTTTCGTTCGCGAAAGCAGTAATTGTACGTCTCTCTTAATTAAAGCAGTCCGGGTTTGAATAATGAGGTCCTCTGACAATTGGCAACTACAATGAAGTTTATTAAAATGAATATTAAAGAACTTGCATATCCATGCTTCCATTGGCAAAATATGTGAACCGTTTGATCCGCATTTAGTTGGTAAAACCAGTTTCAAATCGAAATTAATAACTCTCGTGCAAGCGTTTAAGTTCTTTTGTACGTACAATAACATTTGTATAATGGTTTGTGATCAGATTGGTTAGGACACGCACACCACACGAGTGCCTTTCCTGCAATATTTCGTTTAGTAATACTTCTACCATGTCATATGTTGTGATTTGGTCTTTGCCAATCTTTGCCGTAGTTGATAAGAGACTCGCCATATTCACTCGTTTCACCCAGTATATCCTTTCTGTTCTTGTTTACTTCAGTACGTTTATTTCAGTTTAGTTTATTCGGTTTAGTTTATTCAGTTAGTTTATTTCAAAATTATTACTGTTTCTGCGTCAAGGTTTCATATATTAGTTTTGCCGCCATATATGGACAACTGCCGTACTCTATAAAAGCTTCACTATACCTAAATGCAGTTTTAACTGAACAATACTGAATCATGGGGGCAAGTAATATGCCAAAAAATACTGTCCATATTGGTTTTGCTTTTAGAGAAATTCAAATTCTCGATGTTTTTAATGGAATGACAATCTTTCACATGGAATTTATTGATCAGAAAGAGAGGAATACAATCGGTAAAGACCAATCGGTCTGTGTGAGTGTGTGAGTGTGTGTGTGTGTGTGTGTGTGTGTGTGTGTGTGTGTGTGTGTGTGTAAGTAATGGGACACGAATGATGAAGGAAAGATCCCGGGCGGTTTTGTGACCCGTTTTCTAGGGTACTACTCCGGCATTCTCCTGGTATAGAACCTTCCCCTCTCCAACCCTGTGTGAACCGGGGGAGGTGGCTCAGGGCATTAACTGACGTCACTGTAGTGCCTCTGACCGGGAGATCCTAGGGTCGACTCCCGACGGCGGCAGGATTTTCGACACTAGATTATCGGCTAAGTCGAATTCAGTCGCTGTCTGGAAGAGAATCCTAGTGACTGGCTGCTCTGATCGGTAGTTTCCCGTGGTTTCTCCGATCAACACCAGGCGAATGCCGGAGCAGTACCCTAACAAAAGGGCCCGATCTTTTCAATCCCTTCTTTATTATATCCTCACCTCTTACACGAACATGCTCTACACTACCACACACGCCGGGAGACCGGTTGTGCCTTAGAGCTACTACACTAGCCGGGGGAACGTTCGGGGACTTAGAACTTGTCTTAGCTAGGGCGGTGACTCGCTGGTGGAAGATACCTAGTTAGGGAAAACCCCGCTAGCCAACAGTAGGTCGGCGCCGGATCTCACCATCTAGAGATAAGCGACACAACCCGAGGGAAAATCATACACTACACACATGGGACTACTGCCTTTAGCATTTGACGCGCCAAGTCATCAAACTGATTGATTAGTGATTGATTGATTATGTCACGAATCAATCAATCCAGCCCCCCCATGCCCACCACATGACGCGGCGTTCTCCCTCCTAGCCCGTAGCCGTGCCCGTGGTGCGTCCCCGGCCAGTGCCGGTGGAGGTGCCGCAGCCGTACCCGGTGACGGTGGCGCGGCCCGTGCCCGTGCCGGTGGCGCGCCCCGTGCCCGTGGCGCAGCGCGTGGCCGTGCCCGTGGGCGTGCCCGCGCCCTACCCCGTCGTGGTGCCGCAGCCCGTGCCCGTCGCCGTCGCCAGGCCCGTCGCAGTGCCCGTCGCCCAGCCCGTCGTCGTCGCCCAGCCTGTCCTCGTCTCGGTGAGTGCTTCCACTAACGTCTACCCCACTGTATGAGGAAATGTGCGTCATGGGTCGTCTATAAATTACGAAACTCTAAAGAGGGGGAACGGGTTTGAGGGTAGGAGTGTTAGTTTAGTGTTGTGTAACGTAAATTTTTATTTTAAATTTTCACCTTTTGCTGAAATAATTCCTTTTATTCAGTCACGTACAAAAACCTTAAGTTCTGAACTAATTAAATTTAAAAAATTAATAAATTAAATAAATTAAAATGTAATTGTTACAAAAAATTTTCATAAATGATATATTGATTAAAATTAGTTAGATTACGAATACAATTCAACTCTGATCTGTGCTGTATTCTAGAATTCAAATAAATCGACACAATAGTCTCTCGCCCATACATTAACCACGACGGCTTGTGCACGGCTTGTCAGAAATTGCCTCACTTATGCACTATTTCTTTACTCAAAAAGTGTCTGCAATCTTATTGTTACGCGTGGTCAGGTTTACCAACTAATTCTAACTTATAACACAGCTAAATTTGTGTAATTCCTTGTTACTACTTTTAATTTTTTTATTTATTGTAATAAAATGGAGTGTTGTCACAATTGTTCAAGCATCCTTTCAAGAGGTATATTTAAAATATGCCAAATTTGCGTTACGTAATTTATGGTTGGCCCCTTATGTGCGCTTTATGAACTTCTATTTAGGGTACATATCAACTTTGATAGTGCATAAACGAGGTCATTGATTATTAAAATACTTTCGTTTCAATAACTCTTATTTTGAACCTCATATCGATTCACTTTATATAATCAAAGTATAATCAAAGTGGAAAAATGAAATGGTTCCTAGAATAAGGATTACAATTGTAATGACATTTCCACAGCGCAGTTTTACTTTGAAACATTTTAAAAAGATTTGCATTTCTTTGTAAAATTATATTCCCTTCTATTAGGCAGAATTCAAGTAGGCCTATTTGTAAATCGCAATATTACGGAGGGCGATGAACTGGTTTTACAAAGTACCTTTGCTCAAATTAAATTTTCGCAGTATGTGCCAGTAATTCTGCGCATATATGTATCAACCATTACTTTCAAATTATCCAGATGTTTCCACAGTTCTTAAGAATATTTGATTCATTCACAAACGTTTTACTTATCGCCATTCCAGAATCAATTTATTGGCTACAAAACACTCAGTTTTCATTATCTTACTCCGTTCTAAACTAGTGGAATATTATAGCATTTAACTTAGCCCATTTGACAGTAACTGGTTTTCGTTGTTTTGTATGTTTTGACATTGCTGGATTTTCCGCTTTGCTGTCGTAAATATCAAAGGCCATCTTTTATCAGAAATGTCATAATTGCTTTTTCTTCCTTGGCAGCTCGGAGGCGGCGGGGGCGGCGGCGCCGGTGGCATTGGAGGTGGCGCTGGGGGCGGCATCGGAGGCGGCATCGGCGGTGGGATCGGAGGCGGCGTCGGCGGCGGCTACGGAGGCGGGTACGGAGGCGGGTACGGCGGTGGCTTCGGAGGCGGCCATGGCGGCGGCCTTGGAGGCGGCCTTGGAGGTGGGCTTGGAGGAGGCCATGGAGGTTTTGGCGGTTCCATCGGAGGTGGCCATGGAGGTGGCCTTGGAGGCGGCTACGGAGGTGGTTATGGAGGCGGTTCCATCGGAGGAGGCCATGGAGGCGGCATTGGAGGTGGCTATGGAGGAGGAAGCTCCAGCATCTCCGTGTCCGTGGGCAAGCACTAACTCGCCCAATCCCTCCCGTCCCCTTCCTATCCCTTTATCCCAGCGTTCTCGTCCCTTTCCTCGTCCTTCGCCAGCCCTTTCCCCTCTCGTTGATCACGACCTGTCGACAGGTCTTGTTATTTTTGTACGCGCACTGCTCAATAAAGTCTCTTTAGCATACTTCATGATGTTTTTCTTTCATTAACACAAGGTCTCGTGATAGGTAATTAATTACTTGAGTCACTTCACCATACCGGTTTTGGGCTTCAGAACTAGTCAGAATTTATTCTCATCGCTTATTCATTATCATTCTGTTTGTACACGTTTGTGGAAGTGTCAATTTCAATTATTGGAAAACCCTTTTTTTTATTTTCAAGGAAATTCATAAAGGCATGAATATTTTACTGGAACATATTTTAATTTAGAGATGTGTGTTCGGATAATTCACACTCATTCAGTAAACACATTTTCTTACATATTTGTAGATTCCAAATAACAAAATTGGAAATCTGTAAATAACGACATTTGATGGTTTACAAATATTATTTAGTTTTAATTAGCTTTCAAAGACCTTCAATGAGCTATAAAGATTTCAAAACAAACCCCATTCATGACCCTGGGATGATAAGTTTAATGTTTCCTCTACAACATTCGTTCCTTTACACACATACATGTAGAATACATTATCTACTTAATATTTTTGCAAACTCCTAACATACCTGGAAAATTGAATCTCAATTGCGTTAGGGAAATACCTCCATTTTTCTCGCAGAAAAATTATCATTATTATTTTTCAGAAAAATATCAGTGTCTTATAAATCCAGAAACAAATTATTCTCACTGGAAATTTCCCTTGTATCGAAATTCCACACAATGAACAGCTTTGGGTTCTATTAAGGCATTCATTCCTCATTCTAACATAGCATAGCATCGCAGCAGGATCCCGTAATCGTATCATGCTAAGTTGCCAAACAATAGTGCATGGACGCGGAAGTTGTTCGGCCAGCGAATAAACAGCGACGGGTGACACCGGAGGGAAGTTGCGAAGAAAGCGATGGTGGATGGAGCGGAGGGAGGGGGAGAGGAGGTGGAGAGAGGGGAGACGCAAACGAGCGCTGCCTGGCGGCGAGCGCACTACTAACGAGCCCTTCGCGGGGGGGGGGGGGCGACGGTCGGTGCCCTCGCCCTGGCCTACGCCCCAGGAAGACAAGTTCCACCAGGCCGCTGACGTCACGGGCGTGGGGTGCTCAGGAATTCATTAAACCTGCTCGTAATATTTCATCTTTTCCTCTTTACCTTTTTTTTCTTTTCGCTCTTCCTTTACTGACTGACATGACCCAGCGCAATAGCTTTTTCCACAACAAGGACTCTGACCGGGTGGTCCTAGAGTTCGAGTTGGCGTGTTGGACGGTGGCGTGTTTTACACAGTCTGGGAGCTGTCTGGAGGAGAATTCTGGCTTTTGGATGCTCTGGTCGGTAGTTATCAGAGGTTGTTCCGAACAAATGGGTATCGAACCGCACGCGATCTTTCCTTCATCCTCGACGTCTCGTGTACTCTTACACACACCCACGTACACTGACATCCCATGACCAATCGGGAGCTTAAGTTTGTCCCGACTTGAGCGCAGCAACGATGCCACGGAGATACCACGACGCAGAATGCACAGCTAGCCGGGTCTCCCGTTTCACTGGAGGAGAAACAATGACACCTTCACAAATGTAACATGCCCTATACCTACATGATTTATGTTAATAGACGTTGACAACCGCGGACATACGGTCTGTATTTGGCGCGATAACCCGCCTATGGGCCATGGCCTACCAGCAGCGTCCCGGCCTCGCGACCATGGGTTAAGTGGGTACATGTGGTTTGCACGAAGACATCCCCACGCCGTATTCTCGTCTTCTCCACCTGAGAAGTGAGTTTTCTGACCAACACACAGCAACATATACTAGGACATTGCAAGGAAAACGCGCAATATACCCTTGCCCGACCAGGAATCAAACCCGGGATTGCGTCATGGAAAACGAGCTGACCAATGAGCTAAACCGCGAGGTTCCTCCCGCGGACAAACAAAACATTATAAGCATTATTTCCATAAATATACAAATATAACAATTTATATTTTTACTAAAAGGTATGATTCAGAAAATCCTGTTTTTAAATCAAACTTGGAATAATTCTTGTATGTAGTAAAGTTGAATACGATTACATACGATATAATAAAGAAAATCGAATACGTAACATATGTGAATAATATGAAAAAAAGACGCATAAAGGATATGTCAGTAAAAATAATAGGAAGACAATAGTAGCAGGCAAAAGTAGTAGCAGAAAACAATAAGTCATCGTAGATAAATTTATTTTTAATATTCAATTAAAGTGCTAAAATAAATGTTTTACATAATATTTAAAGAAGTAAATTATCAACCAGTAAATTAATTATTTTCCTTCAGCTCTACAATTCTCCAGAAGGATGCTTGTCTTCAATAATCCTCCTTTATTACTTATTCTTATATTGAGGGTACTTCATCCGGTGCGGTATGAAAATAATAGTATAACTTGCCAAACGAGATGTAGATGGAAATCGTGAGTATGTTTCCAGCATACTCGTTTCTTATTCTACGGGTTTATGGAGTTTGGTCAGTTCATAACAATCAAAAAAATGGAACAGTACAAGAGTATTAGATCGTTTATTTATTATAACATACCAGTCAATTAAAATATATATTTATATATATATATATATATATATATATATATATATATATATATATATATATATATGTTAAATGTTTTTTCTAGTCTTTACTACTCATTTACACATTTCGTTTATTCATCGTCACTTTAATTAAAATATTACATCGCGATTACGAAATAAGTCGTAATTCACTTTTCAAAAACATTAAAAGAAAAATATTTTAGAAAATAGAACACGCTCTTCTTCATCAAACTTAGTACCACGGCTCCTAAGAAGACGTCTAAATTTCATCAACACTGCCGCCTAAAAAGGGAGGTTTAGAAGCGGTATCGAACGACGCGGGCAGGGCGCGTCAAGCGGGATGTGCCCTAGTTCCGGCTTCTTGGCAAGTTGGCTCCGCACGGGAGATGAGTCGGCGCGGGGCTGCGGCGTGTCACGAGGTCGTTGACCTCCCAAGAGCCCCGGCGCGCGCCGGCGGCGCTGAGAGGAGTGCTCGACACCGCCCCCCCCCCAACCTCCTAGCGCCTGGCTTCCGCCCCCGCACACCACACTCTCACGGCGCCCACGCGTCGGCTGACACTTCTGATTAGCCAGTGGACCGCTAGCACCATGCACGTCTTTGGCACCGGCTTAGGTGGCATGGCAGTACTCTCACCGGGAGGTCCTAGGTTCGAGTCCCGACGGCCGCAGGCCAAGCTTGTCAGGTCGAATTCAGTCGCTGTCTGGAGGAGAATTCCAGCGGCCGGCTGCTCTGATCGGTAGTTTTCAGTGGTTTCTCCGATCAACACCAGGTGAACGCCGGAGCAGTACCCTAACCAACTGGCCACGGACCGCGCGCGATCTGTCCTTCCTCTTCTTTGTCCTATCCTCTCCCCTTACACACACACTGACACCAACATACACTACACTACCACGTATTCCGGGAGACCGGTCGGGAGCTTAGAGCTTGTCCCGGCTGGGGCGGTGCCCCGCTGGTGGGAGATACCTGTTTGAAGAGAAACCCGGCAATCTGACTTGTAGGTCAGCGCGTGATTTGACCATCTAGCGGGGAAGACCGCCGCCACTTTCGGCATAAAACATCTATGCTTACGGAACTAATATACTCAGCGATTGATGCGCCCGAAATCGTCATTCGCTCAATCAACATTTTTTGAAAATTACCTATGTTTCTAGAAAATTACCTAGGTTTTTTATTATATCATCTGAGTAAATTAACTTAATAACACGAATTGTTTTTTTTTATTTGAAAGTATTCTTGCAACTGTATTGTTCATGAATAAGAGTGAAAATTATACCATAGTTCAAGGTCACTAATGCCGAAGAGCTCAATATGCCTCCGTTGGATACGGAAAAGCATTTAATTCCTTCATTGGGCATGGGTTTTTGTGCAGTTGATACACTTTTCATCTCACATGAATACTCATACAGCTAACAACTAGTAACTATAACAATTTAGACTGAAACAGACATAAGTAGTTGGCCGCTGCGTTCTCATGATTAGATGAAACGTTGTCTGAAAGTGGTCAAAATAGAATAAAAAAGACGGCTAATAAATGGTCTACATCACCACGAAGTGCTGTAGAAGAATACCACACAAAATGGTTTTCCTAAAAAAGAACACATTGCTTAAGGTTGGTTGGTTGTGATTCCGGGTGCAAGAACAATTAAGGTCATTAGTCCCGTAAGTGTAGTGCATATTTTCCATCGGAAGGTGATCTTCGTCCGCTGGATGGCGAGATCCGGCGCCACCATACCGTCGGATAGCGGGGTTTTCCCCCAACCAGATACCTCCAACCAGTGGAGCACCGCCCCAGCCGGGACAGGGTATAAATCTCCGACCGGGCTCCCAGAATATGTGGTAGTGTAGTGCATGTTAATGTGAGTATATGGGTAGAGGATAAGACAAAGAAAGGGAAGGAAAGATCGCGCGCAGTCCGTGGCCCGTTCGTTAGGGTACTGCTCCGCCATTCGTCTGGTGTTGATCGGAGAAACCACGGAAAACTACAGATCAGAGCAGCCGGCCTCTAGAATTCTCCTCCAGAGAGAGACTGAATCTGACCTAGCTGAGAAGCTAGTGTCGAAAATCCTGCCACCGTCGGGACTCGAACCTTGGACCTCCCAGTCAGAGGCACTGCGGTGACATCGGTTGATGCACTGAGCCACCTCCCCCAGTACACACTGTTCAAGAACATCAAATAAACTGTTTTAACTGTTTTTTCTGTTTTAACACTGAAAAAAATTAAACATTTGAACGCAAACAGTCTTCAACAATACAACAGCATATTTCAATGCAATAGCACATTCTACTGTACAACAGTTCTTAACATACCGTGTATAAAAAAGGTTGCTATGCAACAATGCAACACGTGATTAGCAAATAATAAATGACGGTAGCCTCTTCCTTGAAGTCTTTCAGTCATGCATCAGTCACGACGTAACAAGTGAAGCATCGAGGCTGACAATTCAGTCAGAAAGTGCGAGAATATGCAAAATAACACAATAAATTATTTGCATATTCCGACAAAATTGCCAAAAACATGAGCGTAGTCTGTATAGTTCTTTTTTAATTTCTGGACGTATTGGAAGTTTGTAACATTTATTTCTTTTTCTTGAAAAATTGCCATGAAAATTGTTTACCAAAAATTCAACCAAAAAAGTGGTTTTCATAAAGAGCACAAAATATACTTTTTATTTTCCTTGCAGTGTAATTTATTTACGTATTAATTGTTACGGTGGTCATTATTTCTTCAAAGTATACTATTCTCTTGATTAAACGAACTGTTTTACCAATAATCAAGGGAAAAACAAATTGATAATTACTAAAAATCGGGGCTTGATTTAGTGCGGGGCGTTAAGGCGCGTCATTTTGGAGGCGACTCTCTCATGTCACTAATTTTTAATTATTTGTTACTACACGAACGTTGCTTTGGATATTCCATCGCAATTTCTATTCAGAAACACAAAACACTGAATAGAAGGTAATATTACTTTGACATTTATAAATATGTGGCACCATGAAATATTCTCCGTTATAAATGTATGCATTATGTTAAATGCCTGTTGCGACCTGTCCCCTACAGCTGGTTGCGGGTTTTGTGGTTAGTATTTTATTAGAATTTTCATACATTTCAAACAATTGCAATTGTGCCTCATAACGGGCACATATATCATGTAGGAACAATGAACGCGGATTAATAATTCTCAAGCCTCCTGCTCGTCCATTGTTCACTTAACAATTGTTTTAGGAAGGTTATTCCATTTTCCCCCTCTTAATTTGGACATAAACTTGAATATTTTCATAGAGGAATTAAGAAGATCTTAATATTATGTATTTTTTCACACGATAATATTTTAAATTGAACCCACCACTTAAATACACTTACCTACCTCAATAAATAATGCCATTTTTCTGCCAATATCATTTTTTCTTGTTATATTTCATTCTTATATTCTTGTTATATCTGTATTTATAAACATCAATCTCCAAGTTTTTGAAATATCTTCTACGCTCAATATTTATCTATTTAAACTCACACGATCCCATTATACGTATAATACGTAGCAATTTACGTTTTACGTTCACTTCACTAAAACTCGTATTAACACAAAGGAATTTCCAAGAATCTACATTTTTTTTATTACGTCGATCTTGAATCTGGGACTGGAATTCACATTTATCTGTCACTTTGATACACCACTAATAAAATTTTGTATTTTTATTATATCCCGTTATTTCTAAAACAGATAAATGTATATAATTTTAAAGGTAAAATTAAACTAATCCATTAGAGTTATCTGGCTGAAAACATCCCTCACCTACAAAACCGCCAACCTTTACATCATCCGTCCTCGTATCTATTTACCAACCCAAGTCTTTTCACAAGATAATATCCGGTGTAGATTTTATAGTTTGGCGAAGATTCGGGCCACGTGACCCGAGAAGTCAAGTGTTCGTTTGTTCAGCGAAGCGCTGACTCAACTCCCGTGCTACCATTCGGGAACTGTCGCTGCGCTTAACGTACTACCTTATAGAAGATGCTGAAAGTGGTTTCCTTCGATTCGGATGTATTCTTGACACATGTGGAACATATTCTGAATTTTTTTTCTGATGAAAGCTGCTTTTATCTGAGTGAATACGTCAACAGCCAAAACAACCGCTATTGTTGTGCAGAAAACCCTCACGTGCTTTACGAACAACCAATTCACGATCGGAGTGAGGTATGCGTTGAGATTCACAAGAAAAATATGACCTACTTTGTTCAAGATGATGTTTTAGGCTATTACGTTCAACACCACCGTTACCGCTTAAGTTCCCGTAAATCAGATATTGACAAAATTCTTCGGACAATTGACGCCAGATGAAAGACCCTCTGATTTCTTTCAACACGATTTGGCAACTGCTGCCGTTGTTTGGTACATAAACTTTTTAAATGTTATTTACCGAGGCAATACAACAATTAGTCGTAGATTATGATCTCCTAGATCAACTACTTTGACTATTTGTGGCTTTTTTGCTTTGGGGGTACTTGAAAGACTAGTGTACTCAGAAAACTCGTATTTGGAGGAAAAACTCTGGCGCTCTATTCAAGAGAAAATCGCAGCAATTCCTCGAGACTTACTTCAAAGGGTAAATCAGACTATGTTTCTGAGGATATAATGGTAAATGAGAAAATATTCCGGGCCAAGAATGCCTTCAAGCCTAAGGACACAACTTTCAGCGTCTTCTTTAAGGTAAGTTCAGCACAGCGATAGTTACCGTATGACAATACGGAAGTTGTCAGTGCTTCGCTGGGTGAACGAGCATTCAACTTCCCCGGCGACGCGGTCCGAATCTTCGGCGAACGGTAAAATGTACACCCTGTATATAGGAGCGAAACGCAAATAAAAAACTACAACTAAAATTCTATTCACAATACTTTCCTTCATGAGATTTCTGCTCACCATTAAACAATATCTTAATTAGTCAAAATTTTCTTCGGGGCTGAAGGGCCATGGTCCATTCCAATATTGGAAATATGTTTTCCTATGGATCACAGCTCTTCAGCCCGGAAGAAAATTTTGACTACAACTCCGGCCGTGAAAGCCTACATTGTTTTAATATCTTAATTATTTCACCATCATTTATACTTTTACGGCAGCCCTCTCCATTTTGAACAAATAGGTTTCACATGCTCAAATTCTGCTCTCAAGTTATATACTACATTTAATTGTCCCATGTATCATAACACCATATCAACACCCAAGGAGATTGTATTTAGTTAGATGTTAACAAAATAAAGTTGAATATTCTTTCTCGCCAACAAGCAGCCCCAATATCCTATGGAACCCGCGGTTCACTCTCGCAGAACTTTCGGACCACATCAGATGTTGGAAAGTGAGAGTTGGGAAGTACCACTTCAGCCTCACCTGGAAGTCCAGCCGCTTTGAAATGGGGGGGGGGGGGGCATCGAAAAATCCCAAGAATCCCTTACTTCACCTTCCTATCGGATGCGTTTAGGTCTAGTCCTCCCTCTCGGATATTCTACTTACCTTTTCCTCCCCACAAAATCAATTACTATTTTCCCATATTGCGTTTTTCCATGTGCAGTTTTCTGATTTAGACTGCTAATATTAAATAAGCAGTGGCCTGCAGTATAAAAAAATGTAGCTGAACAAAACCATAGAAAATGGTTTTGCAAAAAGAAGCAGTGTTATTTCTCGAGAACAACCCATACAATTTTCTCATTCAACACAATAAATGTTTAAACAAAAAGGGTCTTCGGGAATACGGAAATAACATAGCATGGTCTATATGGATACACACTACCACAGTTCTGAACATATCAGGATATCAAAAATTCGTTCCTAAATGCAACAAATGAATAGCAAATATTTAAAGCCAGTTGGCCTCTTCCTTGAAAATTGAGACAGTACACCAACGTTATCACGTTGAAAATGAATTTCAAAAATTTATTTATGTTTTTTCTACACGAATTTGGCGCCAAAAGTTGTTGAAAAAATACCTTCAAATTGAACTATGTTTTCCCATCTCTGCAATTTTTTTCAACTCGAGACACACCATTGATGCTGAGAAAAACAAAAAACATGCAAAACACATTTCTCGTTGTATTTCTGCAACAGATCACCCTAGTAGGCTGATATTTTGTGAATATATCACTATATTGTCATTTTGTATTCTCTTTCATATGAGCATCGCGATTACCGATTTGGTTTGGAGACTCTTTTCACCGTCTTATTCCGCTATATCCTTTATAAAATAATCTACAGAGGATTTAAAATTGCTCTTATTGAAAGACTTGTATTAAACGAATTTGAGAAGAAAAATCAGAAGGATTTAAATGGTTTGAAGATATGAAACTCATATATTAGCTATTTCTAACGTATATAATTTACGTAAATATTGAAATCACTTCAGATAGAATACCCCAAAAAAATATTGAATTTGTATTATAAAGGAAACTCAAACTTATGGAGTTATCTCTCACCACGCAGGTACTAAAGACGATGGTTTCAAATTAATTCCATTCAGGAGTCGAAGTTTCATAGAGACAGCCATGTCATTGCTACGCTGCAGTAATTAACACAATCAATCACTCTAGACAGCTCTGCCTTCGGTGATCGGAACAGGTGTTTATCAAATAATTAAGGCACTCTGCATTCAAACGATGTTTAATTCACCGAATGAAATTGCAATTAAATGAAATATAACGTTTAAATTTGAAATAACCAAGGCTGATGACATAATTAAAACTTGCACATTTGCTCTTGTGTATTCGAATGTGTGTCATTTTCCGCCATTGACTTCCCGAGCCACTAAAATTGCGTTCATCAGGCAATTTCTACAGTAACAATGGTCGGTAAAGGCCATGATTATTTTAAAATGGCAATGAATATTTACATTATTCATCGTAATGTAACACTTACACTATACGAAATTTGAGGAAGTAACAGATGAAAAATATAGTAAATATTATCTCATTGTTAATATCACTAGGCACATTGATTCAAAGTGTATATCAATCATTTGATCACGAACTTTTATGTCCCTTATATACAGGGCCTATTATGCCAGAATTTCTTATAAATTCTAAACGATTATCATTAATACGATAAATGAGCATCTACTGCTACTACAACAATAAAATCCTAAGAGATGAAGCAATGTTAATAGTAATAAAACAAGTATAAAATAAAAAGTTACATTATCAGGAATAACGTCTCTAACATAAAATTATGTTACACGAGATTTAATTATTTCCGTTTTTTGACATCAACTACAAAAAATTGTAAAACTATTAAACAAAATTCAGTTTAATATTTGGAAACATTTTACTTCGTCAATGACCTCTTCGAATACGAATCTTTTAAGAACTGTTAGAAAAAATTAATAATAATAATGGACTATCATTACGGAAAATTCGGAATTTTCGTCAGAAAAATTCTTATTACAAGGCCCTGGTAACGAAAAGTGAATAAATTCAAGTTCTAAATTTAGAAAAATTCCTCTAATACGTAGCGTAACCAGAGTCCATGTTTTGTGGGTTCTTGAAACCGAAAAATCGAATGACGGCAAAACGTCTGTCCGTCTGTGAACAACATTAGCGACTAAACCATTCAGCTGATTTTCTCCAAAATTGATATTTCCTATTCGTTCTGGCTGATGTCGCGGCCTCTTGAATTTGAAATCGATATTGTAGTTTTGAGAGGTACTTTACATTAACCTCTGGAACACTTTCAAAATGTTCAACAATACGGTTACATCATTTTTTACTAAATTCTGTTGTTAGTGAGTGTGGAGGACGTTTAATAAAATTTGTGCAGGTCTCATGTTCGTTAAAAACCCTTATTTTTCGAAAATTACAAAAGTTGAAATTTTTTCGGTGTCTTCCTTGAACTAAAACATCAAATATATGTTTCTCTTAATGAAATATTTTCCTAAAAAGTAGATTTTGAAATAAAGTGATATACAATTTCTCGAAAATATGAGTTCATTTCGCGTAATTTTGCGTGAGAATATGGGGAGAAAATACGTGTTGTTTCACTACCACTAGTTTACGACCAAAAACCTGGTATATATTGCGATTCTTATACGTCGGATTCTATATACGAATGAAGTTTAATTAAATAGAGACGCACAAACATCGTTCTCATAGGAGAAAAAAACATAAAACTTTTCAATTATAAACGCTTCAGAACAGAAAGCATAAACAAAACCATTAGGAAACATTTTTTGTAACAGATAGGTCTTTAATTCATCACGAACAAATAGAGTGTGCCCTATTAATTACGAGAAAAGAATTCGAACATATTTCAACACATTAACTCGCCAGCGCGGCGCACGCGGCAAATGAAGTAAATAAATATCGTTTAATTGACCGCTGGAGGCATCACCGCTGGATAGGCGACTGGCCAGTCCTCGCCGTTCGGAACCGGCAGGCGGCAACGCAGCTACTCGCAGGATTTAATTTGATAAGTTTATTCATATTTTTACCCTGGTGTCTCCGCACAAAAGCCGCCTTGATTTATGCTCGCTGCAGTCTAATTAAGGAAACGGAACGTGGCTCAACAGCGCGGCCATAGCAGCGTTCGCGGGTTAAAGGGGCTGTAGGAAGGGGCAGGAAGGCAGAAAGAGAAATTTGCTTGTGTTGCCTTACCCTTATGTTGTCTGTAGTAATTGTGCTTGGTCCCTCACAAATTGTACGTGCAGTATTAGGTAATCGGGGTTCACTAATTCTTACCAGCTGACGTGGCTCAGGTTATAAGCTACGTCCCTCAGTGCAGTCCTTCTGATGAGACGTACTAGATTCTGACACTCGAAGGTGGTAGGATTTTCGACATTTTCGATTTTCGTGTTTGATTTTCTTAATACGTAAATCTAATTCAGGCGTTGTCTGGAGAAGAATTCGTGCGGCCGGCTGCTCTGTTTGGTAGTTTTACGTGGTGTCCCCGATTATCTAGTGAAATCCCGAGAAGAACCCTAATAAACGGACCACGGAGCGCTCGCGACCTTTCTTTCCGATCCTTTGTCGCATTCTCACCCATCTCTCTCTCTCTGTCTCTCTCTCTGTCTCTCTCTCTGTCTCTTTCTCTGTCTCTCTCTCTCTGTCTCTCTCTCTGTCTCTCTCTCTGTCTCTCTCTGTCTCTCTCTCTGTCTCTCTCTCTGTCTCTCTCTCTGTCTCTCTCTGTCTCTCTCTCTGTCTCTCTCTCTGTCTCTCTCTCTGTCTCTCTCTCTGTCTCTCCCTCTGTCTCTCTCTGTCTCTCCCTCTGTCTCTCCCTCTGTCTCTCTCTGTCTCTCTCTCTGTCTCTCTCTCTGTCTCTCTCTCTCTGTCTCTCTCTCTGTCTCTCTCTGACTATCTCTCTCTGTCTATCTCTCTCTGTCTATCTCTCTCTGTCTATCTCTCTCTGTCTATCTCTCTCTGTCTATCTCTCTCTGTCTCTCTCTCTGTCTCTCTCTCTGTCTCTCTCTCTCTGTCTCTCTCTCTCTGTCTCTCTCTGTCTCTCTCTCTGTCTCTCTCTCTGTCTCTCTCTCTCTGTGTCTCTCTCTCTCTGTCTTTCTCTCTGTCTTTCTCTCTGTCTCTCTATCTTTGTCTCTATCTCTCTATCTTTGTCTCTCTTTGTCTCTCTTTGTCTCTCTCTGTCTCTCACAACCCCCCACACACTCACACCACCACCACCACCACCACCACCATCACCACACTTACATGCCGTACACTACCAGACATGTCGGCGAACGCGTTTAAATATTGATAAACTTGCTAACCTATCACTTCATGCTATTAATTCAAAAGGTTGGCTCTCTCGAATGTAAGCTGTAGAAGTGCTAACCTTCTGCTTGGGATCGGACGTGCACGCTGATAGGCAACTTTAAGTAAGAAAATCAGTACACTCTGACCTTTTTTATTATAATTTAATAAGTATACTGTAAGACGAGGTCCCCAAACAACTCGTGCTTCAAGACAGCATGTCATTTCCTTCTAAATAGCATTGTTTACAAGGGGAACGAAGTAATGAACAACATATGGGTCACCGACAAGCTAGTATTTTTACAGTACACCTTTTTACTATTAATTAGGAGATTATTCCAAAGACAATATCTTTCTCAAGATCTTTCTAGCACAATAATAGTGTAGGTTTATTTATCTACTAAGATTAATTTCAAAACGTGGTTTGAATTGTTGTTTCCCCCTGTAAAACTTATTAGCTTTTATGATTGGAGATTACAGCAGTTCAAACGATTATAAATTTTCTTTCTCCCAACAGCCAAATATGCAATTTAAACGGAATATGGAACATTATAAAGAAAGGTGAATTCTTCTAATCAATTGAAAGTGTAAAATTCATTATTCGATTGCCCAAAGTCTCTTAAAATTGTAAAGATAATTGAGATAAATGTGACAGCTTACATATTGTATTATTCACTGTATTAGACACTGAAATAATTAAGTAAAACGCAATCTCAATATGTTTTCTGAAATACTACTTCAGTTTAGAAATAATTCAGTTTCACGTAGGTCCTTCACAACTACTATAGTTCGAATTGACTGTATCAACTCAAACCAGTTGGTCCCCGGAGACCCTCTATTCGAGCGGGGCAGTCCGCAAATGAAGCGCGATGCTCGACCGCAGCCAGGGGCGGCGCTCCGAAACCGCCCCCCCCCTCCAACGGCCCTCGTGAGTCCGATCGTTTCTCCTAGGATTTACTTTCCGGGCCCCGGCGACCGAATGCCGCCACCCCGTTCCCGTCTCGCCCCACTCCTCCGGCTCCTGGCCTAAACAATCCCCGCGCGTAGTTCAGCGGTCGCTCGCCCGGAGCGCTCCGTTCGACCGCAGCGCCGCCCCGCCCCGCCCCGCCCACCGCCCGCTGCAAACGGCGCTTCGCATTCCGCGCGACGCTGCACCCCCTCCCCCGCCTCACCCCCACCCCCACCCCCCGGCCTCACAGGGCGTGCCCAAGGCGGCGACTGTACTCTTAGCAACAACAGAAGCCTGGTAGGTCCTCATGGAACGTTACGCCGCTGCCACCAGTTTTCTACGTTGAAACGTTTATATTCAGTAGTTTGTAATACCAATAACATCACGTGAATTCTTTTAAATTCTTTATTACAATGCACTTTTTACAATTTGTCTAACACAAACGTTTCTCTCTCTCCCTCCCCCTCTCCCTCCCCCTCTCCCTCCCCCTCTCCCTCCCCCTCTCCCTCCCCTCTCCATCCCCTCTCCCCCCCCTCTCCCTCCCCCTCTCCCTCCCCCTCTCTTTCTCCCTCTCTCCCCCTCTCCCTCTCTATCTTCCTCTCCCTCTCTCTCTCTCTCTCTCTCTCTCTCTTTGTCTTCATCATTAACATTGCTATTCCAATAAAAACAACATATCAGGCACAGTATCAGTTGTTTGTTTATGAAATGTTGATAAACATGTAATTGTATACGAAATGTTACACTCAGTGCACGAGAGTGACACGTCATAAATCGATATTTTTAATCTAGAATTTTATTTATCTGTAGGGTTAGAATTTTCGGTGAGACGGATTATTTCACGTAGTTTCGAAGCTAGAAAAATCAATATGGCCATTGTTAGAACTCTTTGAGAAGGTGTTTTCGTTGATTGATTAGTTACGTCAGCTGCTAAGATCATTACTTCCGTAGTAGTTGTGCACGATTTTATCGCGGGGTGGCGGTATCTTCCCCCGCTGGTTGGCGAGATCCAATGCCGACTACGTGGGCTCCTGCGGATTTTCCCCGACCAGATACCTTCTACCCGCAGGGTACGGCCCTAACAGGCTCGAAGCTCCCGTCCGGTCTCCAACCTGTGTGAAGAGGAAGGACATACAAGAATTGCGCGCGGTCGGTGGCCCGTTTGTTAGGGCACTGCTCCGGCATTCGCCTGCTGTTGATCGGAGAAACGAAGAAATAACTAGCGATCAGAGGAGCCGGCCGATAGAATTCCCCTCCAGACAGTGGCTGAATTCGACCTAGCTACAGGATGGCGCACGATATGAGTCACAATTTGTTTCTTACATAATTTATGAGTCGCTGTAGTGAACAAATTCAATTGCAGTATTGTCCACCAGCAGGGTTTGAGTGTCGACGGTGGCAAATATTTGACGCTTTTTTAGAGCTATTTCGAATGCAGCCGCAGACTGGAATTCTAGCGGCTGGCTGCTCTGATCGATAGTTTTATATGATTTCTCCGACCCACACCAGGCAAATTCAAGAGCAGTGCTGCAACAAACTAGCCTCGCGCCCTCTTTCCATTCTCATCCCTTACAGGCATACATTGCTGGCGGGAGAGACGTGATCGGGGACTCAGTAGGCCGTCTTATAGGACGGAGACGGATAGAAGAACAGCAGCCACATGCCGAGATTGAAGATTTACTACACTCACAGGACAAATGACACTAATAAAAATAGAAGTTTAAGTAGATAACGCGTTTTAATTAACCATAGTAGTTGACAGGCTCGAGATATTAAACACTACCTCAAGCGGGAACGGTTCCTTTAACAAGCAGATATGGTATATCGTTGGTGCACATGAACAGCGTGACAAACTCTCTCATTTTTTAGTGTACCGTTTTAGTTATCGAATGTCATTAATTTCGAGAAGATGGCACAGTGGTGGAACAACCTCAGAATTCAGAATCTCCAGCCGGCAGTCGTCAGGTCGTGCCGGTAAGGCGTTTGTGTCGAAATGTAACGATAAAGATGATGAGAATGTTCACGACGAGATTCTGACTTTTTGATGGGCATGGACAAGGAAAATATAGTGAAATCAGAGGCACGGAAAACGGGGAACCCCCAGATCTGAGGATAATTCATTCTATAAAGTTATAGAAATTTAGAATAGAAAGTTATAGTGATATATATCAACACCCTTGAAAGGCAGAAATGACAGAAAGAAGAAATAAATTTTAAAAAGAAAAGAAATATATTATTGTTATCAATGCACATGTATAAACACAAACAAATTTTCACTTTGTCTGCAATGTGTTATAAAATGGAGATTATTATTATTATTATTATTATTATTATTATTATTATTATTATTATTATTATTATTAAAATGTATACCAATGTTGACACAATTCAGATAAAAAAATACTTGCGGTAATAATATTAACAATAAAAATACATTCTTAACGTTTAATTGTAATACAATCCTACCTAAAACTGTTAAGAACATCATTCGTAATTAGTTTCCTCTCATATTAACATTGTCGACTCTCGTTAAATTTCTGCAACATTTCGACGGCGATATTGCTACCAGCTAACTGGGTTTGCACGTGATCAAAATATCAACTTCTCTTTCCTTGTAATAAAATCATATTTCGATGAAATTGAATTGAAATAATGTTTGCAATGGTGACTTTAGTTCACAGCTCTATGTATCGAATCCAGTAGGATTCTAATTATTTTGCCGTTTTTCGTCTTCCCTATTTAAGTTTAATTTGTGCAGTTGATCAGTCTATACTAAATACTGCACTTCATAGAGAGGAGATTATTTGATACACGCCCTTGATTCTGAATGTTAGTGCAGAGTATAGAGTGGAACGTGATAGTCAAATGACATTGATGTCTATTAATAGAGCATTGGATAACCAAGTGATTACCTATTCATTCTATTACGTCAAATATACTAAAACTATCTATTCGCATACGAAAATTCAAACTTGTTACGTCATTATGTTATCATTTTTTGGATGTTTTTGGTATCTGAAGTAGATCCAATCAACTACACAAAATGAACTCAATAAGAAATTGTCATAATACACTTTTTTCCAATACACTTTTATGTTTTTCTTATTCTATTATATATTTTACAGAATTAAATTAAACTTTATTACGTTAATACCTATAAGCAGTGTGCAAAGACTTCTTTATACTAGCGACATTTCAAACAACTAAACATATGTTTCGTGAATTTTAAGATTAAAGAAATTATTGCCATTTCATAACATCCTGCATTCTCTTAGCAGGGTTTCTAGGCCCAATGAAAATAAAAAACTCAAATTTACTGATTTTCTTAGTTCCGATCCTGCAGAAGGATTCTACTTCTTCTTTCGGCAAATTACAATTAAATTCGTTCTTTATTCATAGCGTATGTATTGTTATGTAGTAAATGAAGAGATGTTATTATTCTGAAAGAAGCGTTAATTGATTCTTTAGAATACTTTTCTCCGACCTTCGCCTTTATTTATATCTTTTTGTTTTACAGGTGTTTGCTATGTTTTTTTAACATGAAACTTTAAATATCTAACATATATGTCCCGGAAGGCACTAGCATAAACCGAGTTAGACTGAAGGGTCAAAAGAACACATCTATCCCTGTGTGTTTGTGGAATGTTTTTCACGTAAAATGAAGCTTGAAGCCTCAATTATATATAAACAGACGAGAAGCCGGAAAAATTGCATGCTTGTGTGTAGTTTGTAAAGTTGGTATGTAAAACTTTCTTTGGGAATGTTGAGTACCTGGTATAAACTTTGGGAAGTCAATATAATTTATTTTTCGGAAAAATAAAACATTATTTAAATTTTTGTATCTTTAAACTGTAAACCGTTAAGAGTTTTTTAGACCGTCTAGTAAAAACAGTTTTAAAGCATACAGAGCGTGCTAAATGTTTAATACCTAGCATTAGTTTTAAAAGTGAGACGATGATTAAATATTCAAACGAAATTGAGACTGCAACAAAGAAAACAGAATTCTTTCATTTGACAGCATCGGTTTCTACTGACCTTAACGTAACAACAGACAATAAAGTGATATGCATATTTAAATTAAAATCAAATGAATATCAAAAGTCTGATTAAAAATTAATGTACGACAGTTGCGTTAAAAGGGATTTACTTTGCCCCTCTGGTCATAAATAAATATCATGGTTCCTGGTATTATTTACTGCACTAATATTTCCTAGTAAAATACTTCATTAACAATGTCAGAGAATTTAATCTCACTAGTGTTATAATTTACCTACATCGCAAAAGGTCACTTTTTTTAGTAGCCTTGACAAAGATCTCAGTCAAACAACACAAGATGTGTATCATTTGAGCGAACATGAAAAATGTCGAGGGTCATGTGCGTATTTTGTGAACTTCTTGCTTTACATGTGATGAAATCTCTAAAAGATATGTTTCAAAAATTACCTGACCAAGTTGTTGAGTACTCTTTAGATGATTGACAAAATTCTTTCAAATTTTTAAAATAAAAATATACGGTATACATTTTCATTTCAATAAATGGCGTTATAGGTGGCGAGTCTCAAGCCATTTAACTTGCTCTCTGACGACTTTTATAAGTTTAATACAATACATAATAAATAAGAGGTCATTAAAAAAATACGTACGCCATATACGTTTTATATCATCATTTGAGACGATTCACCTTCACTAAAATCCAATAAAAAAGTTATTCCCACAGAATAGTTTTCCCATTTTTGCCGGCAAACAATACGCGACCAACTCGTCTTTTCAATTTGTAGTGCATTTGTTTGAAAGGCAAGATTCCTTTCAGACTTCCCTTAGAGATTTTAGACCAAACATCTGATAAAAATAGGTCCGCTCACGACATTCTTTTCAAAGGACTATATTCCCTTCCCCTATGCCAAGGCACTCCACAGGAAACACAGGTTCCGAATGGCACCGACTGGAATAGTAAATAGACACTGATCGATTTTTAGACAAGCATTGAATCTAGAAAAAGAAATATTAATAATACAAGATATAAAGTTTTGTATTAAAGGAGTGTAGGAAAATAAGACATGCATATAAAAGTGCATCAAAGAAATCGAAATTGAGCGAATTTTACACTCACTATGAACAAGATTTGACTGTTATTTCAGTACTTAATTTCATAGTGATTGATATCCGAATGTAATAACTGGTAGTACTTTACTTTTATGTATAGAACGAAGTATATCTCAGAGGGTTTCATTATTTTTCAGTGATTTCATTTTTAAAGAAATAATTTTTTTCTTTCGGGTTGTGTTATTTACTGCCCCTGGATGAGTAAATGAGTACTAATCACTGTTACGTTATTTCATTAGTAAACATTAACAAATTCTTATCCTAATCTATTATTGTATCATTATATTCCAAATGTTAGGCATTTTGAGTCAAAAAGTTTGTTCTCTCTATCTATCTTCGTCTCTATGTATCTCTATCTCTCTGCCCCTCTCAATCGCAGTATCTCCCTCTCTCAATCTTCCTCCCTCCCTCTCCCAATTTCCGTATCTCAACCTTCCTGACTCAATCTCCGTCTCCCTCTCTCAATCTCCCTCTCAATCTCTCTAAATCTCTCATTCTTTCTCCGTCTCTCTCAGTCTCTCTCTCAGTCTCTCTCTCAGTCTCTCTCTCAGTCTCTCTCTCAGTCTCTCTCTCAGTCTCTCTCTCAATCTCTCTCTCAATCTCTCTCTCAATCTCTCTCTCAATCTCTCTCTCAATCTCTCTCTCTCAATCTCAATCAAACTCTCTCTCTCTTTGTTTTATTTATTCACTTATTCATTTATTTTACGTCTGTCTTTCAGCTCATTTCGGCCCAGCGCGCGTCATTCTTTTCTGCCACGCGCCGCTCCCTCCGTCCACTGCACCCCTCTCCCTCCCCCCTCCGTGGCCGCCACGCGCCGCGCATCCAAGCAGCCACTTAGCGTGGCGGGCGCGGGGGGCGGGGGGAGCGGAGGCGCCTGCGCTACTTTCCTAGACGCGGAGAGGGCCCGGCGGAAGAACCAGTAAACACGAGCAACGAGGCGCTCGCAGCAACACTAAAGAAGGTGCTACCTCTGTCCAGACGCATATGGACGGCAATAAATTCCCTCTACATGGCCGCAGCTCCTAGTACTGGCGACGGGTAGGTGGTGGGTATGGTACAAAGTGTTATAGTAACCCCCCATTCATATTTGGGGAACGATTAATTAGTGCCTGTCTCTTGTTAAACTATTGACAAAAATAAAACATAAATACGACGTAAATACGAAGTTATTTTTGTCGAAAATGAAATATAATTTGATATGATTGTTTGACGTCAACGGATAAATTCGTCTACGGACAGCAATTTACCTATACCCCTGTATTATAGAGCGCACATGCAAGAGATCTGTTCATGTAATTGATACAGTGAGTGGGTTTATGACTGAAAACAACGTTCATATTTTGCTTAGTCATAAAAAATAACTTGCTACATTTTACGTGAATGTAAAAGTTCGTATGCCCCTGCCGTTAAGATGTTAAGAAGGAAGACAGGAGGCGCGGAAACGAGCGAACACAGAAAGAGCCGCGACGGACGAGGGCGGGGTGGAGGCGGCGCTATGTGTGTCACGGCGGTGGCGCCGCTTGGCTGCCCCGGTCTCTCCGGACGCAGCGCCACCCCGCCACACCCCGTGCCACTCCGCCTCACCACGCCCCTCCCCGCCCCACCCCCGCCTCACTCGTCCCACCCTACTCCCCCGTCCATCCCCGCCACACCCCTCTCCTGTCTGGTCATCCCTCCCCCGCCCGCCCTCGCCCCTACCCTCCCCGACCTCGCCCGTACCCTCCCCGTCACAGTCCGCCCTACACCTCCCACCCCTCCCGACCCCTCGCCACTCCGCGCCACCCTGCCCCACCTCGCCCTTCCCCACTCAACCCCACCCACTCCGTGTCACTCCGCCCCACTCGCCCTACCCTACTCCCCGTCCATCTCCACCACACCCCGCCCCGGTCTGGCCATCCCCTCCCCCCGCCCGTCCTCACCCTATCCCTCCCCGCCCCCGCCCGCCCTACACCTCCCACCCCTCCCGAGTCGGCGCCACTCTGCGCCGCCCTGTCCCACCCCGCCCCTCCCCACTCAACCCCACCCTACTCCGTGCCACTATGTACCACTCCGCCACACCCCGCCTCAGCCTGCCCCCTCCCTCCACCCCACCCCGCCCAAACGCATCCCACGCTGCCCATCCTCTTCCCCGTCCGTCCTCACTCCATCCCTCTCCGCCCCAGCCCGCCCTACACCTCCCACCCCGACCCCGCGTCACTCCGCACAGTCCTGCCCCACCCCACCCGCCCCTCCCCTCCCCCACTCCACCCCATCCACTTCATGCCATCTGTACCACTTCTCCTGACCCTGCCCCACCCTGCCCCTCCCCCCGCCGCACCACGCTCTAACCCATCCCACCCTGCCCACTCTCCCGTCCGCCATGTCCCATCCCACCCCACCCCATCCTGCGCCACCCGCCACACTCTGCCCTACACCTCCCATCCCTCCCCACCAGCGCCGTTGCCTGGAGACCGGCGCCCCAGCTTCTTTCCCCTCTTCAGCACCGCACGTCGCACCGCCAACGAAGAAGATCACGGTGACGTCTGTAAACACTACGATCGCTGTGACCACTACAACCGCATCCACTGGCGTGGCCACTGGCGGCAGGGGTGTCCACATGTAAAAACAGCGAAAATCGAAAGCTTCCGAAAGTACTTACAAAGCACCTAACCTGGATGAGATAAGGAAACATCACTGGAAGTAATTGGCTTAGTAGAGAAAAAAATTGTTTGAAATATTAAGAAGAAAAAAATATATTTAATGAGTAGAATGGAAATCTGAGAAAGCGTGAATAAAGATCAACAGTGCACGACTAAAGTAATTTCCAAAATCAGACGAGAAAGTAAGTACATATCGCAGGAAGAGAGCAGACGCGATACATAGCTCAGAGAAGTTGACCTGAATTTTTCCATGAGAGTTTTCTTTCCAACTCCGACGACGATCTGAGACAGTGCCGTGGCAAGGTACAGTGAGAGAAGCTGACGCGAAACTCATTGAAAGAACGAGGTCGTCTACAGCACGACATTTGAAAACAGCCGAGAGTACTTCAGTAGCATCAGACGCCACACTGGAGAAGAGGTCGGTGAAACGAACACGGGCCGAGAAAGGCCGGCGCGGGAAGCAGGAGCAAGGCATGCGTACGCACGAACAAAGCGAGCGCCAATGAAGTGCGTGGGCGAAAGTCCAGGAAAAGTCTGCGATGCGGCATGGACAAGGGCGCCGCAGCGGCGAGGGACAGAGACGGGAATCGCTGGAGCGTGAGGCGGTCGCCGGGTTGGGTGGTTGTTAGTGATTCAGGGCACGGCAACGACTGAGGTCATTTGTTCCGTAAGTATAGTACATGTTTTTCTCTCCCGGCAGGTAGCGATAATCTGTCCCGCTGGATGGCGAGATCCGGCGCCGACTTACCGTCGACTACCGGAGTTTTCCCCAACCAAGTATCTCCCACCAGCGGGGCACTGCCCCAGGCGGACAAGTGCTAAGCTCCCGTCTGGTTTCCCGGAATATGTGGTAGTGTAGTGCATATTAGTGTAAGTGCGTGTAAAGGGTGAGGGTAGGACAAGGAAGAGGTAGGAAAGATCGCGCGCAGTCCGTGGCCCGTTTTTAGGGTACTGCTCCGGCATTCGCCTGGTGTTGATCGGAGAAACCGCGGAAAACTACTGATCAGTGCAGGCGGTCGCTAGAATTCTCTTCCAGTCAGCAACTGAATTCAACCTAGCTGACGAGCTAGTGTCGAAAATATTACCGCCATCAGGACTCGAACCTAGGACCTCTAGGTCAGAGGCACTGCAGTGCCATCAGTTGATGCCCTGAGCCACCTCTCCCGGTCGGCCGCCGGGAGAACGTAGAAGGAAGAGAGTATGAGGACGGGGCGAGAGAAGGAGGTGAGCAGGCGACGCCGCTCCGCCGGCGGGAATTAGTTTGAGACGGCGTATCATTGGCTCCAGGCGCCTCTTCAGCCCCCGCCCGTCCCTCACCCTCCTCGCCGTTGCTCCGCCCCGCCTCGCCCCGCCCCGCCCCGCGCGCGCCGCCTGGGTCACGTAACGCGGCAATTACGTCGGCTTCCAGTCACTCTCGCTCGCTCGCGCAGAGCCGCCCAGCCCAGCCTCCCGCCTCACGCGGCGCGCGCGGAAACAGAAAGTTACTTAAGGCGCTCGCACTCTCGCAAGTGGCCGTCTCTTCCGTTACATTGCCCTTAAATGCCGATATCTGCGAATTAAATAGGCCCACTCCGCGTAATGTCTCATGCAATTTTAAATTAATGGATAAAAGGGTGGTTTTGTCAGGTTTTAACAATTTATCTGCTCGAAAAAAATTTGTTTTCTTTTTTTAGTGGGGGCATGGTTAGCGTCACATCCCCATTTCCGTCCTCTGGTGGATTGATTAATTGATTTTTTTGTGTTTCTAGGCGCGTCAACCGCTTTGGTCATTAGTCCCGCTAGTGTAGTGCATGTCCTTTTCTTGGGAGATGGCGGTGATCTTCCCCCGCTGGATGGCGACATCCGGCGCCGACCTACCGTCGGGTAGCGGGATTTCCCCTTAACCAGGGCTTTCCCACCAGCGGGGCACCGCCCCAGCCGGGACAAGCTCTAAGCTCCCGACCGGTCTCTCGAAATATGTGGTAGGGTAGTGCATGTTAGTGTAAGTGTGTGTGGGGGGGGATAGGATAGGATAAGGAATAGGAAGGAAAGATTGCGCGCGGTCCGTGGCCCGTTTGTTAGGGTACTGCTCCTGCTCCGGCATTTGCTTGGTATCGATCGGATAAACCATGGGAAACTACTGGGACTGGGGACGGGGGACATGTCGGGAAGAAATGATGGAGCGTAGTCCTTGGGCTGTTGTACAAGATAGTTCTTTGACATGTACCTAGCATTGACTAGGAAATTTACTAAAGTGACCAATCAGAGCAGCAAAAGTCTCCTATTCGGGGAACCAGATAGAAACTTGTTTGATTTCTGAAATCCGGTCTGTGAGGAGTTTAACTTGCCAAAATAACATTCTTCATTCACCGACTACTATATTTGTGTTTTCACTAAGTGTTTACGTCTTGGTAGCTATTTTATTACTTTATAGACATTCCCAATTGCAATTTATTTATAATTGACCAAATTCTTACATTATTTTAGAAAACATTTCTGACATGAGGCCTCGGCATATAATGAATTAGAAATTGTCCGATGTAAGCCTGCGGGTCACCTCGGTATGGTACTAGAGCGGCAAGCGAGTGTCGGTTGTTTAGCAATGTTATCCAAATAGTAGGTTCCCCCGGAATGAGTGTCCTCTAGATGTCCCCATTGACTCCACTTACGCACCGGCAAAGAGTGTTTAGAAATGTCTAATCAACATAATTAACACAAAACGAATTATTGAGAACTGGTGGAATATACGTAAGGAAAATTATAAAGCGAGTCCTAGAGCCTTCTAGTCCTTACAACTACACAAGGAGGCATCAAGTGATTTGTATAATGATTCTAAGAATTTGTTATAGAATTAAACAAAAAGATAACTTCAATCCATACACATATTTTTTTCCCTAGACTCTTCAAAACTCATCTAGTTTGTCACATTTTGCTGGTAGTGAAGGATTTTTCCATACACAAACTCTAGGAAGGAGTATTACACTCGTCGCCAAAGGTAGGGCTCTATGCAAACAATTTGAATTATATTTCATTATTTGGGGAAGCTGTTAAGTTTAAAGTAAATAAGCTGTTAAGTCTACAGAATGCCATATTCATATTAACAACTTAACCCCAAAATTCGATACATTTTCCTTTTTCAAATTAATGAACACATCATTGTTATTGAATAGAATGAATAGTACTGTCAGTATTCAGTATTCACCCTTCCTCGAGCTTAAAGACTTGATTGTCAGTAACACTTTCTAATAGGATTCTAATTTTAGAAAATGGAACTTCCAATATTTAAGGGATATATAGAATAAAAAAGATTTTTATTTTGTACATTTTAAACTGTAAGGATCGTATCTTCGAGATATGCTTATAAATGGCGAACATAATGAAGAACAATGGTCTGATATGATTACTGTCTTAATTTACGTAACACAACTTATTGAAATACAATGTGACAATAGTTTATCAAATATGTTGTAAAACGAATTTGATGTTAGGAAAGGGCTCAGATGTAATGTTAAAAAACAATCTACGAACGGTGAAATATATACTTGTTCCTGATTGAGCACTAATACAGATTAAACGTGATGTTTCGCGTTACTTCGTAAGACCACCTTACTTAGATTTTGCAAACTAGTACATAGTCTAACAACGAGAACTTTAAAGTTGGAGAAACTTGAGTGAAGCGTAGTAAAGAAACTTCGTATCTCACAATAGGTAAACAATGTTCATCGAGATGTTAATTAAACTGGCTTGGACTCTAAGAGTTTCAATATTGTGGCAGGACGCAAGAGGGTTTACTCTAAAGCTTAACTAACAGATCGATAGAACCCATCGCATGAATTCTCGCATTAAAGATTTCCACATTTTTCAGAAATACAATGTGGGTAACACCATGTGCAGATACATATCGTGAAATTTTGTGGAGAGAATTAAAGGAAAAATTTAAGATATAAGATCATTTTTATTATTGTCCTTCATGCTAATAGTTCGATGTTCATTTTAAAATTAAAATTGATACGGTTGTAGATAGTGGGATTCTTCTTCCTCTTTCGTACATCATTGTAGATATTTGAAATAAAATAAAGTGTATTTATTATATTTTTAATAGATTTACGTAGTTCGATCAGAAAATGAGTAATGGACAAGTGTGGACTATTTAATACAGTTGGAGAAAGTAATAATACCGCATTTTGGGAAAAGAACTTCTCAATAATATTTGTGAAAACAATCTATCAAACCTAGTTTTTATATCAAAATGTGCAAATTTTCTAGTATGACGATTCAGTTTACAAATTAAATACTTGTTCTATCTAAATATTGTAGTGAGGAAAAACGTAAATCCTTCTACGAACACCTTCATATTTTATATAGTCATTCCTATCACGAAATAAGCCACAGATAAGTCACGAAAAGTATTCTATTTATATTTTCTGCCGAGCGAGGTAGGAAGACAATGCCTGTTTCTTCAGGTGCCACATCTGCACATTCAACGGGTTTTCCTCTAAACGCGTAGGGAATATCTGGGTTATAAACTTCAAATACAGAATATTTGGTTAAGAACTGTGGACCGATGATAAATTCATCCACAACGCCAACCCACACACTTGCAGAGAATCACTGTTGGTGAGCTACGCTATGTTCAACATGTGAATTATGCACATTAATTGTTCCAGTGCTTTGAAAACTACTTCATCTGTCCAAAGAACGGTTTCACAAATTCTTGGTTCGCCTTGCATTTGCACAGGAAATGCTTCGAGAATTCAGAACGACGTTGTAAATCAGTACTGTGCAAATACTGCTCCCGCTGGAAATGGAAGTGTCATAATATCTCCACGTGAATTGCTCGCCAGGTTACTGTGATGCATTGACCTCAGGTGCTATTTGCCTTGCGCTCGCTTCCGGGGCTTAGTGGATAATATTAATAACGCAGTTTTTCAGGGAAATGGCGAGCCCTAACGCGAGGTGAAGCCGCTCGCTCACTTGCTTATAACCCGTGTTACACGAGCACAAGTGCATAGTTTAAAGTTAAACGTTAATTATTTACAAACCTAAACGACGAAGAGTATCAAATTTTGGCAAATTCAGTCTGTACATTAAATATGGAATATGGCTCCGGAATATTAGCAACGAGGCCTGAATTACCCCATAAACGGAGTTGAGGAAAGTAGGTGTGACCTACCAACTCGTGCCAGTTGTTCCAAGTTGCCACATCCAACATTGTTTGCTTTGAAACCAACATTATTTTAGTGAGGTTATGTTATATGCACATTCGTATCATTCTTCTTTACTTTCTTGAGCCATAATCGCATCGCAGTTTTCTCGTATTATCTCAAAATCAGATTTCGATGAATGATTCTTACATGTACATGCGTTCTGGTGAATTACTAGCGTAGCTAGTAAAAATATAGCAGGCAGCAATAATATAGTACGTCACAATAATATAGCAGGTCATGAAAAACCACTGATTGTCATCCTAGCTGTGAGTGATGGGAGGCAGGAAGCTGTGGGGTGCATGGCTTAATGATGTTAGTCAACCAATTAGAACGGAGACGAACGACCGCCATCCTTTCTTAGATATTGACACGGACTCGCCTGGCTTAGTTGACGTTATATGGTAATACGCAAATCGCACCACAGATTGCAGAACAAATCAAAATAATTCGTGTAAATGGAAATAAGCAAAAGGAAAATTAACAAGTAAGGTATGTATTTGTGGTGTGTTTATGAAACGAATAAATTTTAACAATGACATTTTTATGAACCTACTACATTCACGAACACGAGCCGCTACTGGAAGTGACTAAAACGTCAAACGTGCATTAGAAAAGCAGAAGCAGAGATATCACCTGTCGCCAGGATTTCTGTCAGATCTGTCACTTCTGTATCCACTTAAGGGAAGTAAAACGGACAGAGAAGTGATCTGAAAGATAAGATAAGGGGATCTGCGAGACTGGCCAGGCTGTGGGCAATAGAGACGGTGTCGTGAGCAATGACTAATGGATTACAATGGTCTTCACATCGATGAAAATCGGATGACCATAATGGGCGGCAGATACAAATAGGTGTCGAAGAGGCGGAGAAGTCAGTAACAATCCACTAGAGTAGAAGTTCGGCAGACACTCACATGGGGAGGCGAGAGACCAGATCATCGAAGCGCTTCTCGCGAGGGAGTGAGGCAGCGGGAGTGAGGCGTGGGGGATCCCCAAGCAGCAATGCCCCCTGAGCGACGGGGACTTTGGCTGCCGGCCGGAAAGGGGCTAGGAGGAGTTCGGAGGAGAGGACAGGAACGGGGTGGAGGGGAGAGGGCAAAGTGACGAGGAATGGCAGAGGAAAAGAAAGAGGTAGAGAAGAGAAAGGAGAGGAGTGAGGAGGGAAGAAGTGGGGGAGGTATGGGACAGGTGGGGGTGGGGAGGGGAGGGGGAGGAAAAGGGGCGTGGAAGGGGGCGGGGAAGTGGGCGGAGAAGGGGTCGGGATAGGGGCGGGAAAGGGGCGGGGAAGGGGTGAGGAAGGGGCCGAGAAGGGGGCGGAGAAGGGGGCGGTGAAGGGAGCGGAAAGGGGCGGGGAAGAAGAAAAGGGGGTGGGGAGGGAAAAAGGGTGAGGAAGACTGGGAGAGGGGAATAAATGGGTAGGGAGGGAAAGGAGAGGATATTTAAGTGGGAAGACGGGGGAGGGGCGGGGAGGAAAGGAAGAGGGGGAGCAGTGGAGAGGGGGAAATGTAGGGAGGAGTGGAGGAGGAAATAAAGGGGTGGGGAGGTGTGGGGAGGAGATGAAAGGGGGGAGAAAAAGGAGGGGCGGGGAAGGGGCGTGGGACAAGAGAGGGATGAAGAGGGGAGGGAGAGGGCAGGGGAGGGGAGGGAGGGGGAAAGAGAGGGAGAGATGAAAGGGGAGGGAAGAAATGGGTGGAGAAAGTGGCGGGGAGGAGTGGGGGAGGGGAAGAAAGGCGTTGGCAGGGGAGGGGAGGGGCGGGGCGGGGAGGCGATGGGGCGCGCGCGAAAGCGGCATCTGTCAACGTCAGCGCTGGGAGCGGCGCGGCGCGACGCGGCGCCGTGCGAAAGGGAGCGTTCGCGTGGCTCAGCGCAACTCGCAGTGGGCTCAAACCACACTATAACTAGTGGTTCTTAAACAGCACGTCATTTCTCGCCCGCACTATGACGCAAAATTACGCGAAAAGTTATCAAATGTACGAAAAATTGTCCATGACCGCATTTCCAAACATATCTTTAAGGAACACATTTCATTAAGAGATAAAATCTCTATCTTCGTAATTGTAGTTGTAGAAAAACGCCATTTTTTTATTTGAAATTTTCAAAATGATAAGAGTTTTCAATAAACATGTGATTTGTGTTCTTCTCTTAAACGTTCTTTACACTATCTAATAGCAACATTTAATCGAAAATGACGAAGCCATTTTTTTGAAACGTTTCAAAATGCCCTAAGAACTTCATGTAAAGTACCACCAAAATTAAAATATCGGTGTCAAATTCAAGGGACCGTGATATAAGCCTGATCCATTGAGGAATATCAATTTTGAAGAAAATCGGCTGAACGGTTTAATCGCTATACTTGGGGTTTCGTAACGTGTTTGAGGCCACAAACTCCGTTGATAAAGACGTTCGCGAATTGATTGAAAAGATTCATTTTATAAGGCAGGGGGTGTAAAAATGACCTAATATCATCCGACACGTTACAAAAAATAAATCTCCTGTTCTCAACCGAAGAAAAAAATATATATTCCTACAAATTCGGTATGCGTAATATAAAGTTCGTTTCTCGTTTTGTTTCCGTTTACTTGAACTTTTAATGTTGTGATGACATCTATCCAAAAACATTTGGAACAATGATTTACATTAATTAATAATCGGACTTTATGCACCCTAAAAGCATACTCTAAATACAGAAATCTAGAGTAGATACCGTAGGCAGCAACTCACTCGTGGATTGCTTGGAAATAGAATGAACAGACTCAAAGTCCATCGTGTCACAAATTACAAAAGAGTCTGCCAGTAGCCATCCCTTATTCGCTATTTCGGGTTTCACATTACATTAACTACAGTTGCAAAATAAATGAAAATTGCAGTAATACTTTACATTGTATTATTATTTCTATTATTTGTTATGTTGTTGTCATATTTTAGAATTATTCGTTAACGAAAACTGTACGAACAGCCGACACAAAAGGGTAAAATTGTTCTTACATCACTCAAAATAGCTACTTTGTTCCTCGAACATTCTAAATGTCATTCAGTGTCTCATACCCGATGAGTTTTTTACGCGAGAGGCGTTCTTTCGCTGCCTCGCTGCGCGCGTCGCCAGGCGCATTTCGGGGCACCGTGCTTCGCGCCGCGCCGCGCTGCGCCGCCAGCTTCCACCCCCCGCCGCCGCGCGCGCCTCATGCGTCATCCCGAGCGCTGGAGCGCTGCTTACGCGGCGGCGCCGGTGACAAATCGGGCTGAATCGGAGGCGCCCCCTCCCGCTCCACCCCACCTCCCCCACCCCCTCCATCCCGGCCCGGGCCCGCCCCGAGCGACGCTGTGCCGGCGCTCGCGGAGAGCAGCACGGATTTGAGAGATTGATTTTATAGAGTTTTCGGGGGGGGGGGCTTTTTACTACGGGCATTAGTCACGTAAGTGTAGTGGATTTTATGTGCCAGGAGAAGGCGGTGTTCCTCACCTGTTGGATCGTGAAACCCGGTCCAGACCCCGCTCTAGGTTTTCTACGCCAGGTACGTATTCTCCCGTACCGCCCTAGTCAGAACAAGCTCTGATCTCCCGTTGTGTGTGGTAGTGTAAGCATATAAGTGTTTTAGAGAGAAAGGGAGAGAGAGGGGGGAGAGAGGGAGAGAGAGGGAGAGAGAAAGGTAGAAAGAGAGAGGTAGGGAGTGAGAGAGAGGGAGAAAAAGGGGGCAGAGAGGGAGAGAGAGGGGGAGAGAGGGAGAGTGAGCGAGAGGGAGGGATAGAGATAGATAGAGAGAGAGAGTGTGTGTGTAACGGGAGGAAAGTGAAAAAGAATGAAGAAATATCTAGCGCAAACTATTGCCTGTTTATTAAGGCACTGGTCCTGTATCAACCGGGTATTTAACAAAGAAAACACGGAAAACTACGGGTACAAGCCAGTTTCTAGAATGCTCATTCAGACCGTTCAAGTGGTAGAAAGCGACCTTCTTATAAAGCTGGTGTTGAAAATTTGCTACCACTTTCACTCAGATTCTAGGAACTCCGTCTAAGCAATACTGCAGGGGCAAGAGCAACTTTATTTTACCAGGATGAAGGTTGGGAAATGTAATCCAAAAGGAATAATTATTTCCCAGAGTATTCTGGAACAATACACTTCATTATATACTATCGACCAACACTTTTGTTATGTTCTTAGGTTAAATATACTACTGTGATTAATACTACGCTTCTTTTAAAAATACATAATAACTTCTCTCTCTCTTTCAGCGTATAATATTAATCTTATTCGGCATCCTATGTAAAATACTATTTTCTTCAAACAGCTTGGAACTATTTTTGTCGTCTGTACGGCTTTGTGTTTACTCGCTGGTAGCCAAATGGGCTTTTGCCTTCTATGTAAATAATAATAATAATAATAATAATAATAATAATAATAATAATAATAATAATAATAATAATAATAAGAGGTATTGCCTTTAATTACTAATCAGTATCATCATCATCATTATAATCATCATCATCATCATTTCTGTAGTGCTAGCCGTAAATCAGTACAATAGAATTAATTATTCGTGCAGATTAACAAATCATCCAAACACATGTTATCAGTCTCATTTTTACGTGTAATTTGATTTATCTAACCATTAAACCCTCTAAAATCTTCCTCAATTATTATCCAAAATATCGGATACACCCATGTGTCGAGGTCATATTAAAACTTAACAGATTTATTTAGAAATCAAAATCAATTATCAGTTGACTACAGTTTTGAAATAACACGCATATGTTAGAAGGGAGAATTTTTGTACATAATAAAGACGATATATTTTCATAATTTAGCAAAACAATGCTTTTAATCTTGGCTTTTCTATTTTTGTATTGTAATTTTATTTTGTAGACTAAACTCTGAAATCAATTAAAATGAACTTAAATTTTAATTTTATTCCCTTGAAACATCTTTGAAATGCATTAAATTTCATGAAAAGCAATATCTTGATATTATCGTATTATTATTATTATTATTATTATTATTATTATTATTATTATTATTATTATCAGAACTTCTCTCTCATCTTAGTGAAGTTATAATATTTCTGCGCATTTATCTTTCTGTAAGGTTATAATATTCACCATTACATACTAAGCCTTTTTAAATAATCATTGAGGTATGTATAATTTGATCAACAAATTTATAAAAGTACGATTGTACAAAATTATAGTAGAATATTCTATATTCTGATGCAAAACATTATTATTGTCTGTAAGTTTTTTGAAACTATTGTAAAAGTATGGATAAATGCAATGAGATCAGTAACTACATTTCTCAAATTATAGTATTATTAGCACATCATTTAATAATATTTCAAAATTTCTGTTTCATTTGCATAATGCTTGGTATGCATTTTTTTATTACACTACCGCACCAGTTTAATTAATTTGTCAAAAAAAAGCTGCTCATTTTTTTTCCAATTCGGATGCACACTTTGGGACCTCAACATTCGTTACGGCTGTTCATTCCGCGATTGGCAACGAGTATGCTAATTGATTCCCATGTAACACGTAGCGCATTATTTAAACATAAATAAAAAGGGACTTTAACTATTCTAATACAGTTACATTCTTGCATAAGAAACCAACTCATCATGATCAAAGCACAGTACATTTGATTTACTAAAATGTTTGTAGATCTCCTACTAAATTCATGCCATTTGGTCTTCTTGATGATTTGAACGTTTTATGTTGAACTCAGTTAAACCAACCAATATGGGAGTATATTTAAAATAATGTTTTTAACTTTTGAAATACTTATGTAGAGTTTTGTCAACTCTTTACAAGGACAGAAACATCGAACCTGTTGTGCACGTATCACACAAAATAAATTATTAATGGTGTTGGAAGTGAATGAAAAATTAATCTATACGATGATGAAGATGAATTGTAAGAACAAAATTTAAGTAATGACATGCATATTCATGTTATATCGTATATGTATATAGCGGAATGGGGAAATTATCTTGGTAACGACGTTCACATCCACAGCACGTGTTTAAAAAATCATTTCAGTTTTTTTATTGTTTGATTTTTTTCGTGTTTCCGGGCGCGTCAACTGCTTTGGTCATTAGTCCCATTAGTGTAGCGCATGTTTTTCTCTCGGGAGATGGCGGTGATCTTCCCCTGCTGGATGGCGAGATCCGGCGCCGACCTATCGTCGGCTAGTGGGGTTTCCCCCTAACCAGGACTCTCCCACCATTGGGGTACCGCCCCAGCCGGGACAAGCTGTAAGCTTCCGACCGGTCTCCCGGAATATGTGGTAGTGTAGTGCATGTTAGTGTGTGTGTGTGGAAGGGGAGAGGATAGGACAAGGAAGAGGAAGGACAGATCGCGCGCGGTCCGTGACCCGTGGTAGGATACTCCTCCGGCATACGCCTGGGGTTGATCGGAGAAACCACGGAAAACTACCGATCAGAGCAGCCGGTCGCTAGAATTCTCCTCCAGACAGCGACTGAATTCGACCTAGCTGAAGAGCTAGTGTCGAAAATCCTGCCGCCGCCAGGACTCGAACCTAGGTCCTCCCGGTCAGAGGCGTTTCAGTGACATCAGTTGATGCTCTGAGCTACCGCTCCCGGTAATCATTTCACTTTGCATTTCACTTGGCCCTTTGTATTTAGGCGAGGACCAACATGAATCTCGTTTTCATGTGAGTGAGACGTTCTTTAATTCTCAACCTTTCTCTGAATGCAATATTAGCGTAGCGTAACGATTCACAACCCACAAAATTGAAGTCACGTAATAAAGCTACAGGAGACGTGGGCAGAAAGCACTAGTCTGTAGTGACGGACATATCAAGGATTGGAAGAAGTGGTGTGACAACTTTTTTCCTATCATGCAATGGTCTCTGTAGTATCTCGAAATGCATATGTGATGTAACGAAACAGTAATACAAGCGATGATTTTATGAACTGTTTTTACTTTCTAATATACGTACGTATATACTGAGCAATATAGGTAGTATAGTGAAAGTTATGCAATGCTGCGGAAAATCAATTTCGAGAATTCATTGGAAATACAGGTTTTGGTGTTTCCAGATAACTTAAAAAGTGTTTGTGTTTTTTTTAAATATCCGTCCGTCCGTCCGTCCGTCCGTCCGTCCGTCCGTCCGTTCATCTGTGAACACTACTAGCACCTAAACCGTGCGTAGGATTTTTTCAAAAGTGGACGGTGTTATGCATCAACGGGCTATGCGATATTATACAAGTTTTGAGATAGTCGTGTTCAAAGATTTTTTTTTTACTTTTTCAGTTCCAAAAACTATAATTTAATTATTTCTGACATGATAATCACTTACATGTCAATATTGTATATGCTCTTTCGTACCGCATGAGTATAAATCCTCTGTATTAATATTAACGGTCAATATTTTCATATTGCTCTTAGACGGAACGAGAATGTTATCATTAGAGTTATGCAACAATCCGTTAAGGGCCGCGAGAGGGCGCTTACCTTGTTGATGCGTTTTAGTATGGCTGGCACTGGTTTAGTATTTTGTTATGTATCAAGCAGCTATGCGCCAAGACAAGGCGTATAGACTGTTGATGCAAAATATTGAAACACAGTTATGTTTCTACGCATAATGCAGTAATATGTTTTGTCATTTGTATACATAACGTTTAAAAATTTACATGCGAATTAAACTTATTCATACAAATACTCACGAAAAACAGAAAATTATGCAAACATTGTCTGACTGAACCATTGTCATTGTCTGACTGAACCAAACTGAACCATTGTCAAAATTGTTTGGGGTCAAGAATTTTTAATTACAGAGAAACATTGATAATTTTTTAACATTGGCTTGTACTACACTATACTCGAATGACGGTAAACACATGACACCTGAACCCAGCCTAGTTGACTGTCATCTACTTCCTACCTTCTCTCTTTTTTTTACTTCGCTAACTCTTATTTTGTTGGAAGTGAACCAAGTTTTTGCTTCATATGACTAAGTTTCTGGATATTTGAAATTCATTTTTCCTATCATAAATTCTAACTTTCTCATTAGTAATGAGGGCCCGGATAGTTAAGTAATCTCTTATTTTCCTAAGTTAACTCAGTCAAGTCTGGCGTTTACCTGCATAATGCGAAATTAAGCACAAGACCTAGGTTTATAGCTAGTTGTTGCGAAACATCAAATCCCTGATGTGACTGATGGCGTTTATATTTTTCATTAATTACAAGTCTATTTTTGCAGATATGGCGCCAACATTTTGCGTACATTCATGGCATGGTCCAATGCAATTGATTCTTACTTCTTATCTACGGTATTCGTACCAATTACGGATAACATTGGAGTTACAATTCAGGGTTACAGGGCAGGTTACAATTCAACGTAGAGAATTTATTTAGTCCACCAGTTACCATCAAACAAGTGAAGAGCCTTTTACATAGTTACTTCAGAATTACTACATTTGCTTTTGCGATACAAACAAATACCATATCACGATGTTACGCTGTTTACAAAATACTTAATAAAATAATCTGCAATATTGACCACATCTGTATCTCATTTTTTAAATAGCACTTAGCCGGTTGATACATAATACCGTCCAATTGAAGAAATCCCTGTCCATCTGGCTCTAGTTGAAGCTTTGAAATTTTGAAAAACATTCTTTAAAATTTGGAAGTACTTCCCATGAAGCCCCCCAAACATGTTGAAAATTTTCTCAAAACGGCTTCAATTTTTTTCTTTAAATTTCTTGCAAGAATAGAATAAAATATCCTTATGGTGGCAGAGATCCAATTTTCACGGTAACTTCTGAATTTAAAAAAATGCAAAAGTTTGATTTTTTAGAGTCTTCATACAAGTATAAATTTGAAGAGAGATTTTTCCTTCCAATGAAATTTCTTGTCCGTAAACATTTCTTTCATTAGACACATAGATTTTTTAAATAATTTAGTAGTTTTCGTGCAACAGTGCGTGCAATATTTGCAAATTTCAAAAACCCCAAAAAGATATTCTCAAAAAATGGCTCCAAAATGTATATTTAATTTTCTTAAAAATATCTCTCACACCATTAATATGGAAATTTCCATGGATTTGTGTACATTATTGCATTTGTGCGTGAAAGAGCGTCAAATGACTTTAAATGGAGTTTTTCGAAAACTCAATAGATTCCTGTGAAAAAGAGCTTGAAATTTCACATTTACAGTAATGTTTTATCACAATTTTCTTAAAAACGTCTACACAAGTTTCAACGAACATTTCTATTTAGGACGAGGTTTTATTCTTCTTTATTATTCTTTAAGAAATATTTTGGTTCTACCATTAGGAAACCGAAAACTTGAGAAAATGGGCGACGATAGATGGCAGCTGGTAAGAAACTGGGGCAAGATCGTAATGCCATTCCACACCAAGAAAATTAGAAAATTTTACAACGAGAAAGTCTGTGCCATTCTGCAGCCTCACTATTTCATGTTTCGCACAAATTTCCACGGTTTTGAAATCATGAGCGAGAATAGTGTGTTACGAATATTCAGGATGTTGCTGATATCCAGGAAATGAGGTTCGCGTCGCGAAATTTAATCACTGGTCAGACCAAAAAGAAACAAAGAGGTGAACTCTTGAAGGTTGTAACGGGAAGTAAAAGACTTATTAGTAAAAATGCAATATAAACTTTCAACCTGCACGTTTCACGCAATTCTACTGTGCCTAACAGAACGAAATGGGAGTTGTAATTTTATTTCTTCTCGGTCCTTGTCACCAGATTGTGTTATCTGTTTACTATAATCTTGTTTCCCAGGACCTGTTGAAAGCTGCAACGTTTTGTGCCATCGGCCCCCGCTACTCAACGCGTTTATTCAAGGCCAGGATATGTCTGCCGAAATGTCCCGCTTGCGAAAGGAAAGTGTCTCTTGTGTATATTGACCGTTGAATTGTGCTACGTATTTCTCAAAAAAACAAAAAAACAACAACATTTGAGCACTTGTTGATGATCAACTGTTATAGTTAACCTATTACTAAGTGTTTTTTTTAATATTTCGAAAAAAATCGTACACTAAAGGTACCTGAAAACTCGTTTTTATTTTCTCATTTAAACTTTTTGGCTGTAATATGATCCATATTACAATCTTTGAAAATAAGACGTAGTAAGGTTCAGCTTATTTTAGAAACTGTTTAAATTTTGTACAACACCTAATATTAAAATTGTGGTGTTTGATAAATGCATTATTATCACTGTTTTAAATTTCTTATCCAATTGTTAGATCCTATTTCACTCCATATTTTGATCATTTTTAGCCCACATGTATTTACATAATTAGGTTCATATTATTTGATATAAACACTTTTATATAAATACTTCGATATAAATACTGGTAATAACTAACTATATTTTGAAAGAAACATTGAATAATACATTGAACTATTCTAAAAATACGCAAAAAAACTGTAATAACTTTGTCTTCATTAAAAATTAATAGCGCTCATCGCTGTCTATTGTCAGATAACTGTTAGCTGCGGTGAATTGTCGTGGAGTTTCATTAAGAGATCCCTGACCTCGCTCTGGATCGTTCAGAAACATGAGGGAAGCACATTTCATCAATGGGAGCCCCTGATGAATACACAGCCCGCGCTGCGCCCTTGTGTTGCGGGCAGCATTCAGAGACGACAGGGCGCAACGCAGCTTCCCGACAGACCACATCAATCGCAAGTGATTGATGTCTCTATGAAAAAAATGACATTTCAGTCCCCATCAGCTTGTTCGTTTTCCCCCTACATCAATCTTGTGTCTATCTAAATTTCACTACAAAAATATCTTGTTTCGGATATTACACTTTAGGACTTTGCATTTCTCTAATAACTCTCTCTTCGCCTCGCTTCTCTGATTTTGAAGCATGCGATCAGAATAAAATGTGTAAATGTTACAAAAATCAAAGGCTGTCTGAAATAACTTAATTTCTTTGATTTTTACAAATGACGTTTGGTTGTATCCTGTCGTATCATGATAGGAATGTAACTGATTTGATCTTGATAAATATTAATATTGCAAAACGAGACAAAAATATGTATCTCACCTTGTAATTTGAATACCTTATTTAATATGTCTAATTAATTTATGATAACTCTATGACGATGCTAGGAGAAGTACAAAAAATAAAATATTAAAGTGTGTTCTAGTGTACACTATACATTATTATTATTATTATTATTATTATTATTATTATTATTATTATTATTATTATTATTATTATTATTATATTATACACTTTCTAGCATTATATTATTCTTATAATTAGAATCTGCCTTTGAAGAAATTTTATTTTAGGCATTTGTGAAACACAGATTTTGAAGATTTGTAACATTATGGTGCATTAATGTAAATACGTAATGCCGAAAAATAAATAAATCATTACAATTTGGAAAGTATTGATATTAAACGGACCCAAATACAACTCTGTGCGTGCCTCTTGCTTGATGGAAGAAGGGTCAATATTAGTTTGTAGTGATTTTAGGTTTGTAGGTCTAATGAGTGCATTAAAGCCACTTCTTTCAGTGCGAAAAAGATCAACGTCAAAAGTTCTCCAAGTCTCCTAATTTCACATTCGTTTACATTAGCCTACAATTGTTTTGTTATTTCGATAGTGTAAAAAAATATTCCATTCTGTAAAACGTTCAAAATTGACATTTGCTCTCATTGCCCCAAGCCATAGAAATAAAATGATCACTTGTAAGACGACTGGCAGATATTTTCACAAAACGACTCAATCTTTTTTGTGACATTAAAATACTGTTGACATCTAGAACAGCTATTGTACAAAAATTATATTTGTAGTTATGAAAACAACGGACCTCCATTAAGTACACTGCCAATATCCATACATCACTTGCCTAATTACAGAGAAACTTTGCATAGCACAACGCCTGCCGACAAGCCGTTCTCTTCTAACTACCTTCTAACTACCGCTAAACTAGAGCACGACGCGTTCAATAGGAAACGCCGTTCACAGCAAGGTCTGGAGTATGACAGGTTCTACCCATTATTCATTACCTCCAAACAAAATAGTAGTTGTCTTTAGGATGGCTCATAGCTTCTCGTGGTGTGATCCAGGGTTCAATTCTCAGTCCAAGCAAACATAGAGTTACAATATTCCTTTAAAATCCTTTTGAAATCATCTCAGTTCCTGTAGCTGTGAGACGAAGAAAACTCAGACAGGGGAAGTTTGCTGGTTACGATGAGGTGAATACGTCATGTTCGCCACATGTCTCTCTTTTCCCCCAAGCATGGGAATTAAACTAGGCCGAATCATGGGGGACACCGTTACGTAGTCTGCAGAGTTGAGCAGTTAACCCAAAATGCCCCCCCACCCACCCACACACCCACGAAATACAGTGAGCCAGGAAAGTCTCTCCAGAGTAAACCGAATCTGGCTCTCCCATTAAAAACTGCATTTATGTTAGCAGCAACCAGGTCACTGAGAAACAAATGAAGGGACAACACTCCTAGCCTCTATTATGATTGTGGTGAGTACACTATTTACGTTTCCAAGCCGCAGTCGTACTTCAACATAATGTCTGATGCACGTAGTAAGGTTCCACTACGCAGAGACTTTCCTGTCGCGCTGTGGTAGCGCGAATGTTCGAGATTCGAAGGGGATTGTGCATGTGGGCGTGTCCTCCCTGTGCGCAGCGGGGGAGGCTCGGCCGGGCGAAGGAGCCGCTGGTGGCGGGCCGAGGGCGCCGGAAGAAAGGCGACGCACGGGCGGCGGCCGCGGACGGCGCGGGAACCAATTCCGCAAGTTCGGCCGAGTTCGCCGCCGCCGTCCCCGGAGGCCGTCGCGCGGCGCCAGCGGCGGCGGCGGTGGGGGCGGGAGGAGTGGTATTAGCGGCATTTGAGCGGAAGTGGAGGCGGAGGATGTGAAGGCAGCGGTTCCGGAAGACGACGACGTCACGGTTGTGACGGTTGCAGACCGAGGGAGGCGGCAACGAGTGATGAGGATTTCACAGATGGTGGGAATGGCAGTGGCGGCGGGGGCGGTGGTGTAAATGACGGTGAGGGCAGCCTGGTAGGTAGCGTTGAAGGCGGTGGTAAGGGCAGCTGTGAGGGCAGCTGTGAGGGCAGCTGTGAGGGCAGCTGTGAGGGCAGCTGTGAGGGCAGCTGTGAGGGCAGCTGTGAGGGCATCGGTGAGGGCATCGGTGAGGGCAGCGGTGAGGGCAGCGGTGAGGGCAGCGGTGAGGGCAGCGGTGAGGGCAGCGGTGAGGGCGGCGGTGAGGGCAGCGGTGAGGGCAGCGGTGAGGGCAGCGGTGAGGGCAGCGGTGAGGGCATCGGTGAGGGCATCGGTGAGGGCAGCGGTGAGGGCAGCGGTGAGGGCAGCGGTGAGGGCAGCGGTGAAGGCGGCGGTGAGGGCAGCGGTGAGGGCAGCGGTGAGGGCAGCGGTGAGGGCAGCGGTGAGGGCATCGGTGAGGGCATCGGTGAGGGCAGCGGTGAGGGCAGCGGTGAGGGCAGCGGTGAGGGCAGTGGTATTTGCAGTGCTGCCAGGGGAGGTGAGGGGGCAGCGGTGAGGGCGGTGGTGAAGGCGGCGGTGAGAGAGGTGGAGAGAGCGGCGGTGGGGAAGACGGTAAACGCGACGACGAGGGCAGCAAAAAGGTTGGGGATGAGAGCGACGGTGAATGACGGGGGTGAGGGCGGCGGTGAGAACTACGTCGAGGCGGTGCGAGTTCCGGGTGATGGCAGCGGTGTTGTCAAGGATAGACGGTGAGGGTGACAAAGTCGGCGGGGCGTTCGGGGCAGGGAGGTGGGTGAGCTGGCGCTGGCAGGGGGCCGTCAGATACGAGGGCGGTGGGACGGATAGCGGTGTGGTGCTTCAAGAGCAGCGTTGGCGGCGGTGGCAATGACGACGGGCAGGCGACATGCCCGACGCCCCACGTCTTTGGCTTCCGTCACCGCGTCGCCTTCCGATGCTCCGCGTCGCCCCTTCTTGCCGCCTGGATGCTCGATTCGACCGCCAGCCCCTTTGTACCGCAGACGTTGCTACCTCTCTGCTGGCAAGCAAGGGTTTCGAATTGTAAAATTTTGCGCATTTCTGATTGACATTTTTACTTTCTCTCTAGGGAGTATAGAGAAAGCAATATAATGATGCGCGAATAACGGCGAATATTTGGCAGAAAATCTCTTTTTTCAGGGCCTTGAAACGAAAAAGTGGATAAATCCACTTGATAAATTAAGAAAAAAGTTATTTAACACGTGGTTTATTCAGAATTCATGTTTTGTGGGTTCTTTATACCGAAAAATTGAATGACTGCAAAACACCTATCTCCGTCCGTCAGTCCGTCTGTGAAAAACGCAAGCGGTTAATTGTTCTACTGGTTTTCTCCAATATTGATATTCTTCAATCGATCTTATTGATGTCACTTCCCCTTCAATTTGAAAGCGATATTTTAATTTTGAGGGGTAACTTAAATGGAGGCCCTGGGACAGTTTCCAAATTTTCAAAAAAATAGCTCCATCGTTTTAAATAAATGTTGCTGTTGGGTAGTGTCAAGGTTATTTAATAGAATGGTGCATGTCTCATTTTCGTTGAAATCTGTCATTTTCGAAAATTGCAAAACGTCAAAAGTTTTTAGGAGTCTTCATTCTACTACAATAGAGAATTTTTAGATAGAGACGTTTTACCCAAATGAAATCTTTTCCTTAAAGATAGATTTTGAAATAATATTATAGATAATTTTTCGAAAATCGAGCACTTTTCGCGTAATTTTGGGTAAAAATACGGGTGAGAAAGTACGTGCTGTTTTAGCACCACTAGTTGAAAACGCAGAAAACATTCTACTTTCCTTAATCTTGGTATTGTAACATCCTTATTCCAATAGATGAGCTTTCTCGTTCTCGTTCAGTTATGACTTATATTATTTTCATCGTACATAGATCATTCTTTGCATTCAAGCAATTTCCGAATTCTTTCATTTCTTTGACATTTTCTGTGTTTCAAAACGAATTGATTATTGGGTGTTTTAATTTCTCACGGAACCATGCTTTTAACGAAGCAGTACTTTTTCCAATATAGCAAAAGTAATTACCAAAAATTTTCCTGTCCACCATTGATTATTCTACCCCCACTCGAACTTTTATTTTCACTTTTTTAATATTAACTTTTTGTAAGAGAGTGATACAATTTTGAGAAGTTAAACTTTACTCAACTTTACTCAACCTTACCAGGTGTCTTCCACCAGCGGGGCACCGCCCCAGTCCGGACAAGTTCTATGTCCCCGACCGGTCTCCCGGCATGTGTGGTAGTGTAGTGCATGTTAGTGTACGTGTGTGTGTGTACAGAGAGAGGATAGGAGAAGGAAGAGGAAGGACAGATCGCGCGCGGTCCGTGGCCCGTTTGGTAGGGTACTGCTCCGGCATTCGCCTGGTGTTGATCGGAGAAACCACGGAAAACTACCGATCAGAGCAGCCGGCCGCTAGAATTCTCCTCCAGACAGCAACTGAATTAGCTAACTGAAAAGCTAGTGTCGAAAATCCTGCTGCCGTCAGGACTCGAATCTAGAACCTCCCGGTCAGAGGCCCTGCAGTGACATCAGTTGATGCACTGAGCTACCACTACCGGTTTCAAGCTCGACGCGCGACCCCTGATCTCCCTCTGGCACCTCCCAATTGCAGCGAGACTTCGCTTCTCGCGCGGCAGTGTTCTTTCGTGTCTTGTCATAACGACCGCTTCGCAGTTCCTTGCTTCTGAGACACTTTTTGCAACGCAGAACCTTGAGTCACTTTAGATGACCATCTGAAAATTATAAATTAAGGTCATCCAAAATTATTAATTGAACTTTTATTGATTTTCTGTATTTTATTTGACTCTGAAACGAGTATGCAAAGCAAAACTATTTACTGTAAAAGCGTTGACTTTAAAAATTAAAGAAAATTGGACGTGTCCACTGAAAACACTGTGATAAAATTACAACTATGAGAAGAAAAATCGAAGTCTTTTCATCAAATATATGGAGATGAAAAATATATTTTTATTCAACAAAAAAATTAACATTTTCCAACGTTACAACTGTGTTAATCATGCAAGTATAGAATATGCAATCTTGTTTTATTAATAACGCAGGACCCATAAGGAAGCTATTTCTAAAATAATTGAACTAATTTAAATTGGATGTATTCCAGAAAATGTAGATCCTCAGAATACTTTTCTTGTACATAAAAATTCTACCAAATATTGTAGAAAAAATTCCTCAAAATTAAAACATTATTCTAATACCCATCTTGTCTCCTGCGCAAACAGCCTTCAGTCGCCAGACGGCTGATCTGAGCGAAGCAGAAAAACCGACCGCTATTATGTCGTTGTAGCCGTCAAAAGTCGTTTCTCAGAATACGTAATACGCTTCTGTTTAGGGTTGTCAACAATGTTCAAGTAAAAGGGAGGACACTCGACAAGTAAAAAAAAACGCATCAACACATTTCTTTTCATAAATATTTTATTTAGACTAACATCAGCTCTATGTCTTTCTTCTCTCCATTTGCGATTTAAGTGAAGAGATTCGTTTACAATATTCAAATGAAGATGGTTTGGGCGCCTCTTTTTTATTTTAGTCGCAAAACAGCGACACTTTCGGGTATACGACGTGTGTCAGCGTGTTCAGAAAAAGGATTTCCGTGTTTTCTATTCTAAATTAAATAATAAACGATAAAACGTAGCAGATGTTAGTCAGATAATAAACTAAATGACAACAAATGTTTAAAAATTACTAAAAAGAGGACATTTAAAATACAAAGGAGGACGAGAGAACAATTGACGTCAATGGAGGACTGTTCTCCAGAACGGAGGACGGTTGTCAACCCTACCTCTGGCTTTAATGCGCTCACGATCCTGGCTTACCCGGGTTCAGTTAATGCATCATCGGGGACGCGCGAGGAGCTAAAGCGAAGGATGCGGGCGAGAGACCTGCGGATATGCGCCAACGCAGTGGCGCTAAACCACCACGCGACGCAACGCCCAAGAGCACTGCAGGTCAGAGGTCACCACACTGCTACCCCATTATCCACATTATTATATGTCATCTTCCTTTACCTTCTTCTCATTTTCTTCCTTTTTTCTCATTTCATCTTCTTTTACATTTCATGCTCAATTGATTGATTGATTGTTTTCGTGCTTCCGGGCGCGTCAACTGCTTTGGTCATTTGTCCCGTTAGTGTTGTGCGTGTTCTTTTCTCGAGAGATGGCGGTGATCTTCCCCCGCTGGATGGCGAGATCCAGCGCCGACCTGCCGTCGGCTAGTGGGGTTTCCCCTAACCAGGACTCTCCCACCAGCGGGGCACCGCGCCAACCGGGACAAGCTCTAAGCTCCCAACTGGTCTCCCGGAATATGTGGTAGTGTTGTGCATGTTAGTGTAAGTGTGTGTGTAAGGGGAGAGGAAGGACAGATCGCGCGTGGTCCGTGGCCCGTTTGGTAGGGTACTGCTTCGGCATTCGCCCGGTGTTGATCGGTGAAACCATGGAAAACTACCGATCAGAGCAGCCGTCCGCTAGAATTCTCCTCGAGACAGCGACTGAATTCGACCTAGCTGAAAAGCTAGTGTCGAAAATCCTACGCCGTCAGGACTCGAACCTAGGACCTCCCGGTCAGAGGCGCTGCAGTGACACTGAGCTACCGCTCCCGGTTTCATGCTCAACGTTTTCTTCGTCTTATACCCTATACATAACAGTTATTAAGTATTTTTAAAGAAGATTCTGAACAACAGCGGAAATGTAGACGGTGCCGCCCAACGCCATTCTCAATATCATCGTCAAATGTCTCTTGTTTGTCATTCAAATGCGTTATGTCAACATTATTAGTGTGTTGAGCTGATCCGGACAACACGTGATGCATGGATCAGACTGCTCACATTCCTCCTTTTTCAAATCGCGGTCGATGCATATGAAATGTGTGGTAAATAAGCTTGTATGCGGTAGAATTTCTCGTTGCTGTCTCTTATTTCACATCATACCATCGTCGCTCTTGCAACAAAACCATTCATCAAGGGTGGGCGGAAAAGGTGAGAGACGGATCGTAATAAAGGGAACTATTCGACAGAGTGACACATACTCCCTGTATTACTTAGTTGCGTTCTTTAGTCTGAGCTAGCTTTTCGGTTTCCTCCCACTCTCTCCCCAACTCTACCTTTCGGGCCTAGAACACATTTTTCCACATTTTCTGCATTCTACTAATACCAAATAGTTTTGAAACATGACTTTCAGAATATTATAGGTTAGTAATAGTTTGTCCTGGACGCAAATTTTCATTGAAACATTTGGAGCCGGTTTTGAGAAAATGCCGTTTGAGTGTTTCAGGAAAAAACCAGAAATTTAAGTATGTTTTTACAGAAAAAGTTTGAGATTTTGAGATGTCATAAGAAATCTATTGAAGCACCTGTACTCACAAATGCAATAATGTATAATAACCGCTAGAATGTAAATGTTAATGACTGGAGAGATATTTCAAAAGTATATTTGTGTGATTTGTGAAATGTCCAAAGAGTGCATTAAAATATCGTCGATATCGTGCTATGTTATTTAGTACTTTTAGCACTATCCGTACAAAATTTCCGTAAAAAAATTCGTAAAAAATATCCGTTCTTATTTGGAGCCATTTTTGAGAAAATCTTGCTTTTAATATTGCTCTTATTTCACCCAAAATTGTCTGAAACTACTACTAGTACTATTTTGAAAAAATTTACACGACATTAATTAAAGAGTTAGTTGTTGGAAATTAACTTTATTCGAAGAAAACATCTCTTTCTTCAGTATGTGGTCAATTTTGCAATTTTCGAAAATTTAGTTAACAGTAAAAAATAGACCAGTGCCATTTTATGAGAACTATTTCCAAAACAAATCTCTATTTCCAAAAGAAATTTAAGTATCCCCAAAACACAAATAAATCTTTTTAATATCGCAAGTTTTTGAGTCGTATCCAATCGGTCACAGAATATGCATTTTGGCGACAATCTTACGAATAATTCAGGCACTACTGTTGTTTGCAGAACGGCGGACGAACGTTTCGAAAAATAAAACAAAAAAAAAAAAAACAGATGACCGAGACGCCATAAAACACTTTCGGGATCAAATGGACCCGAAACGTGTAATTTCTTAAAATCTGGAAATCTATTATCCGCAGCATTATGTACCATACTCTCTACTACTTACATAACTCGTTTGTTCGTATACGAGGATGTAAAATATTGATGTGTCAGAGCGCGCAAGTTTGTAGTTGATTCTTGCTGTGAAGAGTCAGCAGTAACAGTCGCTCTTGTGGGATCAGCGAGGACCCTCTAAAGAAGTCTCTGTCGGCCACTGGACATGACTTTCGTCATTTTCATCATCGGGGGTGAATGCGAGGATTAAAAGGGTTGCGATAGTGTAGAGCAGGCATGTACGATGCAGGCATGTCAACATCGTGGGCAAGACAACTAGCTTACTGGAATTCGCAGTCACTGTGTCAAGGAGATCAACTGCGAGCTGTAAAGAAGAGGTTGGTCCGGAGCGAGGAGTTTCCGTACTATTCCTGGCGCCAGTATTTGGGAAAATACAGTTTACATTTTTTGTGCCAAATTCAGCAATATTAATTTTAATTTCCCTGCAAAATGTAAAGGAATTATGGAAGGTTATACCACGAGTGCTTTTGAAATTGTCCATAAATTCCCAACTTGCGTAGCGAGGAGTGGTATTTAATAGGACTATTCCACGAGTGAAGTTATGTCCAACAGAGTGCCAACATACATCAAATATTGAAAATTACTGGAAGCTATGTTTAAATCAAAGAGGTTATATTTCAGAACATACGCGGTATATTGGACATAAACATAGCGATCAATGTACTACATCGCCTCCTAGGATAGATGAGTCACAGTTTATGATTGGCCAGGAGGGAGAAGCGCTAAGAAAAATCGGATAGAGAAAGAGATACACTTTTTGAGATATACTGCCCAGATTGGGGCATTTGAATGTACAGTTAAATACTATTGATTTTCATTTCACGACTGGAATAGTCCATTGAAATGAAATACATCAATAACATTTGAACTTATCAATAGCCAGTAATATTAAACATTTTTAATGGAAACTCTCTTGATTATGTAATCACGGAGTGCACTAATTGCATTAAGTTCCTCCGTTAAGGTTAGGAACAAAGATTGGCCGTTAAAAGAGCTTTTCTCGCAAAAGAGTAAAATAAAACACTTGGAGGAGATTTTACATGAGGAAATAGTTTACATAGAGACTTGACCATTTATTTCCATTATTGCTATAGTATACAACAAACAAAATCATTTAATAAAACATAAGACAAATAATTTTCACTCAAACATTTTGCTGCTCCTTTACAAAATATAATCGTCTAGTTAGAATTAAAACGAAAATAAACAAAAAATTAACGATAAGTGATGAAGTAAATACACACACTAATTCAAATTCGTCGCAACAGTGCAATCGTATGAACAACCATTTGTCGTGTTCAAGCTTAGTTTGTGCTTTCATTCCCCATCAAGACTTACGCACGTGCACTGTGCATCCCTTTGTAGATTTACAAAGGAAATGAGTAATATAAATCACTAATATTTTTGTTACTACCTTATTCATTAATAATTCTCCAAAAGATACTTTTACAAAATATTGACCAATTAGGGAATAATAAAAACAACTTTCCTCGACGTCACTGCCTTATTTCCTGCTTTGTTCCGGATTTATCGGTTCAAATCACGAGTAAAATGAAAACAACAAACACCCGATTAAAGAGGTTCCTAAAAATTAAACTAACATTCCTCACCTCCAGCGATTTGGCACGCTCAAAACCATTGATTATAATCGAATATTAAAAAGGATACATATACGTGCCAATGACTCATTTATAGTTCACGCAATATAACTTACAGGTTTTTAGATTGAAATTCAGTGTAGATTGCGATAGGAGATCTCGAATCATTCTCTAGTTACATAATTGGTTTCAAATTCTTTTCATCACAGAGTAATTTCCTCCGTTTTTTTCAACATTAAATCTCGTAATTTCCTCTCATAAATCGGGAACCACCCTTCCCTGCGTATTTTCCCCATCGCAACGCCAGCAAGGTGCCAAGCGGCGCCGCCAGCACTTCATTTTGCCGCGCCCGCACGCGTCCATCGGCGCGCGCCCAAGCCTGAAACAGGCCTGGGAAATAAGCGGCGCCGCGCCACTGGGCAGATTGGCCCACAGCGCTGGGCGGCGCATGGGCCGGCTGCAGGGGGCGGGGCCCATGGGTAGGGGGCAGGGGTCGGGGATCAGAGGAGGAGTGGACAGGGCGCAGAGGGTGGGGGAGACGGGTCAGGGTGGGAGGAAGGGGGAAGGTAGCGGGGATCGCAGGGCTAGAGCGGCAGTGGGAGGGGTAGAGGGAGGAGGCGGGAGGCGGTGGAGTAGGAGCCGGTGTAGAAACCGGAGATAGAGGACGGTGGCGGGTACCAATGGGCGGGATCCGAGGATACGAGGCGGGGATCCAGATTGGCATCCAGGGCGGGAATACGTTACAGGCAGCCGGGGCGGGGATCCGGGGCGGGATCCGTGGCGGGGATCCGTGGCGGGGATCGTGGCGGGGATCCACGGCGGGGATCCGTAGCGGGGATCCGGAGCGGGGATCCGGAGCGGGGATCCGGAGTGGGGATCCGGAGCGGGATCCGAAGCGGGGATCTGGGGCGGGGATCTGGGCGGGGATGTGGGGCGGGGATTTGGGCGGGGATCTGGGGCGGGGATCTGGGGCGGGGATCTGGGGCGGGGATCTGGGGCGGGGATCTGGGGCGGGGATCTGGGGCGGGGATCCAGGGCAGGGGGTCCCGGGCAGGAAACGCAGCGAGAGCCCAGGGAGGAGTGTGAAGTCGGGGCGGGGAGCCGGGGCCGAGAGGCAGGAGGCGGGAAGGGCCGGGAGCAGGGAGCCGGGGCGGGGGCCGGGGGCGGGAGCCGGGAGGCGGGGAGCGGGGCGAGGCCGGGGTGGGAGCCGGGGCGGGGGCAGGAGCGGGGGCCGGGAGGCAGACCTTCGGGAGCAGGGGAGCCGGGGGCGGGGAGCCGGGGCAGGGGAGCCCCGGAGCGAGGGAGCCGGGGCGGGGAGGCTGGGGCGGGGAGCCGGGGCGGGGCGGGAGCCCGGGGCAGCCGGGGCGGGAGCCGGGGCGAGAACCAGGGAGCAGGGGAGCCAGGGCGGGGCGGGGAGCCGGGGCGGGGAGCCGGGGCGGGGGACCGGGGCGGGGAGCTAGGATGGGGAGCCGGGGCGGGGATCCGGGGCAGGGAGCCGGGGCGGGGATCCGGGACGAGGATCCGGGGCGGGGAGCCGGGGCGGGGAGCCGGGGCGGGGACCCGGGGCGGGGAGCCGCGGTGGGTGGCTAGTGCGGGAGGCCGGTGCGGGGAGCCGGCTCGGAGGTGGGCGCCGGGGAGTGGTGGCGGGCGCGAGGGGCGGGGAGCGCGGCGCGGGTGAGCTTTGATGGGCGCCAGCGGAGCCTGTAATCAACTTGCGCGTGCGCTCGGCGCCTGATGGCGCGCCGCGCGGGAATCACGCCTCGGAAAAAAAGTGATGGTTACTAAGCGAAGGGTCAGCACCCGCGCGTTGCTGCAGGCACAAAAACACCTGCGGAGGGCTTAGATCCACTTCATACTTAGTTCATTTAGTCTCGTAAGTTTCTCGCTCGCTTCGGCGGTTTTACTTCTCAGCTTGCACAAGTTTCTCATCACGTTCTCATATGGTGATTGCCTCCCCCCCCCCGTTGGGACAAACTCTCAGCTTCCAACTGATATCTTGACTTGTATGGTTATGCAGTGAATGTATGAATAAGGGAAGCGTATGTCGGGGAGAAGACAAAGATGAAAATGGAAAGATCGCGCTCAGTTAGCGCCCGTTTGTGAATGTTCTGCTCCAGCAATTGTCTTGTATTCATTGATAATACCATAAAAACTAACAAACTCTCTTCTCATAAAGTTGGAAAAGCCAGTTTTCCTTAATCTTTGATTGCTTTAAAACTGATTTTAATTTCAGGGTTTTAATTTTGTGGAGCGGACAGTGAAAATTTGGGGGAGGACATATTACATCCAATATTTTAAAATGTTTTTATGCAGCTTTTAATGTATCATCCATGATATTAATTGGGAGAAAACAAACAAAATAAATACTAGTTATCGTAACTTGGGTTTGCTGGTGTGAATGATTTATATTTCGTTTGCAATGATAAGTTAATATTACTACCTAGTTAAAACTAGCCGTAAAATTAAAAAAATATATATAAAATGTCCTTCAAACTCAAAGCATTGAATAATATTCAAATCCATATCAAATATACATTGAATTTACCGCAAACTCATTTTTAACTACACAAAATTAAAAGAACATTTTATGAAGAAACATATTTCTGTAACGATTATTCAAACTGAAGACTGGAGCCTTCCCCAACAGTGTGAACAATGGAAATCGCGTGTAGCCAGACCTTTCCACTGAACAACCCGTTCCGCTAGGCCACTGCTTCCTGCTTCACTGATAAGAACTTCTTTAGCGAGACTAACGCCCACACCTACAGCGGGTCTAAAAACGTTCTCGTGTAAACTACTACACGGCAAGCTCCAGTATTTCATGCCATTTTCTCGAGCTGTACGTATTTCTCTAATAGGCGGTTGAGTAGTGTTTCGCTTTAAGTGCAATCATCATGGTGGTTTAAAGATTTTTATATTTGAACATTGTATTGAAATATGAAATGTATTTCACAATTTTATGTTAGACACCATCATATATAAAGAACTTAATTACAAATCTTGGTATTATATTCACGAACAAATGAGAGTTTTTACTCTATTATTCCGGAGTCATGAACCATCTCCTTGTTTATATTCGGAAATGTGCCGGAGAATAATTACTATCGATTACACATTTGAACCCAATAAATGTTGGCAGCTACAAAATTATATTAATTTTCTATGATGTGTTGATTATAATTTTATTACCAGTGTTATGTGGCAACCGCAACCCACATCACGGCATCATCATTGTGCAAAATTAAAACCTTAGTAATAGACTGACCATGACTAAACCTGATATCTGTCTTATGTATTAGAAATGCTGAACTATTTATTAGAAATGTATGCCTAGCACTATACGTATGCCTGACTACCTGGCCTTAAACCCAGATTACAAAGGTGTCGTCTGTCAGACGTAACTAATGCCAAAAGCTTCTCACACACCCTTCCTCTTACTCCCAGTTTCCGAAACTCTGTATACCTTCATTGTGGTACTACCCAGTAAAAACGTTGTGCCGTTGCATATTTCGGGTATATGTCATTTTAACACGCGTCGTCCAATCGACTACATCTTTGTAGTTCTGTTAGTGATATTTTTGGTACTTTATTGACTAATATTTTAAATAATGAATACAAAATCCTTCTCTTGTAGCATTTAAGTTTTGTTCTGAACATTTAGTAATCCTAATGGGACGACGGCGATCATAACAAAGGTCGTGCGACGAGATACTACAGCGGTTGCTGCCCAAAAGCCATGTGCGGACAGCACCAAGCAAGTGTGTGCTGTGAGAGTCAAGTCATTTAGGTATATTTCTAAAAATCTTTAAAACGTATTTTGTAATTCCATTTCATACACGTTCAATCCATTAAGTTGAGTGTCTCATTATAAAAATGAGTGTTATTTTTATTTTCACCCAAAGTAGTGTGCCAAACTACGCCTTCGTGATAATGCCTGGTACAGGGCGCCTTTGTAATCTAGCGTTAAGAAATGTATGTCTGACACCACCCCGTAGCCTGACAATCTTGTCATCATCAGTGTAGAAACTAGTCTATTTTGGGCTCAGGGCAATGATGACATGTAGCCCCCCCCCCCCCATCGCCCAAAAAAATAAAAAAAATTGAAAGCTGTATCAAGAAACTATGAGTTATTTCATTTCAACAAAAAACAAAACTTACAACGTTGACGCTTGAAAAAATTTTTGGAAATTAATTTTAGATAATAGTTTTAAGCAAAAGTACTTAGTGACCATATGATACAAATTCCACGGTGAACTTAAAACATTAAAAAAAATGTTGTGTTTAGTTAGTATTTAAGATAATCACTTCTTAAATACATGAAATAATAAATATGAATTTTAGTAGAACTTATTTTAATGTTTGCATCTTTTAATTCATTTCATAGAGTCCTACCATATTTAAGGTAAAAAAATTATCGAAAATTTTATGAAATACCAGACAACTGTACCGCGACTACTAAAACAATTTTTTTCGCGTTTCAATTTCTTTTTAATTTGTTTTTCAATTTTTTCCCCATCAGTCCCATAATCGGGCCCCTTGACTTGCTGGCCCTTGACTTGTCTTCGCATGCCTAGCGCCGGCACTGATCATCTTGAATGTGCCAGCGCAAGGCCATCGCTTGAAAGTTGTAAATGAGCAACGGGTGAAGTCGCGTGTTAGGGCGACGTACGTGGCGTGAAGGCGCGCTCGCTCCGGCATTCATAGCGCCTGGGACCGCGCAGGGGCGCACGCGCACGCGCTGCCACCACCCCCTCCCACTCCCCTCCCCGCACCCCCCTCTCTCACTCCCCTACCCACGGCTCCTCGGGCGACACCTCTCATAGCTCACGACCATTGACCCTCGCGTCTCAACAGCCAGATGGCCGCCTCTAAGCGATGACGTGACGTTTCAGCTACGTCACTTGTATTTCTTTAAGCAACTCATACACAATTTCTTGCTACAACTGTAACTATTACTTTAATAATAATAATAATAATAATAATAATAATAATAATAATAATAACAATAATAGTAATTCTAGTCCGGATTGCCGACATCGCTAAGGCAGTAGTGCCGTGGCGATCTCGGACGGAACGATAGCGGATTCGACTCCCGCCTCGGGCATGGGTGTGTTTGTGGATGTCTGTTTGTGTGTGCCGTCCATTCACCCTTCATTATCATCATAATTCCATCTTCCATTCCCCAGGACTAACAACCCTGGGGTATAAAAATCGGATTCAGCCTAATGCTGATTCCCCTGATTAGTTACATGCAAGACTTGCAACCTGATAAAATGACACTGAGCCCGTGCAAGTGCATGTCCTGCGTTGTCCAAGATGGCCTATTCGCGAGCAATAAATAAATAAAGAAACAAACAAACAAATAAATAAATAAATACCGGCCCGGTTAGCTCACGTCCCTAGAGCTGATGAGTCGTAGCTGCCTCATGCCTGAAGCGTCGCGGGTTCAAATCCCATCCGGGGCAAGGATGTACCGTGGGTCTCTAGGTTTGTAATTGTCTATTCGTCTTTCATAACGATTATCATTTCATACCTCACCCACCTAGGGTTAATAACCTTGGGATGCACAGAAGCCTTGGAGTGTGTAGAAATGCCGATCCCCCCAGAAAAGTCAAGTGCACTAATCCCCGGGAAAATATGACTGGGCTTCTGTGTAGTTGCACGTCCGCGTGGATGTACGATTTCCGATTTGCAACCAAAAAAAATAATTATTATAAAATGATTAGTAAGAAAATAGGCCAAATATGCATATAAACTGATACTGAGCCCGTGCATGTGCATGTCCTGCGTTACAAAATATATTACAAAATATCAATTATTCAAAAATCATAATATATACGAAAAGTAACTATAAATTATTAACATCTCAGGAAAGTGTTAGGAGTTATTGAATGAATACGCTCATATTACCTTAACAAAATTTGACATCAAATAAAATACTTTCCAATTTGACAATGCTCATAGCTACATGTAGTTAACGAGATATGTCTTTTTTGTTTCCTTTTCTGGTACATTTCAAGCTGAAGATTATAATAGAAGAATATTCAAGAAGATTACTTACTATCCAGGTTAATCATTTAGGAAATTTTGCAATATTTTTAATACAAGTAACTTTTAAATTATTAAAACAAGTATTAACAATCAGGCAACTTAAAAAAAATATAAATTTATACAATAATTTGAATTCGAAACTGTTTCAAATATAATTCATACAATCATACAAATCGTCTTCTTGAATAGGTATTTAGGTTCATGTTATTATCTTTAAACTCGAAATAAAGGATGGAAGGAGAATTTGTTTGAAATATTAGAAAATATGGACTTTTTGAAAAGTGATATGGAGTTACGTAAGAACGCCATAAAACGATCCATATTTCTAAAATAATAAAGAAAAGTTTTGAAATACGTTTTCTGAAAATACCATTTTTAATGCGAAAATGCGTGTGTAAATTGTTATTGTATATAAAGATGAGATGTATTTTTTATTCTTACTGCTGCAATATTCGTGAACCAATCCACTTTAGGAGGTGCATAATACAAGGTATGTGGTTTCACAGACAACGCCTCCAGAGTTATCGATCTTCACATTGACAGCAAAGTGAATGGGTTAATTTGCCGAGGATAATCACACGAAGCTAGATTGCCTTGCTAATTAATGCGCCAAAGCCATCTATTCCAGAGGGAAGGTGGAATGTCGCCTATGTTTAAACCCACAATTAGTTAACTGGCCATATTTTACCCGGGTATTACATTAATGAAAATACTGAACATATTGAGATCGAAAACGAATTTCGCTTTTGCTAACATGACTTTAATGACGAAATATTACAAAGCATTCATGAAGTCTGACAAGTGTGATAAAGATAAAAATAACTAAAAATAGAAATAAAAAATGAATCTCACATACACTCTAGTTTTCAAATTTTTAACAAACATTCGCCAAATGTTAAAAACAAAGAGGGGAAAGGAAAAAAGTATCATCAATACATGAAATTGCAAGTCAAATTTCACGATAATTTCAATCGCTATAATTCAACAATACCGACAACAATAATGAAGAAGCAAAAATATTTATAGAATTACAACATAAAACAGAAGGAGCGAGTACGAATAGTGAATAAATGCCGCGACTTCAAGCTTTTTGAGGCACACAAAATGGCGATGAAGATAAACAGCGCGATTTAAATGAGTACAAATTTGTTCATGAATCTTTTCTTCCTTCCTGTGACCATTGGTATTTTTGTTATGTTTAACAAGGATAAACAAACACATAAATTTCTAACACTAATTAGTATTATTGTACACTTGCTTTCATTTCAAACTAGTATTCTATCTATAATTCTAAAATCTATTATTCATTCTTTAAAGAATGAGTAGTCATTTTAAAGGTCTAATTGTCAAAAGTTATGTAACATCAGTTACTAACTAGCACCCGAACGTTTAACTAATTGGGACGAGAAAAATTAATCATTTAATATGAGATCATGAACACACGATCTTCAGTGTATAACTAACCCCATAAAGTAAGGGTATGAAAATATCAAAACCCATAAATTAACGTGCAGGAATTATAACAAAAAGTTATACAATATATTATTAAAGTTGCTAGCGCACCGCTGGTGTCATTAGCCGCAGACTACTCAAAAGCTATGAGACAAAAATATTTTGTTTTTGGCAGGGGAGCACCTAATAAACCTGCAATTCGTTAGAAGACTGTGAATGCGAGTTCCACCAATGATTCCGGGAAAACTGTTTTCCGTCTATTCTGCGGTTTTTACACAGCTGGTTCTCAAGGTCACTGAAGGCCCGTCACCACGGTAGCATTTAGGCACGGTTTTTCGCGTCTTTCTCAGTCGAGCCGCTAGAGTCGCTTCATCTACGACACTGCTTGATACGGTCGCGAGCATGCGGCACCTAGCGGCAAAACTGAAAAAGACGCGAAAAATCGGGCCTAAATGCTACCTTGGTGACGGGCCTTCAGTGACCTTGAGGTCCAGTTAAGTAAAAACCGCAGTATAGGCGCGCGAGACGGTGATGTGTCAGTCAGGACGTGTTGGATAGGGACAGGTTGGAAGGAGTGGAGATGAGCTGTATCGGGATTCGTTGACACAAGACTTGTATCGAGTCATATCGGATCGGGCTGAATCGGAACTGGTCGTACCGAGACCCGTCGTATCGGGACCGGTTGAATATGGACCAGTAAAATAGAGACAAGTGAAATATGGACCAGTGAAATAGGGACCAGTCAAAAGTGGTCAGTCAGACAGGAACCGATCGAATAGAGAACGATCAAATAGGAACCAAGCAAATAGAGACCGATTAAATAGGGATTGGTAAAAAAAGCCGAACGAAGAGAGGACCGGTCGAATAGGGATTGATCAAATATACGGCGGTCGAGTGGGGACCGGTCAAAGAAGAGCCGCTCGCACAGGAACCGGTCGAATAGGGACCGAACAAATAGGAACCAGTCGACTAGGAACCGATCAAAAAGAAACCGATTGATTGAGTGCCGGTCGAATAGGGATTGGTTAGATACGGACTGGTAATATCGGGTTGGTCCGATGAGGACTGATCAGGTGTAAACTGGTCGGGCCGGATCAAATCGCAGCGGCCAGGCGGTTTGGAGCGGAGCACGGGGGACTTGGCGTGGCGGGAAGCACCGGCATGTGACGTCGTGGCCCTGGCCAGGGCGGGGGGCGGAGCGGAGTGGGGCGGGGCGAGGCGGGGCGAGGCGGGGCGAGGCCTGGCCTGGCGTGGCGGGGCGTGGCGGGGCGGGGCGAGGCGGGGCGGGGACGGGGCAAGGCGGGGCCCGGGCAGGGCGGAGACGGGTCGTCCGCTGCCGCGAGCATCGCGTCGCGTCGCGTCGCGTCGCGTCGGCCCGCGCTGTCGGCGCGCGTTGGGCAACGCGTCACGCGCGCCGCGACGCCCGGCCACCCGCCGCGGGCGACGCAGCGCCGTGACTCATCGATTGTTGGCACGCGGCCCCGCCCCCGGCCCCGCCCCCACCCGGCGCCACGACGCTCCAACGCAGCCGCCGCCGCTCACGCTGCGCTTCAGCGCTCATTTGCGTCTAGGGAAGGCAAAAAACATCGATATATTAACATCGATAGTTTGCTTTCCATGTTTTCTTCACATCGATAATTTGTTGCAAAAACATCGATTTTTTTAAATAAAGGGGCTTAGGTACGTTGTAGAGTAGCAGCAATCCACAGCAATATCTCTGTTTTGTGTCATCCTCTCGCTGTACATTTTTGCCTGTGAAATCTGAGGGAATTTTAGGTGGTTTTACTTGAATGGTGTACGAATGGAAGTGACAAAAGGGTAAAGTAGTAAAACACGATGTTATTTATTGTTATGTATCTTTTTCTTTACATCCCATAATAATTTTTATTAACATTCCACTAAATTTCTGCTAACAAAACAATAAAATATATCCCTTTTAGTACTGTAATTAAAAATAAAAAGGAAAATAGCATATTTATTGGTCCATAATTGAAACATGGATGTTATAAACATCGATGTTTTCATCGACATTGAAAACCTATTAGCGATGTATTGAAACATCGATATTTTGGTAAAATTTGCCACGTCGCTATTAGGAACAGTGCCGGGACCTTGCAACTCTCCATCAAAACCGCACACAAAGCTGTATGTTGGCAGGAATCGCTAGTGTCGCCGGCTACAGCAGCCGGTTAGGCTCGCCAACTTCCGCACATGAAAACAGGCTAATTTAGAAGAAATACGAATCCTGAATCGCATCACCCGCATCGAGGATGATTTTTTCAAAACATGCACATTTTAGGGAGGTTGTGCTCGCCGTAGAGGACGGCACTATAGATCTTCTGTGCATGTGCAGCTGCCCAAAAGTGATGCGAAACAGCATTACATCTGCTTGTTTTTCTACTTGAACCTCGTCAATATAATTACTAAGCGTCATTAAGGGAAAATATAGAAGCAAAGTAAAATATAATGCAATTAAGTTCATCATTACGTCTCCACGCTAGATATAAAGTGTAAAATATTTGTTTTAGATGAATTACGTATTAATTATGAGCAAACGTGTTAATATACTCAGAAGTTACGTTCTTAACATGACGCGTTGATCTGAAACTTTACCGAAGGTTTATATGATCTCTAAAAACAAACTGAAGGAGTTGAGCAGTGATTATGTTGAAACGCTATCCTGTTCCCCTGTGACGAAACGCCGACAACTTTCAAGACACACACACACATCGCCCCTCCCCCACCTGCACTCCAGTCCCCGTTGCAAGCGCAGCCGCAGGCGCTAACGACCGGCCGCGAGCGGCAGCTGCCTAGCTGTCAAGGGAACGACGTCGCACACACGACGCGGGCGCGCCCGGCGGCCTTCTCAAAAGAGCCCGTCTGTTGTCTTGGCGGCGGCCACTCTCCGCCCCCCCCCCCCACTCCGCTCGGCAGAGCTCCGTTCCGCTCATGCTCTCCCCGTCCAGACCCACCCGCCCCAATCCGCTAATCCCTGATCCTTTTCTCCAAGCTCCTCGCCTCACAGTCCCGCCCCGGCGACCCCACCCCCCGCTCCGGCCTGCCCCGTTCCGCCTCAGCCCGTTTATACCCGTCCCACTCCGCCTCACACATAACAGTTCCGACCTTGTCAATGTTATCCCGTCCCGCTCTTCCCAACTCCGACCAACTCTCTCCACTCATTCCTATTCCGTCCATCTGCACTCCACTTCGCCACGCCTCATCTCATCTCGGCCCGTCTCTGTCTCGTCCGTTTCCACCTCGCTTTGCCTCGTCCCAATGCTCCCCGCTTCATCCCACTCCCACCGCTCCGTCCCTCGCCGTCTATCTCCGACCCGCCCTCACGCCCTGTTCCACTTCGTCTCGTCCTGGTTCCTCACCTCATCCTTTTGCATTTGGTACCGTTGCGCTTCACCTCGCCCCGCCTCGTCCTGATCTGCGCCGTTTCCTGTCGACCCGCCCCTTCTTCCCGGCGCTTACCCGCCCGGTGTCACCCGCCCGGCCCCTCCCCGCCTCTCTCCGCCCCGCCCGCTCGGCCACGCCCCGCTTTACCCAGCCTCGTCCCTCCCCGTCTCTACCCGACCCGCCCCGTCTCGCCCCGCACCACCTCGCCCCGAACTCCTCTGCCCCGCCCCGCTCAGTCCCTCTCCGCTCCGCCCCTCTCCGCTCCGCCCCTCTCCGGTCCGCCTCTCTCCGCTCCGCCCCTCTCCACTCCGCCTCTCTCCGGTCCGCCCCTCTCCGGTCCGCCCCTCTCCGGTCCGTCCCTCTCCGGTCCGCCCCTCTCCGGTCCGCCCCTCCCCGGTCCGCCCCTCTCCGGTCAGCCTCTCTCCGGTCCGCCCCTCTCCGCTTCGCACCTCCCCGCTCCGCCCCTCTCCGGTCCGCCCCTCTCCGCTTCGCACCTCCCCGCTCCGCCCCTCTCCGGTCCGCCCCTCTCCGCTTCGCACCTCCCCGCTCCGCCATGTCCTGCCCCGCCGAGCCCATGCTCGCTTCACGCAGGCCAGCCTCTCTCCACTCCGTCCCGCTCATCCCCGCCCAGCTCAGCCCCACCTCACGCGGCCAGCCCTTACCCACTCAGTCCACTCCAGCCTCGGCAGCCGCGCCTCACCCGCTCCGCCCCCGCCCCGCCCCGCCCCGCGGAGCACTGGAAGTCGCAGCGACAGCCACGTGTGGCTCAGATTTCCCACTGTACCCGTTATACCCCGCCGAGGCGGCCTGTTGCCAACACCCTGTCCTGGTGAATGAACTTATTTTGTAACGCGGCTCCCAAACAAACTGGAACACGCCGAGAACAGTCAAGCAGGACCTTCTATTGTCCAAGGGCTGACTGTCGCTGAGATACGGCGACTACTGGAGTCGCCTCCGAATCTACTTCTGAATTACTTTCAAAGGGTTTGTCAGTGTATCTGATATGTTTTGACAGCTCAAACTGCATTTACAGAGGCAGACGGCAGCTATATTGAGAGAAGATAAAAATAAAGATGTCTAACTGAACTAAGTGATCTCCTTTGAATGAGATGCGCTATTTTCGACGTCTTTATTATAGATTTATTTAACAAATATCTTGGTTATTTTGATTGTAATACTTATAATAGAATTCTCAGAGATAATGTATGGAACATTACTAATCTGTTCACGGGACATAAAAGAATCAACGACTGATAAAAACAGACATTTCTTTGAACCCTACGTAACGATTTACAAGTTGTACTTAGAACTTCACTCTTCGCTGTTGGTCACAATTGTAGATATCGTTATTATTGATACAACGATGATCTTTCGTTTTACTGTAAAGTGAGAAAATACTGAAAACACAAAGACTTTCATGCGTAGCGATTTCTTTATTTGTATCTTATCTCTAATTATTTGTGGTACGAACGACAGTTTCGTAGAACATGCAGAAAGTAACTCAATCGTATTTAGAAGGGAATAATACCTATAAAGAAATAAAAAGTTTTTTTTTTATTTAAGGGAACTTGTATAACTTCAACATTTCATTTTAGAACTTATTAGTCATACATTTTCAAAAGAAGTGAAGTACATAAACAACTAATTCACGTTTTCATTACAAGCATAAAAGTACAATTACTGAAATCACTTTAATGCTAAATTTTTAAAAACATTTACTTACCAATTGCAGTGCGCGATGTCACACCAGCCGATGCCTTGTGGTGAGTGCGAGTGCCTGTCGACAAAAAAATAAATAATAAAGACCCATGCAGTTAGGGAGCAAATGCGATATGCAGGAAAACCAATTTTACACAACACAGTCAATAAGTGAAGATTACCATTTTGAAGGAAATGTTCGATATAATAATACATAATGGTGGGAAAGGGAAGAAGAATGGTAAAAGGAAGAATCGACATATATTGCACATAGCTACTAAAGGGTTTTCGGAAGAATAGTGGTGGCATACAATCGATAGGAATACAATTGATTAAGAACATAGAAGTGATTTTCCTAATTGTATACTCTAAATATTTCATGGCAATATTCACATATTCACACCAAAAGCTTAACTTAAGTACTGTGTCAGAGTGTCATCGAGCACTTCTGTTAAAATTAGTGCTGAAAAGTTCGCCAGAAATTGCGATCGAAAAATATTGAACGGTGGTTTTAATATGTTTTTGAATTACACTTAAACTTGAGCGCATTTTGGACTTCCATTTAAAAATAAACACATCACTTGCGACCGAAAACTGATTGTTTAACTATTTCTTGTCTTCTGGCGCTTCAACGATTAAGATCACTAGTCCCATAAGTGTAGTGCTTGTTTTATCGTGAGAAGTGGCGGTGTTCTTAGCCCGATGGTTGGTGAGAACCGGCGCCGAACCACAAGACGGCTTGTAGGTTTCCCTCACCGAGGTATCTCCCACCAGCGGGGTACCGCCCCAGCCCGGGAAAAGCTCTATTCTCGCGACACGTGATAGTGTAGTGAATGTAAGTGTAAATGTAAGAAAAGGGTGAGGATAGGACGAAGAAGAGAAAAGAATGAGCGTGCAGTTTGTGGACCGTTTATTAGGGTAGGGCTCCAGCATTCACCTGGTGATGAACGGAGAAACTATAGAAAAGGACCAATTAGAACAGCTGTCCGCTAGAATTCTCCTCCACACAGCGACTGCATTCGATCTAGCTTGTGTGTACCCAGTGTCGAAAATCGAGTCCTGTTGAGACTCAAACTTTATGACTAGAGCCCTAAATCATCCCCAAAAATGAGCAATAAAATACTCTTAAAATTTTTTAACATGTTTGGAAAGCACGCAAAGAAAAATGAAGTAAAAATGTGATCAAAAGCAGTTCATATCAACAACTCGAACTGGCGGATATGTTACTGATGTAATCGAGGCTTCTTCGTTTAGTTCAAGTGAATGCAGCTTGCAAACGTTGGTTTGGACTGTTTTTTACCTGTCCTAAGTTATCACGCAATTGGCCTAAGCGACAATAGGTCTGACAGGCTACCTCGGAACCTTAATTTAATACAACGATTGACATTACTGACATTACAATTACATTACTGAAATTGTCCTCTCAGGAGTTCTGGGGATTCTCGCCATCCTTTGCATCTTGAAAATATTATTTGAAGCAAGTACCATAAAAATGTTTTTAAAAGCGATGAAATTTGCAAAAACATGCTTTAAAAATGACGGCAAACAGTAAAAAATACTTATCAATCGAAATCGAAGAAACATGAACAAAACTGTATAAAAATTGGTCATTTCCTTTGATTATAACATACAATTAATATCTATACTGACAGGCATTGGCCCAAAGTAAAAATATGAAAATGGCATTTCATTAAAATCCACCCCTACTTAAGACTTTCCGATCTGAGTGAGTCCAGCGACAGTAGTTGATGCTCTGAGCCGCCTAAGTTGGCACGAGGCTGATAACATGGCCCCTTTAATACCTCAACAATTAATTTTCGTCCATTAATTTTGTGTGAGGAAAAGCCTTGTCTCCTCCCCTCCCCCTCCTCATGGCCGTGAGAGTTCACCTGCGCTATCGGGCGCCTTGATTGAGGGCAGCGCTTGGGACGGATGGGCAGCCACAACTTCCGGCCAGGCCCATCGCCCGCTAGGCACATCCCCCACCCCGCCCCACACTGCCCATCCCCACCCCGTCAATCCCCGCCTGTCCCTTCCCCGCCCCAACCCGCTTCGCCCCGCCCTATCTCACACAGCTTCACCCCGCCCCGCCCCGGCCAGCCCAGACCAGCCCCACCCAGTCCAGCCACACCCCACCCGCTCCGCTCATCCCCGCCCCGAACATCCCCACACCGACCATTCCCGCCCAGATCCGCCTAGACCAGCCCCGCCCACCAAACCAAGCCCCGCCCACCAATCCAAGCCCCGCCCACCAAACCAATCCCCGCCCACCAAACCACGCCCCGCCCACCAAACCACGCCCCGCCCACCAAACCACGCCCCGCCCACCAAACCACGCCCCGCCCACCAAACCACGCCCCGCCCACCAAACCACGCCCCGCCCACCAAACCACGCCCCCACCAAACCGCCCCGCCCGCAAACCACGCCCCGCCCACCAAACCCCGCCCCGCCCACCAAACCACGCCCCGCCCACCAAACCACGCCCCGCCCAGCTCAACTCCGCACCACTCCGCCCCACCCCGCCCTGGCTCGCCCAGCCCCACTCCGCCACGTTGTGCCACGTCCAGTCTCGCCCAGTCCCACCCTGCTCCGTCCCCGCCCCTTCCACGCCGCTCCGCCCGCCCGCGTCTGCGCCTCGTTAGGGCGACTCGCAGCGCCAGCTGTCAACCGCACGTGGCAGGCATTACGCACGCCCCTGGGGCACTCCCGCACGGAAATCTTACATTACGCATTTCGTCGTTTTTAATTACGGTTCTATGCAGAACGATATCGACCATCTCTCTGACCGTGAATTCGTTACAAATGGTGAATACCAGTCTAACCGATTAAAATGGCAAAATGGCAGTTGCAACCCTTAAATATTTTGAGAAAAAAATGAGTATGAATAAAGAAAATATTAAAAATAAACTAGTAAAAATACGTCCTGTTGTTAGATGTTGAGAATTGTTTTAAACTGTGTGTCTGTGTGTTAAAAGCAAAAGAAAAGTTGGCTCTGCAAAGCAAAAGGATAATGTGACAGCTGTAAGATTTTGAAAGCTCATTTTTGTCACTGTTTTGGTTAGAGTTTACCGCTAAAACCCCTAATATTAAAGGAAAACTCACTCTTACACAAAATTTATGGGAGAATTCGTATTCTGTGGGATTTTCAGAAATTTTATTCGATTTGATTTATTTGGTCAAAGAACAGTTAAAACTGTATATGACGAATGAGGGAGAAGAATATTTGCGCATATTTTCTTGAGTATCAGAATCCCATCTCAACATTTGAACGATAAAGAGTCGAAAGTTAAAACTACAACAACAACAACAAAATAATAATAATAATAATAATAATAATAATAATAATATTAATAATAATAATAATAATATTTAAGAAATCTGGAGATTTTTAACATTTTAAAAACTAGACATTTTCGTTTCCAAGTTGTGGAAAAACTATTTTCAACGATTAAAGGAACTGCAGATTTGATTTTTCTGAATTGCTAACAAAATAGTAAATCACTCACAGCTCTACTGCTACAACTACAAGCAAAAGGAGACCTAAAAAAACGTGCGCATTGTGAAGCAACATTTATGTTCAGAAGCAAAACAAGGAGCCATCTCAGCATTTGCTCAATGAATCAGGGAAAGTGGACAAAATTGTGATCGAAATGGGGGTCATTGGTCCGGAAGCTGAAGTACATTACTTGTTATAGGCATATTAAGTCTTTTTTAAATATATAATATAAATGTAAACTAATCCATTATATATCATTGTTTTGTTAAAATAAGTATTATTTTCTTTTTGATGATCAGTATAGTCTCTAATTGTTTAGAAATATTTATGCAGCAGAAAAGATTTTACTTTTAACTTAAATTTGTGTACCGACATTAATTGTTTAATGTCATCTGAAAATGTGTTGTAATGTAACGTACATGTATTGTATGTGGATTTCTTGTAGTGAGCTGTTGATACTGATACTTGATGACGACGACGTGTATTGTAACTATAAAAATGAGTATTGCATGAAAATATGTTCTCACCGTTAAGTATTTCATCATTTTTGACAAATATTATAGATTTGTGAATAAATAGACAAGGCAATGGTAAGATTCCGAGCTCAATGAAAAGAGGCATGCAGGGATCATGTGGATGGCATTTTTTCATTATTCGGATAATTTTCTTTTGCAATCTAAAGGTCTGGATACTACAGGATGAGCTTCCCCAGAATGTAATGCCATATCTCAGGTGGGAATATACTTTTGCAAATACATGCAACGAGCTCCATGAAGGCTGACAGAATTTCAAAGAATTCTGAATGCGTAACATAATGAACTTAATTTAGTACTTAATTCAGATATATATGTACATTCCCTTTCAGATTTGACTGAATTGAAAGACCTAGAAATTGTGTTACTTTAACATCATCTAAATGCATAGTGTTCATTTTTAATGGAGCATGCGATTGCAGATTTGAAATGAAAATATTCATTGAAATCGTTTTTCCTTCGTTAACTATTAATTTGTTATTACGAAACCAATTTCAATGTTCTGAAATTGTTCTGTTTATTGCTTCTTTTTTGTAAAGAACATTCGTGTCATCGGCAAACAGACCTGTTCTTCCATTTTTGATAAACGATGGCATACCGTTTACCTATAACAGAAAGGGGATTGGACCGAGGATTGAACCTTGCGGGACCCCGTGCTCAGTTGCCACATAATTGGAAAGATAAGTAAATTATGTCCTTTCGTGCCAGAACGGTATTTCTATTCTTTGAGTTCTATGTTTGAGATAGGAGGTAATCTAATCTAGAGCATTATCACGAATTCCATATGAAGGTAATTTTGAGAGCTAGATGTCATGGTCAATAACGTCAAAAGCTTTCTAAAGATCTAAACATATTCCAATGAGTGCTTCATTTTGGTCCATTGATGAAGCAACACCTTTAAGAAAAGAAAAAAATTGCATTTTTCACAGATTTGGATTTTCTAAAACCGTCTTGCGAGTCTGAAAACGTTTCGTTTTTCTTGCGAATAACTTGCATTCGAGTGTAAAGAAGCCACTCTAATATTTTTGAAAAAACTGACACGAGAGAAATTAAAAAACAGCGTTATTTAAATGGAAGGAGAGATTGTCTATGAATAATGTGTTCCTCCTATTATGCAATCTTTTTTGAAATATTTCGTATTCCTTACATTGACGTATATTACGATGAAATTCATTCGTTAAAAACAAAGATATAAAAACTATTTAAAATGCAAGGTATTGCAATTGGCACTTACCCGCATCAAAAATTTCCGTCTGAATTTAAAAGTACGAACGTTGCCATAGTTGGCATAATCAATATTTTTAAAAAATGGACCCTGTGAATTTTGGAACGACACAAATTATTAAACACTCTAGGTGTCTTGTTGTGGCCTTCATAACAATAAATTAGAATGGTTTAAATTACATACCACAATAAATTAGAATCTTTCAAAAATGTGTATCCTAAAGAAAATTATTATAAAAACATATGGGAACCATGAGAGATTATTTATAGCAAAGAAATAAACTCATCCACAAGTATGATTGATTGATCGTAGTGATTCCGGGCACGTCAATTACTGAAGTCATTAGTCCCGTAAATGTAGTGTATATATTCGAGCGGTGATCTTCCCTCTTTGTATGGCAAGATTCGGCACCGACCTACCCTCGACTAGCAGGGTTTTCCCCAATCAGGGACCTCTCACCCGCGGGGTACCACCCCAGCCGGGACAAGCTCTAAGCCTTCGACCGCTCTCCCAGCATGTGTGGTACTCTAGTGCATGTTAGTGTAAGTGTGTGTAAGTAAAGGGTGAAGAGAGGCCAAGGAAGAGGTAGAAAACATCGCGTTCGGTCCGTAGCCTGTTTGTTAGGGGACTGTTCCAGCATTCGACTGGTGTTGATCGGAGAAACCACGGAAAACTACCGATCAGAGCAGCCGGCCGCTAGAATTCTCCTCCAGACAGCGACTAAATTCGACCTAACAATACAGGCTAGCGTCAAAAATCCTGCCACCGTCGTGACTCGAACCTAGGACCTCCCGGTCAGAGGGACTTCAGTGACATCAGCTGATGACCGGAACGATCTCTTCAGGTGCATCACAAGTAGTTCCATCAGTTTTGTCAAGGTCAAACGCCCACGGAGACTTTAACAATTAAAATTTCATGGTTGGAAAAAACACATAATAATATAGAACACAGAGAATTAAAATACAGAATAAGCGTTTGGATGCCTGGAAACTGTTTTTGACGCAACACTTTTCATTGATGGTCACGCCATTCACCAATACCGAATTACACATCCTCTATGTTCAGTAGCGTTTTCCTTTCAACGGGCCTTTGCAGTTGGTCATTATGCGCGTGGCTGTCTCCGGCAGGCGCGCTCGCCGCTCTGAATGGCGCTGGCGGCGCCTCGTGGCGGCCGCCAGGCGCACGCGCCGCGCATTAGTAGGTGTCGCTCGCCTCAGCGGCTTCCGCCGCATTACGACGCTCCACGCGCCGGGCGACGCCCACGCGCGCCTCATTGGCGCCCCGCTAACAGCATCCCGCTCTCATCAACAGGTCATTCGGAGTTTGATTGATTCATTCATTTTCATTCATTTTCATTCATTTTCAATCATTTTCATTCATTTTCATTCATTTTCATTCATTTTCATTCATTTTCATTCATTCATTTTCATTCATTCATTTTCATTCATTCATTTTCATTCATTTTCATTCATTTTCATTCATTTTCATTCATTTTCATTCATTTTCATTCATTTTCATTCATTTTCATTCATTCATTTTCATTCATTCATTCATTCACTCATTTTCATTCATTCATTCATTGACTCATTCATCGATTCATTGACTCATTCATTCATTGACTCATTCATCGATTCATTGACTCATTCATCAATTCATCGATTCATTCATTGATTGATTCATTCAGTGATTGATTCATTCATTGATTGATTCATTCACTGATTGATTCATTCATTCATTGATTCATTGACTGATTGATTGGTTCATACATTCATTGACTCATTCATTCATTCATTGACTCATTCATTGACTCATTCATTGACTCATTCATTGACTCATTCATTGACTCATTCATTCACTCATTGACTCATTCATTCACTCATTGACTCATTCATTCACTCATTGACTCATTCATTCACTCATTGACTCATTCATTCACTCATTGACTCATTCATTCACTCATTGACTCATTCATTCACTCATTGACTCATTCATTCACTAATTGACTCATTCATTCACTAATTGACTCATTCATTCACTCATTGACTCATTCATTCACTCATTGACTCATTCATTCACTCATTGACTCAGTCATTCACTCATTGACTCATTCATTCACTTATCGACTCATTCATTCACTCATTGACTCATTCTTTCATTCATCGACTCATTCTTTCATTCATCGACTCATTCATTCACTCATCGACTCATTCTTTCATTCATCGACTCATTCATTCATTCATCGACACATTCATTCATTCATCGACACATTCATTCATTCATTCATTCATTCATCGACTCATTCATTCATTCATTCATTCATCGACTCATTCATTCATTCATCGACTCATTCATTCATTCATCGGCTCATTCATTCATTCATCGACTCATTCATTCATCGACTCATTCATTCATCGACTCATTCATTCATCGACTCATTCATTCATTCATTCATCGACTCATTCATTCATTCATTCATTGACTCATCCATTCATTCATTGACTCATCCATTCATTCATTGACTCATCCATTCATTCATTGACTCATCCATTCATTCCGGCCGCGTCAACGACTGAAGTCATTAGTCCCGTAAGTGTAGTGCGTGTGTAATATCGAGGGAGGTAGCCCTGTTATTCCCCCGCTGGATGGTGAGATTTGACGGCGACCGAGGGATTTCTTCCAACCAGGTACCGAGAGAGATGGCTTAGGGCATCTTCTGATGTGACTGCAGTCCATTTGGCCGGGACGTTCCATTCCCGACGGTGGCAGGATTTTCGACACTAGCTGGAGGAGAATTCTAGCGGCCGGCTGCTCTGATGGGTAGTTTTCCGTGGTTTCTCCGATCAACACCAGGCGAATGCCGGAGCAGTACCGTAACAAAAGGGTCACGGACCGTGCGCGATCATTCCTACTTGTTCCTTGTCCTGTAAACTCCCCTTACACACACTTACACCAACATGCACTACACTACCACATATGTCGGGAGATCGGTCGGGAGCTCAGAGTTTGTCCCGGCTGGAGCGGTGCCCCGCTGGTGGGAGATATCTGGTTTGGGAAACTCCGCTAGCCGGCAATAGGTCGAAGTGTAATCGACCGAAGTCGGTTACGGTCGAAGTGTAATCTAGTATGTTGACGAAGATGACCTCTTTTATTTCTTCTTATAAGAACGTCAACAACACCAAATCAGAATTCCCACATTTCGAAGTGTAATCGCCATCCAGCGAGTGTGTGTGTGTGTGTGGGGGGGGTGAAACACCGCCGCCTCCCGAGAACTAGACTTACGAAACTAATGATCCTAGTAATTGATACGCCCGGAATCACTAACAACGATCCAATCCAACCAGGTATCTCTCACCAGCGGGATACCCCCCTCCCAGCCGGGAGAAGCTTTAAGCTTCCGATTGTTCTTCCGACATGTGTGGTAGTGTAGTGCATGTACGTTTTTGTGTAAGTAAGAAGTGCGGATGGGACAAAAAGGGAAAGGAAAGATCACGCGCGGTCCGTGGCCCGTTTGTTAGGGTACTGCTCCTGGATTCGCCTGATGTTGGTCGCAGAAACCGCGTCAAACTTCTTACCAGAGCAGCCGATCGCTAGTGTAACGTCGTGGGTAGGGATCTACTCCACAAGGAAACATACACGAGTGAGGTATATACAATTTATTTACATTAATTTATGTACACTGTTTACAGACCTCACTCTAAGGTGTTTGTCGGCTACCTTCCGCAGCCCCCTTCTCCGAACACGCGCCTTGCGGCCGCGCATGCGTTTAGCCAACTCGGCCGATTTGCAACTTGGCACCTGGTGTGCCTCGGCAGACACTCTGCCCCGAAGTATCGAGCATACTTCACAGTGTTCGAGACTCGAACACCCACACGTGCCTGCAGCACTTCCGCGCCAGACTTGGCCGGACAAGTTTTGCGGTGTTTAGCCGCGAGGAAACCAGAAACGTTACCCAACCCAGGGCTTCTGCCCCAGTCCTTTTATATCCTCGAGTCACATGACTTCCGCGTCATCATTCCCCCCACGCACTCGTCTTGAGGCGTCTGCTTCCGCCGTTGCAAGTTGCACCCGGCACCTACAAGCCCTCTCCCCTTTTGGACTTTCCCTGAAGGGTTGGCCTTTGTTTGGAAGCCTATTTTTGGCTCCCTCATCCCCATACCTTGCGACTTGTCTCTCCGGAGCAGAGAGTGAAGTCCATGACGCTACAGACTCCTCTATCCCCGGGGAGAATTTTTTCCGCAGGTAGAAACCACAGGAAAAAATTTATAATGAAGCAATTAATGACAGTTACAATTTCACAATTTCGCTGCTTCACATGTACTCATGGTGGTATCTAATTTAACCCTTTTTACACCATATAACATTACTATTTACAACATTTTTTCTGACTTCATAAATTTGACATTTTAACAACTAATAATAGTTTTTACGCTCTGGACTCTGTCCGTTACTCGTACTCTACCTCTGTTCTCTGATGTATAGTCATAAATTACTCCAATTGTCCAATTAATATACTCTTATATACAACTTTTTCATAGTAATCTTACTGTTTCTTGATGTGATTCTATACAATTTTAAATACACATATTCACTGATACTCTAATTTTTGAACAATCAATATACTCTTATATACAACTTTTTGATAGTACTCTTGCTGTTTCTTGATGTGATTCTATACAATTTTAAATACACATATTCAATGATACTCTAATTTTTGAACAATCAATATACTCTTATATACAACTTTTTGATAGTACTCTTGCTGTTTCTTGATGTGATTCTATACAATTTTAAATACACATTTTCAGTGCATCTGTGAAACAATTTTTTTACAATTCATCAAATACTGTTTTTCAAAAATACTATTTACACGATTACATTTAGACAAGATAGTTTCCAGTTTACATAGTGAACTTTACGTGATGCTATACAATACAAATAGGAGCCACTGAAGTGCAACCATTTACCTAACGAGATCAGTTCAGGTTCATGAAAACATGCGACTTAAAGCGTCGGCATTCCCATTATCTTTCCCTTTTTTGTGGCAAATTTCGATGTCATAATGTTGCAGCATTAACGACCATCTCAATAATCTAGGGTTGTTCCCGGAACAATTTCGCAACCACACTAATGGGTTATGATCTGTTTCGATCTTAATTTTCACCTGCCCGTCAAGATAATACCGCAATTTTTGCAATCCCCAAATAATTGCTGTACACTCGGCTTCCACCGTACTGAAATTTTTCTCCACATCCGTCAATTTCCTACTTAAGTATAGAACGGGTTTTTCATCGCCGTTCTCGTCTGTCTGAGCTAAAACTACGCCTATTCCTCTTTGACTTGCATCACATTGTATTTGAAATTGTTTCGTGAAGTCAGGTGCTCTTAATACAGGTTCGCAACATAAAGCTTCACGCAACTTATTAAATGCACTTTCACATTCAGGATTCCAATTTACTGTCCCCTGGCGTTCCTTCCCCCTTAACAAATCTGATAACGGAGCTGACATTTCGCCAAATCTGGGAATGAATTTCCGGTAGTACCCGCTCATACCGAGAAAACATCTGACTTGTTTTTTCGTGTGCGGTCTTGGAAACTCCCGAATTGCATGCACTTTAGCTTCTACAGGGCGCATTTCCCCGCTTCCTACTACGTAGCCTAAGTATTTTACTGACTCTCTACCGAACATGCATTTACTCGGCTTTACATGCAGTTTTGCCTGTTTCAGAATCGAGAACACATTTTGCATGTGTTGTAAATGCTCTTGCCACGAGTTACTGAATATGGCTATGTCGTCTATGTACGGTACCGCATATTCGCTGCACGGCGCTAACAGAGCGGCCATCATTCTACTGCATTGGTATGGCGCGTTCTTAAGGCCAAAAGGCAATCGCAGTGGGCGATATGTACCAAAGTTAGTTACAAATGCAGCCAGCCTTTGCGCTCTTGGCGTTAAACTGATTTGCCAATAGCATTTCGCTAAATCTAGAGTGGTGATTATTTTGGCTGCCGCCACCGTCTCGATTCGCTCTTCCATGTTCGGTAATGGAAAGTACTCTGTCTTGATTAATTTGTTTAACCGCCTATAATCGATACACGGGCGAGGCTTCCGACCCGGTGCTTCGACTAATATCATCGGTGACGTATACTCGCTATCACCTACTTCAATAATGCCGTCGCGTAGCATTTTGCTAATTTCATCCCGTAAAATAGCAGATTGTCTAGGCGAAGTACGATAAGGTGCACTACGCACGGGCGTTGACTCATCTGTGAGCTCTATGTCCATTGTAAGCGCATCGGTCAGTCCTGGTTTTTCGGAAAAGATATCATGATACTTCATGATTAATTGCTCGAGTTTCTCTCTGAACTCAGGCGGAATTTTCGTACCTTCGAGCATTTCCTGGAGATTGAAGTCGCTCGCTTCGAGATGAACGGCATATCTGTCAATCTCATCCTCTACCTGTTCGCAGCCTTGGATCGGTGTTGTCACATAGCTGATGTACTCAGTCCGCTGATGGTACTGCTTCAGCATATTCACGTGATACACCCGTCCGTCCTTTTTCCCAGGCAATAATACCACGTAGTTTGTGTCAGAGACTTTTTCCTTGATCTCGCCAGGCCCTACCCACTGTACCGCCAGTTTTCGGGTACGATTTGGCGCTAAGACCAGCACCTTGTCGCCAGCACAAAACGTGCGGTTTACTGCTCTGCGGTCGTACCAGACCTTCCTACGTTCTTGCTCGTTCAGAAGTTTGGTGTGAGCTAGTTCACGCGATTTCCGAAGTCTATTCACGAGACGGAATACGTACTCTACCACTGAACTGGGCTCCTTCTCCTCACTTCCGGCAATGTGCTCGTATAACAATGTGATGGGAGTACGCAAATTATTCCCATACACTAACTCTGCTGGAGTAAAACCTAAACTTTCGTGCACGGTAGTGCGCAAGGCAAATAATATTGCAGGTAATTGAAGCTCCCATTCCGTACCCGCTTCTAGGCACAGAACCTTCAATAAGCGGTTCATTGTTCGGTGCATTCTTTCCACCGCATTAGATTGTGGGTGATAAGGAGAACTTCTAATCAAACGAATTCCGAACTTCTGCGCGAATTCCGCGGTCAGAACGCTCGTGAAACAGGTGCCCTGATCTGTCTGAAGTTCCTTCGGGAAACCTATTCGGCTAAATAGCTCTAAGAGTGCGTTGATTACAGTCGCCGATCGTAAATCCGTTATGGGAATCGCCTCTGGATATCTAGATGCCATGCACATCGCAGTAAGAATGAATTTCTTACCCGACTCGCTTTCCTGAAACGGTCCGCATGCATCGATATTTATTCGTGAAAATATTTCCCCTACAGGTGGTACCATCACTAACGGTGCTTTCTGTCTGTCTTCCGATCTGCCTACCTTCTGGCATACGTCACATGACCTGACGTACGTTTCCATTTCCTGGAAACATCTTGGCCAGTAAAAATACTTCGCTAAGCTATCCTTACTTTTGGTTGTACCTAAGTGCGCATTCGCGGTCTCGTGACACACTTTAAGTACCGTGCCTCGAAACACAGCGGGAACAACAATCATGTCGTACCGCTCGCCTTTTTTACTAAATCGAGTGCGCAGCAATAATCGGTTACGTAGGAAGTACGGTTCTTTTCCCGTCTCGGGAACTTCATTCTCGCATTTTTTATAGATTTCCGCGAGCGTACTGTCCTTACTTTGTTCGTTAATAAATTCCTCTGTCGAGATCTGAATTAATTCTACTACAGGAGCCTCTATCTGCATAGAATTTACATTGTCGGCGTCGGCGATTTCCTCGTCGCCTCCGATGACATCTGCCTCCGCGTCTCCCGTTACCGGCGAGTCGGCTACCTGCTTTCCCTTCGCGTCGCTATTTTGAGCTAATCCGGCGCTCGACCCCGTCTCTGCCGCCCTCATCTCCGGCTCGGCAGTGCCCGTCGCCGCTGCCTTCGACCGCGTTACAACTGCGCTCACAATCTGCGGCTCAATGAACCCACCTCGAATTTCCTCGAGTAATTGCGCCGTACGATTGCTAAGCAGATAGTAACCGAAATCACAGTCGCGATTCACTACTGCAGCTCTGGTTGTTACCTTCCCGAAAGGCCCTTGCAGTCGGATCTGTGCTACTGGTAGATTCCTCGGTTTTGAATCTAAGGGTTGAAACACCCATACACTTTCCCCTGTTAAATCAGAATCTTCTATAAACCGTTCGTTTACAACATCAAACGACGCTCCACTATCACGCAGAATAATACCGGGCTTCTCATTTATGAGTGCGTGGGACGTAAATGGTTGGAACAGCTCCGCCGCTGTCTCTTCCGCCATGTGGCCAACCTTTTCGCCTTTCTCCGCGCCGCGCTTTGTCGGGCAGTCCCGCGCGATATGCTGGGGTGACCCGCAGCTAAAGCATTTCCTCACGCTGGGTTTTTCAAAATCTTCCCTGACGTCACGGCTTTTGTGCAAAGGTTTCCCGGCGCCCGATACCTGCTTCGGTTTTTCCGCGCTGGCTTGAACTTCAGGCCCTCCGTCCCTTCTCTGGAACGGTTTTGAGAAACTACGTTTCCATCCCGACCTATTGTTCTCGTAATTATCTAATTTCTTCGCGAATTCAAGTGGAATTGCGAAGTTTCCCCACTCGTCAATGAAGTGTTCCTTTATTTCAGCTGGAACTCGCCGTTTCATTTGATCCGTCACGATTAAGTTGAGCAATCCCTCGAAAGTTGATATGCTAAGCCCCGCAACCCATTCCTTACAATAATTATGTAATTCGCGGGCATACACATTCCACGTGGTGTTTGTGGACTTCATGTGCCTCACGAATAACTGCCGAAACTTTTCTGCATTAAATTTATACATTTCTAACAATTTAGATTTAATGTCGGCATATTCGGTCATTGTTTTCCCGTCTTCTAACGTAAGCCATGAATTGATTTGATGAGGAAGTAGCCCCATAAGATTGGCAACCCAATCTTCCTCCGGCACTCCTAACAACTCCGCTTGGCTCTCGAACACGCTTAAGTATGTAGTGATGTCATCGCTATCGCCTTTGAATCGGTCCATAACGTGATTCAACCGTACATGTGTTTGCGTTTTCGCCTCGTTCCCTGAACTTACGCTTCCTGTCGGCGTCTGATTCGCTATCCGGAGTTTCTCTAACTCGAACTCGCGATCTAGTCTTTCTCGCTCTAACTTTAACTGTTCACGTTCTCGTTCTCGCTCGAATTCTAGCTTTTCACGCTCTCGTTCTTTCGTAGTCTGACATAAAGCCTTAACGAATTCTTCCTCGTATTGGCTGCTATTTACTATAATGTTTCGCAACTTTACTATTCTGTCATCGTCGTTTGCCGTTTCCCCTAGCTCTCTAGCAACGTGCGTTAGGCACTCCTTACTAAACTGCGCAAGATACGCCATGATGCCTGAACTGTTCTCGAATTGCAGATGGCTACACTTACGTGAGTGGTGATCCTCGTGTACTCCTTCCGGTCGGCTGGCCTGGTATTCGTCCTTCCTGTCAGAGGGATGCCTTCTTCTTGACGTCGGCGCCTTCCGCCCCCCAAGTTTGACTTGCGATTCAATTAAAAACTACCTCGTGTAGCTCGCACAGTCTTACAGCCCCCTACGTTCTCGGACTTCCTAGGATGCACAATTCCCGTTGATTTCACCCACACACGCCAGCTACGCACTCTCGTGCACTGCCGGAACCAGTTCGTTGCACTAGGCCGAAACTGTTACCACTATTGAACTGTGGTGCCCGTATCTTGTGAACTGCCCCATAGACTTTGGTGCATGTTCCGTTAAGCTGCTGCTACCATTACTATTAAAATGGCGCACATACCCCCGTGGGTTTTCTTTAACCGCTGCCACCATTAAAACTAATGGTGTGCGCTCCCCCGTGGGTTTTCTTTAACCGCTGCCACCATTAAAAACTAATGGTGTGCGCTCCCCCGTGGGTTTTCTTTAACCGCTGCCACCATTAAAAACTAATGGTGTGCGCTCCCCCGTGGGTTTTCTTTAACCGCTGCCACCATTAAAAACTACCTCGTCTGTAACGTCGTGGGTAGGGATCTACTCCACAAGGAAACAGACACGAGTGAGGTATATACAATTTATTTACATTAATTTATGTACACTGTTTACAGACCTCACTCTAAGGTGTTTGTCGGCTACCTGCCGCAGCCCCCTTCTCCGAACACGCGCCTTGCGGCCGCGCATGCGTTTAGCCAACTCGGCCGATTTGCAACTTGGCACCTGGTGTGCCTCGGCAGACACTCTGCCCCGAAGTATCGAGCATACTTCACAGTGTTCGAGACTCGAACACCCACACGTGCCTGCAGCACTTCCGCGCCAGACTTGGCCGGACAAGTTTTGCGGTGTTTAGCCGCGAGGAAACCAGAAACGTTACCCAACCCAGGGCTTCTGCCCCAGTCCTTTTATATCCTCGAGTCACATGACTTCCGCGTCATCATTCCCCCCACGCACTCGTCTTGAGGCGTCTGCTTCCGCCGTTGCAAGTTGCACCCGGCACCTACAAGCCCTCTCCCCTTTTGGACTTTCCCTGAAGGGTTGGCCTTTGTTTGGAAGCCTATTTTTGGCTCCCTCATCCCCATACCTTGCGACTTGTCTCTCCGGAGCAGAGAGTGAAGTCCATGACGCTACACTAGAATTCTCCTTCAGACAGCGACAGAATTTGATCTAGTTACGTTGTTAGTTGAGACAATCCTGCCACGGTCGGGACTCGAACCCAAAGACCTCCCATTCACAGACAGTGCAGTTAAATCAATTCAGGTCCTCAACCACCTACTCCGATATCCAATTTATGTTTATGACTATTCTGTTCAATAAATTAATATCAAATGCGCTTTATAATGTCCTGGAACTCTCCGATCCAGGCGGTGTACCTTAAGCAAATGATTTAGTTTTGTTTCCTCTTTTTTCTTTACTAAGTCCTTACTTTTCGCCAATCGTAAGGTGCTACGCATCCATCATGCGATGTGATTTGACATCAGTATTCAAACGTCTGCTGTTAGAACTGCTATTACGAATAGCAGTTCCCCAGGTTTGAAAATTGGTTTTTAGTTCTACTATGAATCTCTGCTAATTTTAATGGACACTAACAATAAAAGGACATTGTGTATAACAGAGACAAAGTTTCTTCACATCATTGTTGTAGAGGTAACGAATTCCGTAAGAAAATGTGACAAATGATGGATGATTTGAGTTGGCTTCATTTTCATTCGGTATATTATTAATCGCTAATGGTGTTAGTTTTGGGAATGGAATATTCTTAACAAGTTCCTCGAAAAAGGCGTTGAATAAAATTTATTAATAATTAGCGCATTCTGACCATAATATCATTCCTCAAATAGTGGTATTAATTATCTTTGGATCTTTGTAAATTTTCAGAAAATATGCATCGTACCTATACGACTCGTGAATTTACCGGAACTTTTGTTTTGACTGCTGACATTACCTATGATAACTACTGAAAGGTAGGTCTGATATCACAGCGTAATTTGTACATTTGGAAAAAAAATGAATGGTTAGAGTAAATGTAGGGGTAAGGTCATACAGACAGTAAAAGTTAAGCATCAAGGACGGAAGGGAAGTCTTTCCGATACTAGCAACAAATGTTATTAGGGATATTTTTAATAAGATAAATTCTTCATTAAGTAAAAGTAAGCTCCAAACACTTTCTTTTCATTTTAGGGCGAAAAAAAGAAACAGAAACGGTTTAACGAGTGTGGTCGTTCAGACAGTAAAACGCTTCCACTGATGTTTAATGCAAACTTTATTAACCACTCATAGTTGCACCCTTCTTGGAATTGGCGCGTTGCATATCCGTATATACGTTATTTGCAATCAATATTCTAGCATTAAAGCCACATGTCATTCGGCCGTCCCCCCTGCTCGAGAGTTACAACGATTAACTTGGTCGGGACACTAATGTAAACAGAGGACGGGCGATAGAGCTCCGGCAGATACAAGCGCATGAGCCATATACACAACATTAAATCAATGGAACTCATACGATATACCAAATTATTAAAATGATTACAGTCTGCGTAAATCGTCATTTGTACAAGGAAATTATTATGTCCTCCCAATCAGATAAACTTTTTACTGACTTCTAGTATTGTAATAACTGTTATATCTTTAATATTACAGAATAAATAATGTTTAAACAATGTTAACACAATTAAATTTTTTATAGTTACATTTCTGTTATATTTTCAGATTTTCACGGGTTATTTTCAAACTGTATACTCGTACATCTGCAATATCTCAAGAAACAAAGTAGCGTTTTTTGGCAATGATCTATATAAAGAATTGCCCTAGTAAAGGGGTCTTTTAACTCTAAAATTGACGTCGACACTTATTTGGGAATAGAATCTCAGAAGTGATACATGTTCGCCTTAGAAATGAAAAGCTAAGCTTGCAACATAATGTTTCTCCAAACACGTTTTGTTTTGTACTTTTACGTATAACTATATTCTTAAGACCCATAGCCAACAAGCTACCAAATATTGCATTCAGAAATGGAATTTTTATCTTAAAAGGTATCAGAAAACCGCTGAATCTTACCTCGAACTATAATACCGAATTTGAAAACTTTCTCTTCCTGAAAAATTAAATTTCTTACAGGAATTTTACTTGCGAAATAAACTCTTGAAGTACGTATGAATGGGAGTTGGGAAAAAACGTAATCACGTGGATATTGCTACAAATACGCCTTCTGATGAAGATCAGCGGAACGCGCAATCAGAGAAACGACTCTTTACAACTTGAATTATGGAAGCACTTTCATTGACTCACTGAGACACTGAGACATATACAAGAAGTGTGTCAATTAATAAGATAAATAAAAATATTAAGCAACGAAATGATACTTGTAGATAGAAAATAATTCTTCCTGATTGTCAATATACTTTTTTATTATTAAAGCGCATCCATTGTTTTTATGAAAATCCTTTATTATCAGTAATTACACGACGTTTCCTAAAATTATTAATTACATCCTCTGGATAGTAAAATTACAGAAATCAATATTTTATCTACATATCAAACTAGTGTTGTTTAATAATTTAGATTTTAATATATTTCAAATGTCTCTTCAGTAAAGGTTGATCACAAAATTTAAACACTTGTACTATCTAAGAATAAATATTTATCAAACATTTTTTAAACTTCAGAATAGTAGGATTAAACCTTTTTATTAATAAGAAAACAACGATACTATTCAAACAGGTGATTAAAGGTCATTAAACTGACAAAGAGTAAGAGTGGGCAGCAGTCCCAGCTAGTTGGTTACGATGGATGGGAGGCGGCTTCTCGGGCGCCGCGGCGCGCCGGGTCGGGGTGTGGGATGAAGAGCGCGGCTTTTACCCTGGAGCGGAGAGCGTTGTTTCTCTGGCAGCGGCAGCGGTCAGCAACCCTTCCGGTCACTCCGCCACGCGCCGCGCCCCCGCCCCGCCCTGCCCTGCCCCGCCCCTCCCCCGCGCGTCTCAACTCACTTCCACTCCATCGCGGCCTCAGTAAACCGACTCGAGCCGCCTCCGCTCCTTCGCCTCAGTACAGTCCCTCACCCAGCCCTCGCCCCGCCCTCGCCCCGCCCTCGCCCCGCCCTCGCCCCGCCCTCGCCCCGCCCTCGCCCCGCCCTCGCCCCGCCCTCGCCCCGCCCTCGCCCCGCCCTCGCCCCGCCCTCGCCCCGCCCTCGCCCCGCCCTCGCCCCGCCCTCGCCCCGCCCTCGCCGGCTTCTCCGCCCTCACCATCATCTTTATCCTCATCATCACGCACGCTACCGGATACATTCTGGTATCCAACAACCTGGCTCGCTTTTACTAAACCTGCCTTAGATTCACCTTCTATTATGATCAAACATGTTATCCATGTTTACTACTCCACCCCTTACGCCGCAACTTCTCCTGTGTTCTGTTCCCCGCACTGTAGTCTAAGCATATGCTCTTGGCAACCAATGAAGTGCAAACACAAAAGCGTTTCCAGTCTTTCTAACGTATAAGCAACCAATATTCCATTTAACAATAATTCTCTTGTTTTCCTCCCCGCGTGTCAGCCCGAAATCTCGCATATCAAGCTCATCGTATTCACCACAGCTATCCATCGCCCATATGTTCTCTACTTCTTTTGTACCGAGCTTCATAGAGGGTTCAGTCTTCACTTGTGACTGCCGCACTTGTGACTGTAGTTGGTCGCAGTCAGCCTTCTACTTCCATTTTCCTCGTCTTCGCTACAGCTTGCCCTTTAAGCACCGTGCTCTGATCGGCAGCTTCAGACACTTTCACTACTCCTCCCTCGCCCACCGCCCCTTCAGCGCCCAACGCCCGTCGCCCGCCCCGCCCCTTCGGCCTTTTACGAGCGGAGACGACGGGCGGCCGGCGCACGGGAGGGGAGGGCCGCTGGGGAGCTCTAAACGCGCCCCGTGCTGTCCCCCTGCACCCCACATCTTCTTCCAACCTCTACTCGGCTGACCCGCTCAGCCCCGCCACTCCCCACCTCGCCCCTCCCTGATCCTTCACCCTCTCTCCGCCCCTCTCCGCTCCACCCATCGCCATTCCGTTGTCCATCCCCGGACTCTCACCCCGCTTCTCCTCTGCCTGAACCTCCCCGCCCTTCTCCATCTTGTCCCTCTCCGCTCGCTTCTCTCCGCACCGCTCCTCACCGTTCCGTTCCTTCCTGCCCCGCTGAACCACCTCAACTTTCACTCCGCTCCTCCCAGCCTCGCCTCTACTCAGAACCCCCCGCCCTACCGCTCCCCACCTCTCCCCTCCCGGATCAGACCCTCCCCGCCTCCCCCTCCACGCTGACCATCTCTGACCCTCACCCCGATTCTTCTAACACTGCTTCCCTTCTGCCTGAACCTCCCTGCCTCTCCCCACCTCTTCCGTCTCCGTTCGCTTTCCCCGCTCTACCCCTCACCGTTCTGCCGCTCCCTTTCCCGCTGTCAATCCCTGACTTTCACCCTGCTTCTCCAAGCCTCGCTCCTCCTCCTTGAATCTCCCCGTCCCTTCTCTCGATGCTGCGCTACGCCCCTCCTCGCTCTTCGCCTCTCCTCGCCCCACTGTCCATACTCGACCCTCACCCCGCTTCTCCCTGCTTCACTTCACTCTTGCCTGAACCACCGTCCCCTCTCAGCTCCTGCCCGCTTCGTTTCATCGCTACCCGCCTGGTTCTTGTATCCCTGTTCGATTCTTCCGGCACCGCTTCTTTCCACCTTGCTTCTTTGTCTGCACCTCACCGCCCCTCCCCCTCCACCCGCTACCACCCAACCTAGTTTCACCCCACCTCGCCCCACCTCGCCCCACCTCGCCCCACCTCGCCCCACCTTGCCCCACTTCGTCCCACCACCTCACCCCTCCTTCCACTCGCCCTACCACGTCGCCCTACCACGTCGCCCTACCACGTCGCCCTACCACGTCGCCCTACCACGTCGCCCTACACGTCGCCCTGCCACGTCGCCCTCGTCGCCCTACCACGTCGCCCTACCACGTCGCCCTACCACGTCGCCTACCCGTACCACGTCGCCCTACCCGCCACGTCGCCCTACCGACCCTACCAGCCCTACCACCTCGCCCTACCACCTACCACCTCGCCCTGCCACTCGCCCTCTCGCCCTACCACCTCGCCCTACCTCGCCCCACCTCGCCCCACCTCCCACCACGTCGCCCTACCACCTCGCCTCCACCTCGTCCACCTCGCCCCACCACACTCCACCTCGCCCTACCACCTCGCCCTACCACCTCGCCCTACCACCTCACCCCACCTCACCCCACCTCACCCCACCTCACCCCACCTCACCCCACCTCACCCCACCTCACCCCACCACGCCCTGCTTCTCCAGCGCCGGTTCTTCTACCCAACTTAGCTTCTTCCAGCCCCGTTCTTCTTCCCAGCTTCTTTCAACATCGCTTCTCACCATCCCGTTTCTCAATCCGTTTTCTTCCATCTCACTTCACCTCCTTCCTAGCCGCTTCATCCCGTCGCGTGCTGGCCTGCCGCGCGTCTTTCTCCTCCCCATCGCGCCGCCCAACTGCGGCAAACCGCTGCCGGCCGTCAACGACCGGCTCGTCTCCGCCTCCCGGCGATTGATGTCCGCTGCCAACAATTGTTCCCCTCCCCTCGCTCCCCCTCCCCCGCTTTGACGGGCCCCGGTCGCACAATGAACCGCAGACCCGACCCACCAGCGCAGGGGCCCGAATTTCGATTCCGACGAAACGACTTCGTTTTGACGCGAACAGCCAGCGGAACTGTTAGAGAGCGGCGTCCGGACGTAGCCGCGACAGAGTGAGATAGATAGCCAGCACGTCCGGCTGCTCCTAGAGGATGGTCGTGTTGCAGTCGCGTCCTTCTTTCAGCCACTGCTGTATTTTGTTTTTAGAATGACAAAAAGCCGCTCTCAGTATTACTTCATTACGTGTAATTCAGTGAAACTCGTCTATTGCGGAATACTCTGTTTTGGTAACACCCATTTTGTATCATTAATTTAGATGAAGATGAACATAAACGAAACTAGTTAACAGCTTTTCGAAGCGATAATGGTCATCTTCTAATGTAAATATAGTGTGGAGCAGATTGCACAATACCGGTGTAATTTCTGGGTATTTGACTCATTATGCACGTTTACATTTTCACTGTGAAATGAATTGGTTTATTCCCAGCGTATTTATTATTATTATTATGCAAAGCATTATGCTCAATTTATTTCTCCACTCAAGACGTCAATTGTTTTTCAGATTCCTCGCTCTCATGACTTGACAGCTCAGTAGAGGGTCACATAAATTAACTTTGCTTGAAAATTAAGTTCTATTTAAGAGATTATATTCGCAAAGAAACATCCCAATTATTTATGCAATATATTTTACTTTAACCAGTGGTTACTCTTCTACTTTGTGCATTTGTATGCCATAAAATGATTTCTTCTCACGACGGTTGCTCTATTATACAACAACACTACTACAAACATTTATATAAGCTAAGCAAATGAATTTTTTAATTATGAGAATTAATGTTGTAGAGAAATTGCAGATTTTGTAACGTAAATAATTGTAGCAAATATGTTTTTAATTATTTGGTCACTGCCTAATATATTTCATTAAAGTTGTTTTCCCCTAACTAAAATAATTAATATAATAAATGTTTTTGTGATGATATTTGCCTACAAACATGTAAAGTCCTAATTGTTTATTTCACATAGAAGATTGTAAAAACGAGAAAAATGCGGACTTTCTATTTCGTAGGTTCACAGAGAAAACTAGTGTTGCTAAAACAGCACGTACTTTCTTGCCTTTAGTAATAGTTAACTTCGCCTTCAGTAAAAATACTATTTATACCACAATCTCTCTGAATTAACACATCCCAGTCATCAATGTTTGTAAAACTCATTAAAAAAGGTAAAACATTTGATGCAAATAATAAATATTTACAAACAAATATCAATACAAATTTGACAATTATAACAGCTATTCATGCAGGCAAATAAAGTCTCAACAATAAGATATAATTCACAGAAATTAACTTCCGAGCTGTTGTTGCCGAGCCACTGTTGCATTCCAATCTGATTTTATCTGAGTGCTTGCAATTTTTATTTGATATATTTCAACTCATCAATATTTTCAACTTGCTCAAGAAATATGACTTGCACTTTATCCAATCGTCTGTAAACAAATAGAATAAAAAGAATGTTATCATATAATTAACTCAGTAGACTGGATGATAGCTACAGCTGTAAATTATGTGGATTGAAAAAGTTTGCTAATTCGTTCCGTCAGGGAAACTTTTATTCGAATAGAAGAGTATTCACGGAGTCGTGTACCTATAAAAATATACAAAGGCATTTTTTAAACGAAATTTCCTAATGAGAAAAATTCTGTTGCGATATTCGTCAGCTTCGCAGAGAACAAAATTTCTATGATAGAGGTAGCCCCAAGTGTTTACGTAGGTGTGGTATGATTTTAGACACTAGACAGCTGGATCGAATTCAGCCACTGTCTGGAGGAAAATTTTAGCACTCGGCTGCTCCGATCTGTAGTTTTCTGTGGTTTCTCCAATGAACACTAGGTGAATTCCGGAGAAGTGCCCAAACAAGTGAGCCACGGACCGCGCGTGATATTTCCGTCATCTTGCTTGTACTATCCTTTCCCCTTACTTACACAAACTTACACTCACGTGCACTACACTACCACAATTGTCGGGAGATCATTCGAGAGCGTAGAGTTTGTCCCGGATGGGGCTGGGCCACGCTGGTGGGAGATATGTTGGGGTATATCCCTGCAAGTCGACGTATGTCGGCGCCGAATTTCGCCTTTCAGTGATCACGACCAACTTCCACGATAATAAAACGTGCACTACATTTACGGGAAATTGAACTTAGCTGTTGAATCGGTTGGAATCACTAATTAACAATCATGCTTAGGTAATTAATGAAATGCTACCAATACACAAGATGTACACATTATTTTTGTTTGTTGAAATCTCATCAAAAATAGTTCTATAAAGTAAATAATTCTGTAGATTTAACTTTACTCCATTCAATTCCATCAAAGTGATTTTTCCCAAAATGTAAATGGCAAGCCGCCGGATTTCCTGCCCATAAACACTCAAATTCCAAAGACCTCTTTTCTACTGAAAGTAACTGATTAAACAAATTTTACATTCCATTTTTCTAGTTCCGCACAGAAGAAAGTTGAAAACAGAAGATAGGCAGCTGCAGCTGATCGTGTGGACGAAATTCACGTCATATTACCAATATTTACAATTTTTCAATAAATAAGGCATGTAAATTATTTTAGTTTGTTAAAATCTCGTCAGAAACAGTTTTTAAGATAACTGAATATATAGATAAGATGACAACTTCTGCTTATTAAAAAGCGGAATGAAAATAATCGTCCATTTGATTCCCTTCCATCAAAGCGGATTTTCTGAAACAAAAACATCAAAGAATCGCCGGATCCCCTACCCATAAACACGCACATCCCAAAGAGTAATTTTCCACCTAAACTTGCTGATTATAAAAATTCGCCCATTCCATTTCGAGAGTTCCACACAGAAGAAATTTGCAAACATAGGAGAGGCAGCTGCAGGTGATCGCGTGGACGGAATTCAGGTCATGTTATCAATATTTACAACATTTCAATACATAAGGTGTACACATTGTTTTCCTTTGTTATAATCTCGTTAAAAGTAATGCTGCAAAATATCTAATTGTGTAGATAAGGTGACTACCCCTCTTTTGCCATTCCCACCATTCGCAATACTGTTCTTTCAATAAACCTGGTCAATAAACAAGATCGTTCTGAAATGCCCCATCTACACTCAAGAGATTTGTGATTGCATTTAATTATTGTAATACTCACTCATGACCATTATATTTTACGCGACATAAAATAAAATAATTATAAAAATATAATTATATCATATGACAAATTCTGTTTATTAAAAAGCGGAATGAAAATAATTGCCCATTTCATTTCCTTCCATCAAAGCAGTTTTCCCGAGAAAAAAATCATGAATCGTGGCATCCCTTATCCATAAACACGCACATCCTAAAGCGTTCTTTTTTACCGGAACTTGCTGATTAGAAAAATTTGTACATTCCATTTCGCGAGTTCCACACATAAGAAATTTGAAAACAGAGCAGATGAAGCTTCCGGTGATCCCGTGGACGGAATTCATGTCATGTTACAAAAATTTACAATTTTTCAATAAATAAGGCGTACACTTTATTTTTGTTTATTAAAAAACCGTTATAAATAGTACTTCAAGGTAGCCGAATCTGGAGATATGATGACACATTCTGCTTATTAAGAAGCGGGATGAAAATAATCATCCATTTCATTCCCTTCCATCAAAGCAGGTTTCCCGAAAAAAAACAAACATGAATTGTGAAATCTCCTACCCTTAAACACACACATCCCAAATAGTTCTTTTCTACCGGAACTCGCTGCTTAAAAAAATGCGTACATTCCATTTTGGGACAGAAGCAAGTTGCGCAAGCAACCTGCTTTTTCTGCACATTCCGTACAGAAGGAATTTGAAGAAAGTTCCGCACAGAAGAAAGAAATTCGTCGAAAATAGTACTTTAAGGTAGAAGAATCTGTAGATAAGATGGCAACTTCTGCTTATTAAAAAGCGGAATGAAAATAATTGCCCATTTAATTTCCTTCCATCAAAGCGGGTTTCCCGAGAAAAAAATCACGAATCGTGGAATCCCCTACCCATAAACACGCACATCCCAAATAGTTCTTTTCCACCGGAACTTGCTGATGAGAAAAATTCGGCCATTTCATTTCGCGAGTTCCACCCAGAACAAAGTTGGCGGCGCGGCAGCAGCAGCAGGTGCCGGCTCGACGCGCCGACCGCATCGATTCTTCCAGGCCGCTGCTCGGGACGACGGGGCAGGCGCACCGCCGATAATTTGGTTCGTTTTCAATGCGCTCGCTGCGAACAAGTTGAGCGAGCCTCTTCAATTCTCAACTCGGGCTCCAGGGCCGCGGAATCGATTCCCGGGTCGTCGATTGACGAGATTCGCTCGTCACTTGCACCAGAGGGAGCTGCCGATTCAAGAACTCCTTCGATGTCTCCCGTTCTTTCTAATTTGACTATTTTTAACGGGGTGAAAGGTCAGGTTGAAAGCAATTTGTTACAAAAGATGTAACTAAGAAGCTTTCCGGATGAAAGGTATCTTTATTAGGAACTTTTTGCTCCCAAAAATTGATTTCAGCCCGGCTTTTGATGTGTGTCACAACTCTATTTTCCTTTGTAATTTTTCATTGTCATTAATTAACATGTAACAGAATAGTCAATCAATAAAATGAATAATAAATAGAAAGGTCGGAACGGCGAGAGTGCAAAATAAAGCAACGCATCGCAGGGTGAGATCCATGGACATGAAGTACGTGTCCGTAGCCTTTGTTCGGCGTCATGTGTGCGATGAAGATATGAGAATCTCTTAATTTCTCAACTCGAAATCGAGGAATGCGGAATCGATTTACGATCCGATTTCGATGCCGCTTTAAGATCTTGCTCCTTCACGAAGGATGCCTATCTTTCTTTCTAAATTGCCTTTTCCTCTCAGGGTAAAACATCTGCGAGATTCGATGAATCGTCAAGATGGGAGAAATAATTTTAAGTGGTAGATCACTAATAAGATTTTCGGACGAAAAATGCCTTTATTAGGAACTTTAATTCTCAAAATTATTTCACGCTGACTTCGAATATTCCTCTCGTGATATTACTTACCTACGCCAGTTTTCATTGTGAGTAATCAAGATGCAATAGTGAGCAGTCAATCAAAAATATTGATCAACGTGAGCTTGATAATTAAACGAAATCGATTCCACCTCGAGCCCAATTTACATTCTGGTTTCAATTTTTATGGAAAAGTTACTGATAAAAACACAACTAAAACAATCATTCAGATAATTTCGAATTACGCCTTATAAGTTCCATTGTTCAAAACCTAAATATTTTGACCATAATTCAAAATATTCTGCGACCCAACAGATATGGATATTGCGTTTGCCACCGACTTAAAAATGTTTTGTAAAAGAAAAATTAAATATGGATGTAATGTAAATGCAAAATGTAGTATACTAGTTCTAAGTTCGGCCTTCATATTCTCTTATATTAAAACTTTTTGATTCTCCATAAAAAGGAAGGTAATGTGATGGTTGAAATTATTACTTTTCTTTAAATATCTTTATTAAAGTTGATTCAATTCTTAAAATATATAACCTTCTTCTTAAAAAAACAATTTTAAAAATATGTACAAAATTCTTATAAAATGACATCATACAACAAATTTTTGCTACAATCTTTGAACACTAAATTTCAACGTCCAATCTGTTGATTAGCACACGTAGTACAGAATATTTCATGTATGTCAACGCCTGCTTGTTTCCTTGGATCTCCACTTCGTCTCTTCTCCGAATTAGCAGTCCGTATTCAAGAGACGAGACTTACGAGGACTGTGTTTACTCTGAGGAGGCGGTTGGTTCAGTTATCACCAACTTCGGCGACAGGCGTAATCTTCTCAGCAGTATATCGTGGACTAAAGAAACGCAGAGCCCACGCGTTTTCACAGCCATCCACAGCGACGAGACATAAAATGGAAATACACATCTCACTCTTCAAGCTCAGAGGTCGTTTGCTTTTACAACAACATATTTCGTTGTGAGACTAGTAAAGTAGATCACTCTTGAAGAGAAGCTATTTTAGTACGTTTTCTACGGGACAGCTCTAGGGACGGGCTGTGTGTGTGTAAAAAAGTAATGTGATTGCAGTTTCCTTAAATATCTTTGCTTTCTCTTTGGGCGCTCAGTTTTCCTAAGACAGTAACGTAAACTCCTTGAGATAAATGCTTCATTTCCAATTCGTATTCGGTAAAATAAAGTAACACCTCTTAGTAAAAAAGGGAGATGCAAATGTAAAATAAATTATAATAAATATATATTGTGCACGAATAAAAAAATATTTAAAATATAATACAGCTTAACAGGCACAGAAAGTATCTAGAACTTCTGTAGCTACTGGTAAAATGTAAAAGGATGCAATGAATAATTTTCTCCTAATAGATAATTGTAATAAATAAATGTAAATGAATAGCAAGAGTTTCTCTAACACCCACCTCTCTAAACTGGTTGATCATAAACTTTGTGATCAATGGAAACTCAGTAAAATTTTCTGACGACATTAAATTTGTTCAAGATTACTCGGCTAGCGGAAACTACACACGCTTGCATTAACCTTTACCTCTTTCAGCAGCAGCAGCGAGAGACTGGACACGAAATAGATGCCAACTAGCCAGTCTCGCAGCAACGAGTTTGCCACGCTCCACTTCTCGACCACATCGAACTCCGGCGCAGCAAGCTATTGGAAGAGCCACAAAAAAGAGTGCGAATGCTCCTTTGAAGTGAACTGGTGCACACATAACCCAACTCTCCTTTTTTCCCTTTCGCGAAAAAGGAATGACAGACCGAGCCGCGAATGCGGGTGTCCAAATCTTCTAAACCGCTGATCTAGTTCCTGATTTCGCTGGCTCAACTTTAGTGGAGATATACGAGTATATCTCTCCGCACCGCAAACTTATCTGAAATGGTCCGAGAGGTTTGTAGTACACTAAAATAAGCAAACAAACCCAGAAACAAACAAACTGAATGGGACATATCTGTTTGGAAAATGAACTGCGAAATTTAGCACTTATCGTAGTGGAATTGATAAAAATAAACAATAAAATTACTCGATTTTCATCTACGGTGATTTTTTTCTTAAGTGATTACAAGAGACATGGTTACGGTTCAAAATTATTATTTTATTAAGTTCTACAAAAGTTGTTTCAAACAAGAAAAATATTTCTGACATACTCCAATCTAGAAGTGAAATTAATACTATGGCAAAAATCGCAGCATTCATCACCCAAGAAGAAGTTGTAATTAAATCGAAATATTCAATAATCTTAATACAAAATTTCATTAGTTAATTAGGAGCAGTTTTGCTTTAGAACTCATTATGTGAAGGAACGAGTAATAATGCTCTAAATTATAAATCAATCAAAGTTGGTTTGGATTTCAAGAACTAAACTATTTACATCAAGAGCAAGAGTAATATAAAGTTCCTTTATAATCAATATGGCGGGTACTTACATGCCATGACACTGGAAAAATATTATTTTTGTATTGACAAATTTGTATAAAAAACGGGATGAAATCAAACTCCCATATGAAGTGTCCATTGTAATGGATATTAGAACACAATTTAATTTATTTAATACTAAATTTAGGGTGTGTTCTATTTACCTATTTCCTTTATTATCAGTAAAACTAGATCGGCTTTCAAACCGCGGTCCTCATTTCGATCGCAGAGCGGTTTGAATGAGACTCTGAAAGGTCCAGCATGTGAAATGTTTAGCTCTATGCGATTGATGCCACGTTCCAAGAAGGAATTGAATTTAGATTCTCTAATAATTTTTATACTCGTTTCGACTTACTGCATTCTCGGAATCCAACTGCGTGTGCATAGAAGATTAGGTCGAGTATTTTTTCAGAAATCGCACGTACGTGCGTGCACCCGCCTGTATGGGCATTTTCCAATTCTCTGCCATGGGAGCTGAGAGCTGGATTGTATCTCCTCAAGGTTGTCCTCTCCTGACGGTTGTATTTTTTTATTTTTCCTCTTTTTTGTTTTTTCAAAATACTATATTATACTATAACTGATAGTGGATGTAGCTGAACCTGTCAGTACATTTTTTTAATTTAGCTTCTGTCTAATCACTAGGGAACGGAATTTATTGTAATGAAAATAGTAAAATATGTACATATATATGTATTCATTTTTCCAAAATATGTAAGAAAAAATAGAAAATATGTAAAATAAAAATTCATTTTTGTTTTTAAAATTCTTCTGTACAACCAATTTCCAAACATAGAACGTTTTCGACCAGTTCTTAACGTGGATTCGGAGTGGTCGAAAAAAGTTCTACCTCTACAGAAATATTTGTACACTAGTTTCACTCGTAATAAACAAAATAGTTCGTGTTATATACAATGATGTTTACAAGGAGTCGGTGCTCAAGTGAATAGTCCTACCGTGTAGCAAGTAAAGGATCCCGGAGTGGGTGTACTGTAGCGTACCCCCCCCCCCCCCAAACACTCCATCATCGCGATAATGCAATGATCAGTAAAAATAATTGTTTTTGATCGAGTTACGCATGAGGCCAAAAAAACATGAGCCAGGACGTGGTTAAATTTACTTCTGCTTCACGTATATCTACATCTGCTCACCCTTGATGCCTCCTATGCGGGTTTTAAAAAGTAGAAGGGGAGAGTAAGTTTGACAATTCATGTAGAAAGTCCGGTGATCATATCATTGCATTGTTTTGTAAGAAAGATGATTGCAGTAACACAGTACATTCTGAACTCGCATCTGAAATGTTCCGTTCCGAAGTATAAATAAATTGAAATATAACATAATATGTAGTAATAAGTCAAATATGTAAAAATATGTAATTATACCAAACTATGAGAAAATATATAAAAGAAAAATGATTTTCGTTAATTGAAAACGTCTTGAAAACTCTAAAGAATGTTATTAAAAGCAGATATCACATTCCTGTAAAACTACGTATTTACATGTAAATCCCTTCCCTACTTACTAATCACTAATATTGTACATCTCAGACGCACGTCGCGGCGAGGGATATTTAATTTCTCTGTCTCAGCAAATCTCGAGTTCCGAAGCCTGCGATTGCCGGAATTACGTGCAGTGCCGATGTCGTGCACAAATATGCCAGAGCGATTGCCACCCATTCCAACTCGTCATCCAAACTGCAAAGAGGGAGAGGTGGCTCAGGGTATCAACAGATGTCACTGCAGTGCCTCCGCCCAGTCCCAGGCTCGAGTCCCAACGATGACAGGATTTTCGTCATTAGCTAGATAGCAAGATCAAATTCGGTTGCTGTCTAGAGAAGAATTATAGCTGCTGGCCACTTCGATCATTAGTATTCCGTGGTTTTCTCCGATTAACATCAGGCGAATGCCGGAGTTTCGGACCGCGCGCGATATTTTCTTCCCGTTCCTTGTTCTATCCTAACCCAATACCTACATACACTTACACTTACATGCACTACACTACCACTTATTCCGGGAGACCGGTCGTGAGCTTGTCCCAGCTGTGGTAGTAGATACCTGGTTGGGGAAAACTCCGCTAGCCGACGATAGGTCGGTAACGTATCTCACCAACCAGCGGGGCAAAATCATCGCCACCTTCTGCACACAAAAATAAACACCCACAAACAAACCATGCACTACACTTACGAGAATAATGCCATTGGCAGTTGTCGCTCCCGAAATCACTAGAAATCTATCAACCATTGGACCCATTACGTGAATGAGCTGCCGCCGGAGCCGTGCGTATGTCTCGCTGAAAGTGAATTTTCGGGCCGACAGAGGTGATTCAGGGCATCAACTGATGTCATTGCAGTGCCTCTAACCAAAAGGTCCTGGGGTTCCAGTCCCGATGGTACCAGGATTTTCGATACTAGCCAGGTAGCTGGGTCGAGTTCAGCCGCTCTCTGGAGGAGAATTGATGTGACCGGCTGCTCAGATCGGTAGTCTTCCGTGTGTTCTCCGATCGACACCAGGCAATACCGAAGCAGTCCCGTAACGAACGGGAAACGCAATGCGCACGATTTTACCTTCCTCTTCCTTGGTGTTTTCCTACAAGGTATACACACACACACACACACACACACACACACACACACTTGCATGTACTGCACTATCACACATGTCGGGAGTCGGAAACTTGCAGCTTGTTCCGTCTGGGGCGTGCCCCACTGAGGGGAGATATCTGCTTAAGGAGAACCCCGCTATCTGACTGGTAGGTCAACGCCAGACCTCACCATCCAACGGGGGAGAATCGCCGCCAGCTCCCGAGGAAAAAAACATGAAGTACACTAACGGAACTAATGAATTTAGCTGTTGACGCGCCCAGAATCAGTAATCAATCGATCGAAGTTATTTCCGAACCGGATAATCGAGCCGCTCTCGGGAAATCTGGAGCTCGCACTGTGAAATTCGCACGCCTCCCTTTGTGTGCCTTTGGGCCCACAGCGCGAATGAGCTACCGTCGGAGCCGTGCGCGTGCCTTGCTGAAAGTCGATTTTCGAGGCTCAGGGCCGTTTAACATTAACCTGCCCGTGTTGGGGCCGGCCACTGTAGATTTATGCGCCCGTTAGTTCCGCAGCGTGCCAGCAGAGTGCAGCGCTGGCGCAGCCACGAGCCGGAAGTGATCCTTCCCCTGTGTTTCTACGAGAGCGCCTCCGTGTTTGCGTTATTTGATGCCCTGACTCGGGCCACGCTAATTTTCACAGCGTCGTTGGCTGAAATTTTAGTGCACACGCTGAGCACGAACGTGGAAGAAAGATAGAGTTCAAGAAGATAAGAGCAGGTGTGAAGATTTCTCGGACCTCGGAGAATAATTTGTTGGAACTAGACTTCGCGCGAACTTGTATTTTATGAGCATAAAATCTGCAAAGTTTGCTCAACTTTGCAGATTGCAGATTCCTCTGTGGGGACAAAATAAAGAAAAAAAATTAAGTTAAAATTATGCAATGTAGAACATGTATTGTACAGTAAAAATAGAAAATATATAAAGTAATTAAGGGTAATATACTGCTTTTCATTAAATTGCTGAACAGTTAGTTTTTTAAATAGTGTGGATTAATTTTTTAATTATGTTTTGATGTAAAAACTAAATTTGCAAGTAAAGAGAATATTTATTGTTGAAAAACATACGTCAATCGAACACGTTCCTTAGAGTTTTCATAACATTTATTTAATGGAAAACCCTTCAAGTTGATATATTAACACTTTGCAAATAATTGCTCATAATAATGGACAATATTTCCTAGTCATGCCATCAGAAATACGATTCTTACAATACACGAATCATTTTAAATATCAGGAATTGTAAGATAAAACAAATTCACATTTATTTACCACCTTTCGAGGGTAAATCAGAAAGCACAATATCCTTAAAATATTTAATATCCTATCTACAGGATATTTCACTTTTGCTACCGCACCGATAACGCTATCTTCTTACGTTACTATGACCAGCGTTGCATACATTATTCACTGCGTGGTGCATTATGTTGCTGATAAACGCATTTTTGTGATATAATTATAATAAATGCATGCCATAGCGACTGCAGCTGTTTTAATTACACATTATCTGACGGATACACATTTTGCTCAGTAACAGGTCGTTTGTCGTGTGACGTAGGATTCTGAGGCGCGTGAGAGTATGCGTGCCGGCGACTGACCTCACGCGATCGTTCATACGCGTGTGCTATTAGCGAGTCACATGAAATGATACAGACGTCCGTTATAAAAATATTGTGTGGATAATATACAATATATAATATATAATATATAATATATAATATATAATATATAATATATAATATATAATATATAATATATAATATATAATATATAATATATAATATATAATATATAATATATAATATATAATATATAATATATAATATATAATATATAATATATAATATATAATATATTATATTCTATAATCTGTTATAAAAATATCGTGGGAATCGGAAAGGTAAGGGCAGAGGCGTTGGTGCGGACGATCTTCTGTGGCGCTGTTTGTTTTCAGGTGCTGACGAGGCCAAACACTGGAAGGAGAATGCATGACGCCCGCGCCAAATAAATAAAAAGTTTAAAAAAAATCGGATTGATTAGCATGTACTCGACTTCTGACGGTAAGTTTTCCTCCTTCAGGTTTTTTTTCCTCAGCCGTACCTTATGGTTTCTTTTCCGCGGTATTGATGCGATGGAGAGACCATTTGGGGTGAATACCAGAATACGAAAGGTTAGAACGCGGTAGAATGTAGGTATTGTAATGGCTTAAATATCTTCAGCCTAGCCACTTATCTTCAAGTTTTCTAATTTGTATGTAATAATTATCTATTAAATAAAAAAATATATAAGAAGAAGGAAACGGCGATGCAAAGATACGGATGGTTTCTTCCTTGATGATGTGACGTCTTGGGTTGGACAAATCACAGACAAGATGGCTTTGGTTTATGTACAGTTTATTTACACATATGCTCTAGCGACCGTTCGTAAATCTACAGCTTGGTGCTTCATTTTAAATTGTAATGTTTTAGCATGTACTACCATCTAGGGAAGCGTCCAAGAAACTGGGAAAAAGGCGGTCGCAAAGCACGGAGTGTATAGTGTATGAAACAAGCAGTGGCATAGTTCAAAAACATATTTCAAGGAAGGAAAAAAACAAATGCCGTTTGTATCACCATTGATATTTACGGTCGCGACAAAATATATACATAAGTGCTGTACCATTTACTACAGGAGCGCTTGCTACCCGTTAGCATCTGCTAACTACCGAACGCACTGTCAACATGGTCAACATGTGCAGGGGCGTAGTTCAAAAACATATTTCAAGGAAAGAAAAAAACAAAAGCCGTTTGTATCACTATTGATACGGTCGTGACAATATATACATACGTGCCGTATCATGTACTACAGGAGCATTTGCTCCCCGTTAGCATCTGCTAACTACCAAACGCACTGTCAACATGGTCAACATGTGCCTGGCGCTCATACCCGCAGGCTTGCGGTCTCCCACGCACAGTGGCGTTCTCGCGAAAAAAGTTTGAGGAACAATGCTGACCCTTTTCAGGGCCCACCGGCCTTTCTAGTCTCGCTGTGACCGCCACAGCCCCCCTTGGGTGCAACTGCGTGGTCTTGCGACAGTGTGGCACTTCCTCTCTGGAGCGCACCCTCGGGCTCGGCCTCGCCCGCTTCCTGCCCATTGCGATGCATTCTACACGTGTCAACCCTGGTGGGGTCTACGCTACCCGCTGTGCACCACGCTGCCGCTTGATTGATTGATTTGTAGCAATTCCGGGCGCATAAATAACTGATTTCATTAGTCCCGTAAGGTTAGTAAATGCTTTTTCATCGGGAGGCGGCTATAATCTTTTCCCATTGGATGGCGAGATCCGGCGGCAACTTACCATCGGCTATGAGATTTCCCTCAACCATGTATCTCCCACTAGCGGAGCACCGCCCCAGCCTGAACAAGCTCTAAGCTCCCGACCAGTCTCCCGGCATGTGTAGTAACGTAGTGCATGTAAGGGCTAGTGTGTGGGTAAGTAAGGGGTGAGGATAGAATAAGGAAGAGAAAGGAAAGATCACGCGTGGTCCTTGCCCCGTTTGTTAGTGTACTGCTCTGGCATTTGCCTGGTGTTAATTGGAGAAAACACGGAAAACTACCGAGCAGAGCAGCCAGCCTATAAAATTCTCCTCCAGACAGCGACTGAATTCGACCTAGCTAAAAAGCTAGTGTCGAAAACCCTGCCGACGTCGGGACTCGAACCTAGGACCTCTCGGTGAGAAGCACTGCAGTAACATCAGTTTATGCACTGAACCACCTCTCCCAGTCGCTGCCGCTTGAGCAGTAGCGGACGCAATAATCATCCGATGAAGAAGCGCGTGCATTAATCCAAGTTTTTGTCAGGGTTGTGGAGGAAATTCCATGAGTAAACGCATACGATGCCACAAAGCATCTCCCTGGATGAAATTATGACGCTTCCTCAGATAACTGCAGAGAAGTTGAGAAAGATTACGTCGAAAAAGGATTTACTTATAGTATTACTTTCACAATAAAACGTCGTTTTGAATAAAATAGTCTTTACTTTTTGACACACGTTCGTAGAATGAAAGCGCGATAATTCCTAAACAGTATTTGCGTAACTCCCGAGTGTGCGGATGTTCGTATATTCGGATGTGAGGTTCCGTCACTCACGGCCAGACCACTTCCCGTTACATAGATCTATGTAGGGGGAGTTGATTTAACTCCAGTACCCCGTGGTTATTTTCAGTCAACGGCACCATAATTTTCTTCCATCAGGCACTCTGATTGTTTACAAATCAGCAATATGAAATGAAAATCGGACAGCAGAATTTGTTGTGAATTTAGAACTTTCGAAGTATTTCATGGGTATTTTTACAATAAATTTGCAAATTGTCTTGGAACATTGAATTTCAAGAATGTGAAGTCAATAAGAAGAAAACCAGAAATGCAATTATACTATTACAGAATACATGTTTTAAGAGTGCATATATATATATATATATATATATATATATATATATATATATATATATATATATATATATATATATATATGCCTTCATAACACAAATCAGACTGACTTTGTGGAGTTTTAAAATATTAAAAAATTAGGTGACAAAAATATGGAAGTGTTAAGCAACTCAGGGGAATCTAATGTAGTTGTAGAAGCTTTTGCGTGAGAAGTTTCCGAACTAATTGAGAATTATCTTATAATCGAAATAGAGAATGTCGCAGAATCACAGCTTACAGATGACCATTTATGTTCTTATTAGAAAACAAAACGTAAGAATATAGCCGTGCTAAATTCTAACTATTCGCATTATTCATACATGCAAGTATTTTTTATAGTCATTATAATTTTGAAATTGCAATATTAGTAGATCGTATCCCGTATAGAGATAATATACAAGGCCATTGGGTGTGGAGAATTTTTGAACAGAATTATAAGATTGACAGCTACTACGATTCGCTGGCAAGTCTAATGCCAGATACTGTAAGAACATACTTCAACAGAGCTAGGCATGAAAGAAATGAAGTATGATATAAATTTCAACACAAGAAAATTCTTTTAAAACAGTTTACAACGTCGGCGACGCCACATTCAACTAGTACATGTAATACTCTTAATAATGGACACGTTTGCGAGTGTAACAAGCGTGAGAACGAAATTTGCACAAGAAACTTCGTATATGCAAGAAAAAGAAAACAATCCTTTTGGAACGCAAGAAGTTAATTCAGAACAAAATGTATCGTATTCTAATAGTAAATGCGGTGCGGGTAAGCACTATGTAGGCTATAAGAAATGAGACTAAAATAATATGTTAAATTTAAAAATATGAGCATAAGTTGGTCAACTATTGAGTTGCACATGAAAAAGCTAATAAAAAAAATTTGTTCATAAGACTTTTTCGGATTGCACTACGGTACTAGTAGTTCTGCCAGAATCTTTCTACTTCATGAGGAACGCGCTTTATGGTGACGGGGAATCGGCCCAACAACTCGGGCAGGAAGGATGGCGTGTAGATTGGAGCCCGTTGTTTAAGGTAGTGTACCCCTATCCTCCTACAATTACCATTGAATACACAGTATTATTATTATTATTATTATTATTATTATTATTATTATTATTATTATTATTATTATTTCATTATCACAGTGGCATTATTAGTGCTGTAGATATAAACTAATGAATGTTTTCATATGAGATATATAATTCATATTAAATTGAGACGTAACATTTAATTTATTTCTTTTCTGTGATTATTCATTTACTAACGCATCAAATGGGATAGTTTCCAACTTTGTACGTGCTAAGATTATCTCAAAACTTTATCTCGTTACCTAAATTTAAAATATTTTGCAATCAGCCTGATTTACATTCTCTAACACCCATACCACAATAGTAGCCATTTTGACCATACACAATCTGTGACACCGGATCTTATAACATTGTGAAAGTACACGGAGCTAATATTGCGCTTTGATTCCCATCTAAGATATGTCATGGGTCTTTTCATCACCACATGAACAACATTAACACATTTTTGTGCGCATAGAGCTCGTCCATTGTCATCGCGTGCGACAGAGATTTTAGCTGCATATTCCACATCAAATATTCCAACCCCTGTTTGCTTCACACCGGCCTCTCCCTCCGTCTTAACCACAAGCATATAGCAGCTAAGCACGGTTTTAGATGAAGTTTCGAACCGACGCAAGATATGAACACACCTTGGTCAGGAGCGTATAATTCTTCAGCAATCTCGGCTAAATCTATACCTAGCATTCAGAAATGCCAAAACTTACTTATATATACATAATATATATGGATAATACTATTCATAATATACATTTGGAATATGTATTCTTCTATTCAATTTAGCTTATATGCATTCGTCTATTAAAGCAATAAAATCTTCAATATAAGTATTTGAAATAAGAAAAAATCCTGCTGAAGTTGGCTGCCTCATTTTGAGGACAGAGGAAATTGAGGAGTGAATCCATCATTATGACTCCCTCATACCATCTCTCATTCAGTGGAAGGCAAACGAAAATCTTCATTGTGATTCCAGCATAGAAAAGAAAGATCAATCATCAATGAGTAAGCTTTTTTTCCGTTTTCAGCGCACTAATGAATGTGACATATTCAACATCATCATGTTTAAGTGTGTTCTACCCAAACGCCATGCCGACTGTACGCACTTACCTTGTAATCAACCACAACTGAATATTAAATATACAGAGAAATGTTCCATTCGCATTTGAATAAGAATGAGTTTGTTAAATAGTATTGCGTGTACGAAATGTTGGGTTCAATTGAAAGAAAACCTTGGGGATCTTTATGGAGCACAGTTTGCATGCGACCCGAGCGTAGAGTCGCAACAATCTGACTAGGCAAAAGGGAGGAACAAATGGAATTTTAAATACTGGTGTCACGAATGTTAAAACGTAAATGAATCAACTCATGCAAATGCACACTCACAGCCGGTCCACATGTAGTCCCACAGACCACTAGAATACACATTGTGTATAAATAAATTGTTCTTGAGGATGAACAAATTGGAAAACACTTTTTTCACCAACATTTTATGCACTTTCTTATACATTTCGAGGGTAAATTTTACATTGTTTTCAACAATCCAACTCGCTTCTTGTTTCTGGTTCGAATTTAATATAATTTTTAAAATAGTTAAAGGAAAAAAATAAGTACTTCTAAGCATTTGAAAATAAAAAAAAACATTTTAAACGATGTTAAAATAGAGTGATTTTTTTTCAGAAAGCATTACATTGGATTCTCGATTTTCTTCAATAATGAGGGCAGGGAATAATACCTACTTCATAACATATTCTCCATTCTTACGTCCAAAAACTGATCTTATAAACAGTTCGCAATATATATCCCTCATCTACATAGACAGTAAATAAAGTGATTATAATTTTTCGAAGAAAATAATGGAAAAATAAAAAGAAAGAAAAATCGAGACGGAGCTTTTATTACATAATATTTCAGAAATATGTATAGAAAACGTACTATCTCAGAATAAATTTTAGGAACTTCTAAGTCATATGACACACAATCACAAATTCAATAACTCACAATAAACACGTGATCGGAAATTTCATTGCGGAGTCGTTTATTCTGACTGGTAGGCAACACATCATATTTTGCTCTTTGACGGTTATACGACATCTCTTTGGCTTCGTTATACTTCAATTAAAACATTAATCCGTTGACCCTTCATCATAGTGCCGTTAATGTTCCCTATTGGATGACAATGCCATAGCCGGCGAAGTGTTAACGGACTTAATGTCCGACGACTTAATCGAAGACTTAATCGAAGTACAGAACGTAATCTGCCAAACACCATGGCATAATATTTTTCTTACCAAACAGAAGAAAATGTCCCGTTTGTATATTCGCTTCGTGAAATTTTCCAACATATGTTCTTTGGGAAACTGTTTTCATTTTCGGTGGTGTTATTCGATTGGCACTTCGGACTTGCCGACATCACTTCGAAGCCGTAGCTTTTTAAGGGCGATAAAATCTGTCGTACGCCTTCCAACTGGGGAAGTAAAGCCGACTGCCCCATGTAGTAGATTTACTGCAAGTAAAAGGTTCTCAAGCCTAGAAGAAGTCTCTGAGATAAATTAAAATCGCCTGTTTCGTCGCCCGATTTTTCTTTCGTTGATGGATGTGAAAAGAAGGGTAGTAAAATTTGCGTGTTCAAGCGGAACAGCAGGACGATGACCTGAGCCTCTCACGGAAATAAGGCATCATTGAGTTTCTTTCAAATGAATCACCTTCTATCCCTGGCATGCCCAAGACAATAGTAACATTTTAGACGTGCTGTACCAATATTGTCGTGGTATTCATAATTTTAATTACAACCCGGTATATTATATATAAATGTGATCGATAGCGGAAATATAAACTTAATCAGAAATGAAAATGCAATAAATTAACTGTCATGGTCAAACATTGATGTCTTCCACAAATTAAAACAACTGACCTATAATATTTATTTTGGTGTGATTGTAGTGATCGAAATATGGTATAGTACGCGTGTAAAACATTTTACGTTTAAAGGGAAATTTAGTCATATGAATATGAAAGGGAGGAAATAAGAATATCAAGAATTGGACTGGATCAAACTGAATCGTGCGAAAATACAGATATTTTCTATACCTTTTTAAAATACACATTGTGCCCTCCGGAAATTACAAATAAAAACGTGTTATAGTGTACCGATTAGAAAAATATGGTACCATACTCAACAGATAAATTTATTTTCAAATTGTGTTTAAAAATTATATCAAAACATTTATGTTCGTTTTAATTGATTTTGATGTTAGCGTGTCCAACAGAAAATGCCCAAAGAGGAGACCATCGTATAAATATTACATTATAACCCAATAATTTCATACAAGACGTTGGTAAATGAAATATAAAGTTATATGCGTATAGGCTGGTTATAAATAATATATTTTGTTTTGTAACTTTAAAACTGTGTGAGAACATCGTTTAATTATGGATATTACAAAAAGTCGAGAATAAGTCATAGATAAATGCAGAACAGAAATGGCTTTTCTGTCTATATATCTTATCTGATAGACAACGACGATCATGAAAATTTGGTTGCTTGTTCAAACGTCAATGAGATCATTTTTATTCGATGTATCTGAAACAATATTAAACTATTCTCAGTGAAAACATATTTTAGTGAATAAAGTGAATTTCAAATGAAAACGTCACCGTCTTCATCATTCTAATCTTACCCGTAAGAGCAGACTCTCACTGCCACCTCTTGGTTTCGAAGCAAACGCGCCGACCTGCCTGAAATCCGTTATCCTCGGGGCAGAGAGCAGGATGTGCTCTAAATGGAGATGTCTTTGGGCGGAAGAGTCAATTGGACGCCATTTGACGGATCACTAAACCCAAATTTTCTCCCTTTCAGGAGAGCCGCATTCCATTTCAGGCTCTTCTCTTTCCCTTCCCTTTTCACCACCACTCGGTGTCGCTCTGTCTCTCTCTTCTGCGTTTCTAGTCTCTACATTCCTAGAATCTCTCGCAGTTTCCCGCGGTGCTTTTGGTTCCTGCTAATGCGGTTCCAGGTCAAATCCTTTACTGTCAATGTAGCAAGGATTGTCGGCATTGGTGTAGTGATAATCGAGAAATGTAACTGCAAAGGACATCATTGAACATAGACACCGATTCACAAGCATTGGATTTGTTTGTCTGTAGAAACTAATTCAGTGATCCGTGAAATATCCAGTGTTTGTTTATAGTGATCAGAGAACTTTTCACTCTGAGATTAATAAGCTTATAGGAAAATAATATTTCAAATAATGATGAGACCACAAACACTCTACCACTCTACCTAATATGCATAGGAGTGGAGATATTGGTTAACGTGGGCTGAAATATATTGAAAGCGAAATGGTGAATACATTGAAAATACCAATGAAAAGTAACACCCAATTAATGAAACCATATGTATACTCTTATACTTGTCTATTAGTTTATTTTCAAATATGAGCTTTTAGTTAGATCTAAGATATAATCAGCTGTTTTATTTCTTTATGCCCTTATCATAAAGAAGCTGGGAAATTGTTGGTTATTTATTCGAGATTCCAACTGGGGAAACAACATATTTCTTCGATTAAGTATTTTCCGTATGGTGTGCCTAAGATTATTTCCTACAGAAATGTTATTATACATGTATCATATATCATTATACATACTCATACACACATATATGTTTACATACACATATACATTTAAGAAATGCTATTATTAAACGATGCGGCATATTTGATCACGTCATTTCCAAACTTCACGTCATTTCGAAACTTCACTTTTCGAAACTTCACAACGGAACTTCAAATAACGAAACTTCATTTTATGGAATTTTACTTCACTATTATCATTGCATCTTCTAAGCGTCAGAAATAAATCTACGATAGTACAATCATGCCGACTGATATGATTGATACTGACAAACATGCCGAGTGCCGACTGATAGCTGAAATTGGTAAGGGTGCACAGTTCAACCGTTTCGGTACGCAGCAGTTTCGAATCCCAGCATGATGTCCATGATGGAGTGAATGGATGTTTGCTTCATGTTGTAACATGGTTGGGACTTTTGCAATCCCTCATGGATTGCTTAACAAAATACGCTTTTCTTCCTTTTCGTGTCCCTGCCCAAACGAAGTAGAATGAGGGCAAATTTATGATGTTGATCACAATGGTGGAGTATGCACAGTCAGTAGTGCAGAACACAACGTGTGAGCTGTTGTCACCAAAGTATATTCAGTAACATATTTAAAAGTTTACAAACGTTTCTAGGAGACTAAGGACTGCAGCTGAAAATGAGTGCGGGCCAAAAACGGCTTGAACACCACTGCGGCGTGAAAGTATGGAAGGCTGGAATACATGCCCTAGAGTGATAAAAGTTGATAGCGAATTCTGAGGGCATCGATGAAAGTGTTGCATAGAAATCCCAAGCCCAATTGTGATAATAACGATGATGATACTACGATCGTCATAAAACACGACAATGTATGCCATTATGTAAATATTTAAAAAATGTAGAAGAATTCATTTGGTTTTTGTCAACCCTCTGGAAAATGGTCCGTCAAGTTGTCACCGCCTCGGCAGTTTGCTCGTTAATTCGGGAGCAATCACAACGAAAGGGGTCGCTTTCCAATCAAATCGCGTTCCAGGGGGCCTTTTTTTTCGACGCGAGACTCGGGAATGCTCTTCGATTGTTTTTTGGCACTGCCGCCATTTAATCAATTTCCTCGTCAACGCCCGAGACAAAGGATCGCACGCCGCGTAGTCGTTCAGTTGTTTGCGAACGCAATCGACTCGCTGCTGTACCAGAATGCGCTTTACAACAAAGAACCTTTTAGGGCGAATAGTGCTTCCCCGTGGCTGTTCAAACCAAAACTTCATTCGCGCGAAAAACAAAACACAACCGCGTCTAATCATTTAGACCATCGTCGAAAAATGCAGACAATTTTCGCTTTATTTTGGTTGTACAAATTCTTTTCTTTATTTTATAGGCAAAACATCCAAATTAATGTTTCTGAAATCTGACGCTGTTTCTCTTATAGGGGTTTCATTCATAATATTTGTAGACGTAATATCGTTTAACTATTAACGCAAGAATCTGAAATTTGCCCAACTATCTGCTAAAAACCTGATTTAATAAGCTTGTAATGTTCTGCGACCTTTTACGCCCATATAATTAGATTTAACACAAAACTGTGACGAATTCTTTGCAAGAGAGGATTGTTAAACTTTCGAATAATAAACCAACCTGCTACTTGAATAGTATTGCAATACCTTTGAACATTTTAACTTATATATTTTAATCTGTATTTAGTTAATAAATGTTACAAAAAGAAACAATAATCCACTTAGTTTTAGTGCATCTATTTTTAACACTCATTGTGAAGTAACGTTTCTTTCATTGGTCGGAAACCGTATTCTATAAGAAGAAATTAGAATTCCTTTTGGTGCTCGGATTCTTCAATCACTCTGCAACTACAAAGAAACTTTCAAATTACATTTGAATCTAATTTAAGTTATTAGGTCACTAATAGAACGCTATCGGTAACATTTTCTTTACAGTAAGCACTCAGTATTTTTGACACACTAAAAACATTATTTTACACCATATAACAAATTGAAGATACTGACAAATGCACGGAAGCGGAATGCATACCCTTATGAAGAGTCCAATCACCTGAATGCATTACAGGAATTAAAATAATATCATATTTTGTCCAAAGAGTTGTACACACGTGATAAATACAAAATAATATTTGAAAAGCCTTTCATCTAATTATGCAACCAATTTTACATTTTGAATTTCGATTTGAATTTTTCAAGGACAGACAAGCGAAATGTACAGAGAAATTCTTTTAATTTGGCGGCTTTGAATTCTGCAATGTCGTCATCATTTCATTCGTCATAATAATAATAATAATAATAATAATAATAATAATAATAATAATAATAATAATAATAATAATAATAATAATAATAATAATAATATGGATTGGCTTCCAGTAGTGGTCTCAGCGAATGGATTGGTCACCAAGGAATGGCAAGAGATCGCGAAGAAGTTATAATTGACTGAAAAGCATATACGGACAATTCAAAAAGCCGCATTATTGGGAACAGCAAATATAAACCGTAAATTTTTAAGTCTGACTTGACTGATATAAAAAACAAAATATATTCTTGTTCCACTTTACGTGCAAACCATTGTTGCCTTGGGTGATTTTGAGAACCCCGGTATCAGTGTATATCTACAGAAAATAGGAAATAATAGTAATAATAATAATACTAATAATAATAATAATAATAATAATAATAATAATAATGTAGCCTATACAAATTCCTATTGTGCAAAGGCCTCCTGTTTCAAAACAGGAATAGGTCACACTACACATCAGAAGAGGTACTTCTGATTATGGTTGCTATAGTTTTGTTTTAACATTAATTTAGCTCACACTTATGCATTTTTCTTTCAACATTAGTTTGTTTTGATTCACTCATCCCTTTCTTCCCTGCCATTTTCTGAAGTTCATTACACCATCTCGTCTTCTGTCTTCCCACATTTCTCTTTCCTTCTCTGGACTCCCATATTGTTGTAGTGTAAGCCCATCTTTCTGGATGCATCCTTGCAATGTGTTCTCCCCATTTCCACATCAGCTTTTTAACTATTGACTGAGCGTTTACGATGTTTGTTGGTTTTCTTATTGCTTCATTTCTTATTTTGTGCAATTACCTGAATATTATGAAATATATAATGCTACTAGGTACCGTAAAGCTATAAAAATAACGTTATATGCCTTTCTACCATCAGAATAGTCCAGTATTTTCAATAATTATCTGTGTTTACACCCTAAACGCGAATGTGAAAACTTGAATTTAGATTAGAAATTTATTCTTTAAGAAAAATGCAAAGCAAGAATGGGTGAACTTTAAAATGATTATTTCCGAAAAACTATTCAATTGGGTTGGAATTTCTCACTCATCACACACCGGAAAAATAAATCAGAAAGTATTTTAGATAAAATTAGAAACATTATGAAATAATATATTCAATAACGTACAAACAACTGGCGACTACAATGAGTCTTTTTGACTTTTGATGCAAGACAAATTTTGAAATGTTTCGAATTTATTATTTGGTTCAACAACAAACTAGGAAATCACAATATTTGGAAGCTTCCGGGAGTTACTTAATGTTTTTGCCCCTATGCATATTTCAACTCCTCGGAATGGAGCATCTATTTAACGCCTTATAACGCCCTAGGCGCCCGAAAAGACAGAACAGTTTGTGACTGAGTTTGTGTGCCCTTAGAGACCGATTATGTGACAGCTACGCTGACCATGCCGTTTGTCTCGTTGGATAATTGTTGATCGAGCTACGAACTGATACATCATCTTCCGATATGGAATACGGCTACGAACTTGGTACTTTCTTTACTTGCAAGTGGTACACCTGACATTGTTTCTGTACAACTAGATAGTGACTTTCTGATGGTAACTTGAGAAGCACAATAAAATAACTGTTTTGTAGAAACATCTCTCTCCCTACTTTTTCATACATTTCCCATAACTCCCCTTCCCTCCCATAACTTCCTTTGATAACTCTCTCCACAAGATAACGTCTAGTATCATTTAACTGTCTTCATATTCCTTTTGTAACCCATTACAACATAGATACTGTGATATTTGAGGCATCACCACAAACTCCACAACGCCCACGCAGCATCGGCGGAGATGTGAAGAGCGAAGAAATACCAGAAAGCCGATTACAGATCGCAAAAGGCGCTACCTATTAGTTGCGGCCTGAAGCGCAGCGGCGGTGTACTTCCGCATTATGGGCAGCGCGGCAGGGTTGCACCATGACGTCACGACACCATTTAAACGGCGGAGCAGCGAGAAAAAGGGCCTTCTTGTGTGAGACACCAAGGTGAGAAGTCGAGTAAGATAGCGGGGTAGTTGTTGGAGAGAAGTCGTAGTAGTTCTTGGGCGTTAGGAAGTGGGAGAAGTGATATAGTAACGAGGCTACGTGATTTCAGTAGAACACTATGAGATGGTTGTAAGAACTGTGAATATTTAGAACGGAGCAGAATAGTGGCCGCGATGGCGGAACTGTGCGAGTTTTATAAAGAATTAGTGAAACGACACGCCAGCTAGCACACGCAGACTGGGCAATACGCGTACTCGTGTCGCAAGATAAGCGAGCGAAATTAAGACGAGGCGTGGATCTGGTGTCGGGCGTTAAATAGACTGGTCCATGGATCTGGTGGCGGGCGCAAAGGAGACCGAGTGGCCTTCGGAGCGGCACCGAAGTGGGCTACGTAGCAAGAACGCGAGTGGCGGCCCGGCTGGATTTCCAAATTTGCATAAAACTGAAGTGGGAGGCAGGAACTAGAAAGGTAGTGTTAACACCAGAAACCAGAATACTAAATTTTTGCATGTTCGCCTTAAAACTGAGTAACGGCGAAGTATTTGATATAACCTCGAACGCCGGTGGTACATTTCATTCAGAAGCTGTAGTCAATATAGTTAATTTGTGTTCCTCATTTTGTGTATGTAATTATTGACGAGGAAAATTTTGTATGTGAATAGCAGTAAGACCTGTGATAATGTGTACTGGTAAATCAATCCAGGAAGTGCAGGAAAAGTTAAATTTCATTAATTAATATTGGTCAAACAAGAACTCCGTGCACGAGTGTTATAAGGCAAATGATTGCCAGTTACATGGAGAGTAAAATCATTAAGCAAACATTTTTTTTTGCAATTTTTCTAAGAGGTATTACCACTAGTGGATTTGCATGCGTCCTAGCGAGCAGTTAACAATTTGGTATTTTTTTGTTCTCCTCTTTTCTGTGTCAGTGTAAACGGTTTAATTTGTGCAATACTTTCTAAGAATGTATTATTGTTTTTATCTAATTATGTGTCTGGGTGTACGTTTTTCTCACACCCTAAAGATCCTGCCTCCTGAGATATTCAAAGCTCGAAAGAGCATTCTTTCCGACGACTGCCACTGTAGTTGGTGGCGTTAGAATACCGAGAAGTTATCACGATCCTCTTGATCTAGAAACGTTATGCAGCGTAAATCGATCTCCGTATCGAAGGCAAAATCTAGCAACAACATACCAGTAAAAATTCTATAACATTTAAAATAAAATAAAAGATAATCCGTAATTTTAATGAAATATCCTGCTGGCTCAGTTATGCCCGGGAAGCGCGCAATCACGGCCCACTGCTCGCGCGTGCCCATGGGCGCGGTGGGCGGCCGTGGGCGCCGGGAGGGCGAGAGCCCATTCATCTCGAAGCAATGAAACCGCGGACCAGAGGCCGCCGCCCATAACGAGGCTAATGGGGAACACGGACTGTTACAGCCCGCGCTAATGTTAACGGACGCCGTACATCGAAGGCGAACATTAAACTTTTATACATAGTGTCGACTCGGCTAAACGAGGCTCGTAAACTCCTCGAAATAATACACCAAAAGTGAACCATTTGCGGGAAATGTTCCAATCGTACCTTTCATGAATTACATCTTACAACTGCTGCAACTTTCCATTTAGAGCATTACACGGTATTCTCGTTTCATTCTAAATGTGTTTGGTTGAAACTATAAAGAAAAGAATTGTAAGGTATCCTCGAAAAAAGTGAGATATGACTACGATTTAACAACTAGAAAGTCTCTTTCGTAGAACAAAGAGTTCTATTTATTAATTTAAAAATTAATTTTATAAATGGACTTCCTCAGATTTTTCTTATTCTTCTACATTGTTTTTCCACTTTGTTTCACGTCTAGCAAAACATTATTAACGTTTAATACCAATCTTGTGCAAGAATGCCGATTTGACTTTGAAGTTGAGTAACCTAGTGCGAGCTTTACTTAAGAAGTATCAGCATTGTACTGAGTCATAAGATTAAGTTTTCTAAAATACAACAGTGACAAATATCTATGGATAACACAAAGAGGAAACGATAAAAAGAAATTCAACGAAAGTACTCCCTTCACAAACGATGAAAATTCGTTTAAAATGACGAGACAATTGATGATCACAGAAAAGTTTGACATGTTGAATTTTATAGATTATATTGATATTGATGATCATAAAAAGATGGGATAGTCAAAATTTGATTACACATCTATATTATCTTTTTTATTACGTTCAATACAAAATTTAAAGAACGAACTATGAAACGTCTAGATAGTTGTAGTGATTGATTGGAACCAAATTATTTATCAATATCAAAGGAATGATCGAACACAAATATGCCAGGGTTAAAATTAGGTTTCTGTAATTATCTTTCATTACATTTCACAAAGTTTTCTCCTAAAGAGTGTCACTTATGAAAAAAATGAAACTTAAAAATATTTCGTTGCAAACATATTCGTAGTTAGCATTCCTATACATTGTAGAGAGATTAACTGTAGCAAAATAAAATAAAGGTTGCAAAATACCTTTTCTTACTACTTATTACTAAAGCATGATATATTTTCTGATAATTTACTGTATATATTTAATTTCAATATTCAATGAAAATTCAATAATTTTGAAAGAGATAATAACACATCAGATACAAATGTGTCCAAATTACTAGGTTTTGTAAGGGTCGTTTGCAAATAACTATATCTAGGAGCCACTTGAAAGGAGTATCGTAAAATAATTAAGAGTAGTTGAAGAAAAAGATATTATTTCATTTCATTACTTGGATTCTTGAAAAGATGTAACTTAAAATAAATTATACTAGATGAATCCTTGCGATTACATCGGACAAAAGCAGTAACTAATGAAAAGTTACAAGAGAAATGTAACGCATATTAACCACTATTCGGTAAATCAAACCCCCTCTCGCCGGCCTGGATACCCGAGGCCACTAAGGCTGGAGGGCCGTGGCTGCCTCTGCATGAAGGGTCGCGGGTTCGAATTCTGCCCCAGGCATGAATGTTTGTGTGTATTCACGTTCCCCTTATGTGTTCCCCTTACAGTTACCCTCATGTTAGAAATCACAGTGTTCGGTATATTATTAAACAGTTAAAGAGCAATCTTAAATACATTTTAAAAAACGGTCTCAAAAAATTGTACGTCGTTTGATATAGAATCATTCATATATCCTTAAGCCTAATGAAATAAGAGATTAACAAATTATGAAACAATACAACCATTTGTTACTGTAAACATGGAAATATAACTGAAATGTTCGTATGTAATACTCGTAGTAGGAGACTATAGTAAGAAACTTTGCTTTTTCATTTAAACATGTAATGTATCACATTTAAATTTAATTACACTCAAGGATTTTTTAGTAAAGAAACACGTTTCAAATTAGTGATGGACATTGCGATCATATATACGCACTAATCTTTGCACTTAAAAATGATAATCATCGAACTTGAAAAACCTGCAATTTTCATTCCGCTAAGTACAATCTCACATCCCAACAATGTTGTCGTAACTTTGCTTCCAATTGATCGATTGCATTTCACATAACCAAACGACGCACACCACATAAGAGTTCATTCTATTATTTTTAAAATTTTAACAGTTAGTCATATATACTATAAAAACTGTGAATAATATAAAGCGAAAACACATCTACGTTTCATTTAAATTAAAAATCACCAAATTTATTCGAGAAGAAATTTTAAAATTTCTTACTAAACGAACACCCTCAGTCATTTAAATGTACATAAATTTCAATTCATGTTTTATACAATTAACATGAAAATCAGTAGCAAAAGATAAAAAATAAATAAATGATTCAACAATTAACAACAATGAAAAGTATGTGAGCGATTTTTCCTTTGTTCCAACAAGAGTTTCGGTTGCCTATATCCCCTTGGAAGATTCGTCTCGTGAATCTTCACGGGGCTCGAAAGCTCTGCCGTCCCGTGTGAGGCACTGCCGTCCACCAGCTGCAGCGCGCACATCCGTCCTCGGTCGTCCGCCAGCGTCTGTGTCGTCCCTGGAGATTACGCTCTTGATCTCCCTTTGCACTGCACCACAATGCACTGCTGGTACGGACGGAACTTCTGAAGAAGAATGAACTTTATAACGGAAGGCGGAAGTCTGATGAGAAGTCTGATCGATATTATGAGATTAACGTCAACATCGCTCCAGTATCCTGTCCTCGATCAATACACTTGGCTGAATTCAACGTTTATTTTTTAAAGTTTTAAAGTGTGTTTGAACCAATATAAAAGTTGACGGATCAATAGCTTCGTTCCAATCATTAAATTGAGTCTCGAAAAACAATGCAGGTGTCCGGGGAGGAAACGTCAAAACTTCGAAAATAAGCTCTTAAGACAATTTTAAGCATATTTTGTCTAATAAACTACTGGGATATTCCGAATGGATAAGCACTCAATAAGCACTCAAAATTTGGTTTGAAAAATACTTTCTATGCAAAAAAATGTCATTGCAGTAGCATAGAAACACTCTAGAATTACGTAAATTGTTTATTAATTACAAAAGGAATGAATATATTTGTTCAGATAGAAAAAATAACAAAGAAATAAAAAAGCTGTGAAAGTGTGTAAATTGAGTGCTTTTCTATTTATAGGTTTCAGAAAGTATGTTTTTCAGACCAACGTTTGAGTGCTTATCCCGGCTCAGCCATTCGGATTATACAAAAAGTTTATTAGACAAAATATGCTTCCAATTGTCTTAAGAGCTTATTTTCGAAGATTCGATGTTTCCTCCATGAACATCCGTATATACGAAACACGGAATTTCATTCACTCCACAGTAAAATTGTAATATGCAATTCCTCATGCCCAACACCTAAGAAGGCTGGGAAACCGTCTTAGCAGTGAATATAAACTTATGCCAAGAAATTGTGAATGTTCTCGTAAAAGGAGTTAGTGTACAGTTGAATAAACGAATGAAGGAGGAATGTTTTCCTACAGAAACTGTGTCCATAAACGTTTGAATAGAACATTTTGAGTGTCATGTCAGACGAATATGCATGTGTGCAATACGTGAGTTGTATATTTTTGTATGTCAACATTAATACATCGTGAATGAAATACGTAAAACAAGAAGTGAAATCAAAAGAGCCATTTTAAAGAAAGTTTACTCAAGAAAACAATTCTAACACACTAAATAAATTAAGTAGGGAATTCTGGTTGTGCGACGTAATTTGCGTCTCGTTATATAATCTTTTTAAGCTTATTTAATTTTTATTTAAAATTTTATGGTGTGCAATATTTTATTCTTGATAAAAATATTCCATAAAAAATTTTCAAAAAGCACATTTTATGTGTTCTAGTAGTGAATATGTTCAAATTTCATAACAAAAATGTTGAACAGATTTTTTTTTCAATTTTATAATTAAGGATTATAATGTAAGCTCTTTTACTTGTGTTGTTGAAATTTGTTTACGGAAAATAGTAATGACACATTTAGAAAATTGAGATATTTTTTAAGTATTCACACTAATAACATTTTTTATAATTACAATTTTGTATTAAATACCTTCCATGCTGAAATATGCATTTATTTTTTATGTTGCATAAACAGCTTACTTTTGTATTGTAATATTCCATGATTCCCCCAAGAATAAGGCACAAGTCAAAGAATAAATAGAAAATGCATAACATTAACATGAACTGTAAAAACAGATGAAGGCGATGTCGCGTAGCGATAGTTTTTGAGAAGTAAACGGAAAACGCGACAAATTCACAATTGGGACAAGATAGGGCAGTAGCGTTCGTGTAGCGAAGTCGTTTGCAAGTTATTTGAAGGAAATCGCATCACGCGTTCGAAAGATATGAACATTTTTGTATAGTATAAATTCCAGCTTGTAAACAGACATGATAGCCATTGTTGTGCTTTAAGGTTCAGTAAATCAAAAGGTGTTTGTGGCGAAAATTAAGAGAACGCGTGAAGCAATACAAACAAAACTTTAAGAACCAATAGAATAAATCATTTAGAAAATTATGGTAACAGTCGCAACGTTGGGAAACTTCGAGGGGCTACGCCAGAACAGAAAATGTGAATTAAATTAAATGATGTAATATTTTGTAGGAGAAGCGACAGCGATCGTGTGATGTTAAAAGAAAAAAAGAGCTGACGATCCGGACACAACAATGACGGAGGGGAGCGCGGTCGAAGTAGCTTGAATACGGACGCATGTTGAAACGCTCCGCAAAAATTTTTATTTTTAATAGAAAATTGCGTTCAGTTTGTGAATAGAGTGAAATATATCGTGTTTAGTAACTGTCGAGTTAATGGAAAGATAAAACGTGGAAGAGATATTTATATATTTCACGAAAACAGTGTTCGCGGAACACTGTCGCCATATTGTCGGTCGCAGTTAACAAAAACTAGTATAATAATTAGTGAGTAGTTTTAATCAGGGATATTCTTCATTTAAAGTAAATTTGTCGTTAACAAACGTGTGTGGAAATGGATGGATGCTGTGGGGAGATGAATTAATGGATGCTGCGTGTATACTACGGAGGTGACATGGAACAATGGCGTTACGCGGATGGCCGATTTCTACGAAAGGAAAGTGCAATAACTTTGCGTAATTTAATAGTTCAGATAAATGGGAAGAAAGAACAGACTAGGTTTTAATGTACAAGACCAAGTTTTTGTGGAAATAACAATAGGCTATATTCAGACAGAATAGGGGATGCGCATTCAAGTGTGAATGATTTGTTTTGTTTTTTGTCGATTGTGTAAATAGTAAGTGTGAATGTGATTTTATGTATTTCAGGTATTGTGTTTTGTTGTTTATTGTGTTGCATTTGTGTATGTTTTTGTTGTTATGTCTCCAGCGGAGTGTGGAGAGAGTGAAAACCAGAAAAGAATAAATAATGCCGGACGTACTTGGTTCGACAGTAAGCCATATGATATGATTTCGTGATTTTGTATTAAACAGTGACCTACGCCCAAGTGTCCAAGTATCTCGTTAGGCTCCTGTACAGGCCAACCACAGCCTCACGCCCAGTAGTTTTATAACATTGAAGGAGTAGCTAAGTAACGGGCACAGTTTTAGATAAAGGAGGCAAAAGCTAGCAGGGCATAAATTCGTATAGATTTTATATAGAGTAGAGAGATTCAAGGTATAGTCGTTTTATTACATATTGTCGCCGCAACGTGGTGCGGTTACATACAGATTTGGGATAAGTAGGCAAGACGTTCCATTACAGTATACATGGGAAAATAATGTCTACGTAAAATTAGAGTCAGTACATTTTCATCCTTTTCTTTATTGAATTAATAAAACAGGACCAAGGAAATGCAATAATAAAATACAAATAAGTTTAGTAGAGCATAGCTGTTGACATAAAATTACAATCGTAATCACTTGTTGAAAAGAATATTAGAATAAAAAAAAGCGAGCAGTTATGAAAGCTATTACACAAATCCAGTCCGTTTGAATTGATTGTGGTACCTACGTCACCATTTAACGCCTCAAACGCATCTGTATGATCAAAAGATACGATTTCAGTCGAATATGAAACCAGTGACAAAAGCTAAATTCAAAACGTCAATCCAACGCCCGCGGCTACATTCAAAACTATTCTTTCCGGATGAGGAAAGCGATCGCGCACTCGACTGCAGGAGCTGCTTGTTAAACATAGACAGGGGCAATCTCATCGGGGCGGCGCAGCGCGGCGCACGTGATGGGCGCCCTGGCGGGGAGATGGAGAAACACTCACTTTATTTCTCTTCGCAGCCGTCTCCCCGCGGGGGCTTCTGGCAGAGGCAATCACCCGAGCGGCGCCCCGGGGCCCGTGGCCGGGGCGGGGCGGGACGGGGCGGGGCGGGGCGGGGCGGGGCGGGGCGGGGAGGGGCGGGGCGGGGCGGGGCGGGGCGGGGCGGGGCGGGGCGGGGCCGGGCCGGGCCGGGCCGGGGCGAGCAGCACTGTGGCGCTTTCTCTGGGACTGGGCGAGCCAAAGACGACCTAGTAAAAGGGCGAGAACTGTTGATTCACGACTGGAAAAAATTAACCGTAATGTACTTCGCACTAGCAAATAATGGGGACCTAGTTGAAGTAAGGACCGCTGTAAAATATTGAGTTTAACTTCCTGAGTCAGATGTGCCGCATGGATATATTCTTAGACCATTTTTATAAAAGGAGCACTCAAAAAGAAACGAACCCGAGGCCGAGGAACAAAAACCTGCACTTGTAGGTCGGAAATACCTGGCCCTGTCTGTTGAGGCACTTGTCCTTCTATAACACACGGCGGTGAATGACTGTCTCGTAAAATCCCGGGATTGCATTGTGAATCAGTTCCGCACGTACTGCTTGACGTCGTCGTCCGAGGTGAATCATTTGCACCTGAGAGCCTTTTTTAAGGAACCAAAAAAGTCGTAATTGCAAGGAGAAATGTCTAGACTGGATGAAGAGTAACTGAAAACCTCTCACTTGAATTTCTGCAAGAGTGCTGTGATAATGTTGACCGTTTGAAGTTTTGAATTGACGTGGAGCAGCATAATCATACAGGTGAGCTTGCCTGGTCGTATCTTGCAGAAATTCAAGTGGAAGGTTTTCAGTTACCCTTCATATAGTCCACATCTCTCTCCCTGCAATCTGCCATTATTGGTCCCCTAAAGAAGGCTCTGAGGAGTAAACGATTCACCTCTGACAACGACGTCAAGCAATACGTGCGGAATTGATTCACAATGCAATCCCGGGAGTTTTACGAGACAGTTATTCACCACCTGTGCCGCAGAAGTATGAGTGCCTCAACAGTCAGCGCCAGGTACTTCTGGCAGGCACTGGTTTTGTTCCTAGGTCCCCGGTTCGTTTCTTTTCGAATGCTCCTTATGTATTATATCCTTGTCCGATATGTCAGTTACTAAACGCACCACAATAGTTATCTTCGCAGATCACACGGCTATTCCAGCGATGAACAATGATCTATGCTTCACAAGATTCACAACTACCTGAATGAAACCGAAGAGTGTGTACACTAACAACGGGTCACAATCAATGCAGAAAAATCCCACCATATCACTGTATCATAGGTTGTGATTAATTTGGAAAACGCATATCAAAACTAAAACGAATTAATCACAGCTTAAATTTTGAGATTGTCATCAATCGAAGATCAAAACTTTCGTTTTTCGAATAATTATATGTTAACAAGGAAATTATCAATTAATTTGTAGAACAATAGTCATCATATATACATACTCAAGAGAAAAAATATTAAAAAAAGAAATTACCTAGAGAATTCCCGACAGTTTCAGCAGAAATAAGCCTCTGAGGCAAGGGATACGATGAGGAAAATATCCGAAGCTAATATTATAGAAACGGGCTAATTACTCAAATAAAATGGACATAAAATACTTTGGCTGTTACAGTATTTTATCCCTAGGGCTTTTATCCAGCGAACAGCCGGTTACCCTTTACGTCCCGAGGGGACGCATATTCGACCATACACTAGACCAACACACTTGCGGGCTCCTCTGATCTGGGGTCAGCAGAACGCGAGGCCCTCCGCGACTACACATACAAAGTCAAGGGAAAACAGCCATGCCCATGGCGGGACTAGAACCCGGGACCCTTCGGACCGAAGCGCTGAGTCGGTACTTCGCTCTTAGCCACCTCGGCCATCCAGGTCAGCTGTTCCAATATTTAATGGAATAAAATCTCATAGAATCCGCCCTTAAAATATGAACTAGTACCTTCAAAAAGACTATGGTAATTATTAACAACAATTTGATGAATATGGAACAGGCTCGATTCTGCCATTGAAAAAGGAAAGAATGAAAGTCAACGAAACGACGCAGGGACATTTCCATACTGAAACATTTCCTTAACTTTGTCTTCTGATATTAAGAATATAGGTATTGTAATGATTTAAAAGAAATGTAACAAGTTAGGTGTACCAAGGTGCGGTATCATTCGCGGCGGGTACGTATGCCACCTCACCTCCGCTCACAAATTAGTCCAGTTGCAATCGTGCAAATAGCAACTTAAAAAATTTAAAAAATGCAATATTTAAACTGAAAGTGAATTAATATACGACGGAATGAAAGTTTCAACACATTTCATTGCCCTCACTACCGAAGACTGAATAAAATTGAAGAATTTTTCTTTTAATGACATTTTTTATTTAAAAGGCAGGAGGTATTTTTTTTCACAGAATCCTATCGCATAATAACGTCAAGGCAGAAAGAACGAAGAAATTTGTGTCTGAAAAACTCTACATTTTATGAATCGTATCCTCTAAGTGCTTTGTGTCTTCTACGTATGTTTACCTTTAAAATTCTGGATGGAATTTTTGTTCAGTTACAAATTATATTATTTGTATGACATAAGAAAATGAGATACGAAATATTAAGTCAGATACGAGTCAAAGAAACTTCGAGAAGCAGATGGTAACCTAAAACCCATTATGTAAATACTAAAATCCCAATACTATATCGACCCTGCGGATTACTAACAAAAATTGGAGAATTAAGTGTACAATGGATTTCAAAATTGCAAACAATAACAAAATAAAAATGCTTAGAGGATGCTGAGACTGAAACATTTTTTAGAACCTAAGGGTAAACAACTCTAATTAGTTAACCCGTGAGTGCCCGCAATGAGTATACAGTTCCTATAATGTATCTCTCAGATATAGCTGCAACTTTTTGGGAATCCGAATGAACTGGAGGTCCATTTACTGAAATACATATTTTATTCAATTTATACTTGTCCCCCAACGCAATTGTTAATGAATCTTACACTGCAGAATTCTTGTCTGAATAGTTATGGTGAGAAAGGTAAATATTAACAAAGTGCACGAAAATATCATTAAACATCTTATTTTCCTATTAAATACAATTTCCTCAAATTATTTTAGCATGTTCTAAACAAACATAGATTTTACTTTTTAACTAAAATATTCAGAAAGTCTTTGTCTTCTCTTTTCTATTTTGCAAGGTTCCCTTTTCTTTTTTCATTTCCCTGCAAACGTCTCCTGCACATCTTCTTACGCTTTGGTAAAGTAAAATGTGAAAGTTGATTGTAGAAAAGGTAAATTATTATATTTTCTGAATAGGCACACGTCATAGACACGACTGAAAATAATGCCATGATAAGTGCCGGTGAGGTCAGAAGCTCACAATGCAATGGCGCCATTGCACCCAACGAATATGACAGATATCGCGCAGTGAAGCGATCAAGTTTGAACATGCTCATGGGAAAAAATTCCGCGAAAGGTCAGAAGATCTCAGAAAAGTACAACGAAGGAATACATGAAATATCAGACGACTAATTCATCGTAATAATTCAGGAACATAAAATTCGCGTGGCTTGGAACTCACAGATCTATTGCGAGCACTCCCAGGTTAATGGTAAAAAAGAAAATTAATACTCATTAGATCACTAGAAACCCTAGGTACTTCAAGTACAAAAGAAGTAAATAGATAATTAAAGGTATGTTCTTTTGATCTTTAGATGAAACGACTTATCAACATCCGCAAGTCAAAGGAAAAACAACATGAGGATATATCCCGCGCGCGAGTAATGAAGCAGCCTCGTGTGAGGGACACCGCACTGCACCCGGGGCGCCATAAACCCCCCTCGCCTCACCGCTTCCGTCCCCGCCCCGCCCCCACCCGCCCCGCGCGCCACACAGCCCTCACACCGCCACCCCACCACACCGCTCCCTCCCCTCCCACACACCGCCCCCAGCCCCGCCCCCGCTCCCGTCCCATCCCCACCGCTATCACCACCCCGCCCTCAGTCTGCCCCGCTCCACCACCTCCCGCCAGCGCCACCGACCTCACCCGCACCCCCGCCCCCGCTCCCGTCTCACACCTGCCGCCATTACCACTCCACCCCCACCCCGCCTGACCCCGCCCCGCCCTCACCGCTCCCACACCACCCCCACATCGCCCCCACACCGCCCCACCCCCACCCCCGCCCCCGGCCCAACCCAGCCATCACAACCCCGCCCCAACCCTGCCCCGCCCCACCACCTCCCGCCACCTCCACCGCCCTCACCCGCCCCCCCGCCCCCGTCCCCGCTCCCGTCTCCAACCCGCCGCCATTACCACCCCACCTCCATCTCACCTGACCCCGCCCTGCCCCCACACCGCTCTCACACCACCCCCACATCGCCCCCACATCGCCCCACCACCACCCCCACCCCCGGCCCAACCCAGCCATCACAACCCCGCCCCCACCTGCCCCGCCCCACCACCTCCCGCCACCGCCACCGCCCTCACCCCCACCCCCACCCTCGCTCCGCGGTGCAGGGGAAAAACCAGGGCGGCGCGCGGTGGTGCAGCATAATCTGCGCAGTTGCCGCTTGCAGAAACTTGAGCATTTAGAGCTGCGGCGCTGCGAGAGACAGTCGTCGCCCGGAGTTAATCTTCTGGGTTCTCCGCGCTGCCTCACCTCGTTACTCTTCGCACGTCGCGCGGCTGAGGAGAGCTTCGCGCACTCGGCGATGAGACGTCATTCAACTCGCGCGTGGGACACGTTGAGGTTGTATCTGGCACCAGTTGCTACCTCGCTGAGAATCTGTACACTTTGCAATGAAAATAGTATTCATAAATCTCTTGAAACCTTATTTAACGTGTTTTTAAATCTATCCACGATGTAACCTACTCTTCACCTCGCGTAGACAAAATAAACATAAAACACCCACGAAATTTTATTATTAATTGTGTTTATTGGGGAAGATGTCACAAAATATACAAGGAAAATAGTAAGACGATGACAATAATTTCTTTTTGATTTTTGATTGATAGTTTCCTTCATGAGTACTCAAAGCTGATTATGCAAACTAATCAAGTAGAGCGAAAACTGTTGCAAAATGCGGAAAGGACACCTTTGAACACCTCTCAGATCTACAGTTGCGTAATATTATATTTTGTTTCTTTTTTTTTTTGCTCAGAGAACTTCAACAGGATGCTTGTAATACACTCTGGTGACAACACACCCACTGAGTGATTCACACAAAGAAGGCTACGTACAGAACGGTCTCAACTGAATATTTCCTTATACAGAGGATTGCGAGGAATGTGGCATTCCCTTTCAAACTTTTTCAATGCTTCGTCAAATCTCAAGGAGAGATTTGACTTGCAAATAGCAAACTAAAAACATATGTAAATAATACAGACAGTTTTTAAAAATGCTTCTTTTGCATAACACTGATCAACATGACACCTGCAATGAACTCTCAGTTTTGAAAGCCTTCATATGTACCCGGAAAAACGCCTCCAATTTTACGTAACATGTAGTAATGCTCAACATTCCTTAGCATAAGAACTTCAAAATAAGTGTAATAATTAGTGTATATTTTTAGTTTAATGCGTAATACATTGTAAGATTCACCATAGATAATGTTTGCACTAAACTCTGTAAATGTGTAAATATTAAAACCTCTTGGGTATCAGATTTATCTCTCTTGCTCGTTAGTGAAATGTCACATGATTCGGAAAGTCCGCAAAGCAGTCGTTCACGTAAGCGCGAAATTTCCTCCGGAAACATAAAAGTTCTGAAAGCCTCGCCACCCGCAAACACATTCATCGCCTCAGGCAAGGAGGCGCAGCCAAAGCGCAGAGACCGCCGACGGCCCCTGGCTATCGTCCTCCGAACCCTTCACTCCTCGTCCGTTATGTTCTCCAGACCCACCCTGAGAATATCCTATCTGCGCCCACACCTCAACCACTCCAACCCCCTTAACATTTGCTAATCTCTGCCGACTCCGCCAACCCTCGTTAGCCCCGCTCCAAACCTCTTCGGCCTCCCTCCAAACCAACTCCAATCCCTCCAATCTGCTCCGACTCCTCCAATCTACTCAGACTCCTCCAATCTACTCAGACTCCTCCAATCTGCTCAGACTCCTCCAATCTACTCAGACTCCTCCAATCTGCTCAGACTCCTCCAATCTACTCAGACTCCTCCAATCTACTCAGACTCCTCCAATCTACTCAGACTCCTCCAATCTACTCAGACTCCTCCAATCTACTCAGACTCCTCCAATCTACTCAGACTCCTCCAATCTACTCAGACTCCTCCAATCTACTCAGACTCCTCCAATCTACTCAGACTCCTCCAATCTACTCAGACTCCTCCAATCTACTCAGACTCCTCCAATCTACTCAGACTCCTCCAATCTACTCAGACTCCTCCAATCTGCTCAGACTCCTCCAATCTACTCAGACTCCTCCAATCTACTCAGACTCCTCCAATCTACTCAGACTCCTCCAATCTGCTCAGACTCCTCCAATCTACTCAGACTCCTCCAATCTGCTCAGACTCCTCCAATCTGCTCAGACTCCTCCAATCTGCTCAGACTCCTCCAATCTACTCAGACTCCTCCAATCTACTCAGACTCCTCCAATCTACTCAGACTCCTCCAATCTACTCAGACTCCTCCAATCTACTCAGACTCCTCCAATCTACTCAGACTCCTCCAATCTACTCAGACTCCTCCAATCTACTCAGACTCCTCCAATCTACTCAGACTCCTCCAATCTACTCAGACTCCTCCAATCTACTCAGACTCCTCCAATCTACTCAGACTCCTCCAATCTACTCAGACTCCTCCAATCTACTCAGACTCCTCCAATCTACTCAGACTCCTCCAATCTCTCAGACTCCTCCAATCTGCTCAGACTCCTCCAATCTACTCAGACTCCTCCAATCTACTCAGACTCCTCCAATCTACTCAGACTCCTCCAATCTACTCAGACTCCTCCAACCTACTCCAACTCCTCCAATCTACTCAGACTCCTCCAATCTACTCCGACTCCTCCAATCTACTCAGACTCCTCCAATCTACTCCAGCTCCTCCAATCTACTCCAACTCCTCCAATCTACTCCAAGTCTTCCAATCTACTCCAACCCCTCTAACCTACTCCAACCCCTATAACTAACTCCAACCCCTCTAACCAACACAACCCCTCTAACCAACACAACCCCTCTAACCAACACAACCCCTCTAAGCAACTCAACATTTCTAACCAACTCAACCCTTCTAACCAACTCAATCCCTCTAACCAACTCAGCCCCTCTAACCAACTCAACCCCTCTAACCAACTCAATCCCTCTAACCAACTCAATCCCTCTAACCAACTCAGCCCCTCTAACCAACTCAACCCCTCTAACCAACTCAACCCCTCTAACCAACTCAACCCCTCTAACCAACTCAACCCCTCTAACCAACTCAACCCCTCTAACCAACTCAACCCCTCTAACCAACTCAACCCCTGTAACAAACTCAACCCCTCTAACCAACTCGACCCCTCTAACCAACTCAACCCCTCTAACCAACTCAACCCCTCTAACCAACTCAACCCCTCTAACCAACTCAACCGCTCTAACCAACTCAACCCCTCTAACCAACTCAACCCCTCTAACCAACTCAACCCCTCTAACCAACATAACCCCTCTAACCAACATAACCCCTCTAACCAACGCAACCCCTCTAACCAACACAACCCCTCTAACCAACACAACCCCTTTAACCAACTCAACCCCTCGCTCAAATTCAACCCCTCTAACCAACTCATAGCCTCTATTCAACTTAACATTTTCCCAACACCGTAACATTTTCAACCATATTAGCTCTTATCACATTAATTAACCGACCCTAGTAGACCCAAACCAATCGAATTCTCACTATTACTCCGACACCTACTTGACCGCTACAACACCAAGCTCTAACACCGCTAACCTTTCTCAATGCCCCTGAAAACTTTCGAGCGCCCAATTGCACTTTCAACTAAACAGAGAAAAATGCATCCACACCCTTATTGTCTCTGAGGAACCCCTAATAGCCTCACAAATAAAAGTATGCAAAGCTTTTTATGACAATCATTTATTTCAACGATTGCACAAACGTTGCACAACGATTGCACGTAACTCGTTTTGTTACATCAGGTGCTGAACTCAGTGAAGGGAATATGTGATACCACATAACCAACCAACCTGTTAGTTATGTGGTACCAACTGAGTGAGAGTGAGGTATTTCGTAATGTTTCCTTGAATGTTCTGCTGCAGAGATAATTCAATGGGATAGCGTTCCCTTCACTAAGTTCAGCACCTGATGATGTAACAAAACGAGTTACGAAACGTTGTGCAATCGTTGAAATAAATGATTGTCATAAAAAACTTTGGATACTTTTATTTGTAAACATATATTGACAATCAAGAAGAAATATTGATTCCCTAATAGCCTCCTTCACCCTCGATCAACTCAGATCACTTTCATTCGCCTGAACTTCCTCACCGATCCCAGTGACCTTGACTGATTTCGACTCGCCCCGCCAACCACTTACCGCCCCGACCATCCACAATCACGCCCACCCTCCGCTACGCCCACGTCAGTAGCAGGCGCTCAAATAATCCCCCACAAAACGCGAGCGCTCAATGCCCAACTCCGAACACCCGCAAAACCATGTAGACCACGCTCGCCGCGTCGACGGGCGCGAAATCGATTAGGGGCCGCGGGGCTGTCGATTAGTTGAGCCAGAAAGCCGCGCATTGCAGGATGATTCTCCTCACGCGGATAAAGAGGGGGAGCTCCTGCTCTCCCCTTGAGACACTGTAGGTTTGGCTGCCTCACCGGCGGCTACTCAACAGATTTTGGAACTTACTTGGCTATCCGGGAGACGCCGCGTCCAGGGCACAGGTGCCGACGTTTCGGTCGCCATTCTGCGACCTTCATCAGGGCGTAGTTGGAGCAATACAATCGCAGAATGGCGACCGAAACGTCGGCACCTGTGCCCTGGACGCGGCGTCTCCCGTAAAGCAGAGCAAGTTCCAATTTCCGTCGGCGGTAGCCTACGTTCTCAACAAATTTTCCTTTCGGTGAGGCCTTCGCTCCTCGTGGCACCGGCCCCTTTTTTCCATTCGGCTTTTCCATACCTGTTGATTCATTGGTGAGTTGTAGTTGACATTTACATAATTGAAATGATTGAAGGCGTTGTCATTGTCAACAATAGTATTTATTTTAAAAATAGCAGCTTTCGATGGCTTAGCCATCATCATCAGTTTTCTGCTGTCTGGGAGCCACAAACACGACTACTATTAGTCGTGTTTGATGATGATGATGGCTAAGCCATCTGATGATGACTGATGATGATGGCTAAGCCATCGAAAGCTGCTAGTTTTAAAATACTATTGTATACTATTGTTGACAATGACAACGCCTTCAATCATTTCAATTTTCCATACCTGACTGGAAATGTGGGTAGGCTACCTCGGTAATGTCAGCCGGTTGGCTCTCGCCGTCACCGCATATCGTCTCTTCTTTTTTCATTCCGGCTGAGAGCTCTCGCGGTTGCCACATTGAATAGATCTCATCGCGTCTTTATTCACTTACGCTCACTGAGATGAATGGGATTTTAAAATCAAGCCCATTGTGTCCACACGTTTTTCCACACAACCATATTCATTAGCTCTAGAAGCTGAAACATCCCTATGCTCTTCCTTGCAGTTGCTCTGTAATAGGTTTCTTTGTACGTCATACATACGTATGTAGTACGTCAGGAATATGCCGCATTCTTGATAAGGGCCCGGATCATTACGTACTAAAAAGGGAAAATATGTACATAAATATGTACTATAATATACATAAATATGTACTAAAATGTAAGAAAAATGTGACATTAATTATCGTTATATCAATTCTATTTAATTAAAATGCTTTTATCTTAATGTATATTCTTCTGTTTCATTAGCATAGAGACCATTATTAAACATTATTCTTCTCATAATCCGTTATTTACAGCGATCTCCGTAATATCAAGAACGGCGCCTCCTGTGCTAGTGCGTGTAGTTTCTGATGAAAGGTATCAAGGTCAAGGGAGACCCCTGAAAGATGCGAGGTGGCTGCGCGATATCACCTGTTAAACGCATCATTTTCACAAACTGAACTTCCTTTTTGTTCTTTGCGTTACTCGCGTTGAAAACTAACACACCAGAAGCTATGGATTGCGTCATAGCCTTGCCCTTTTATTTTCAATACCGTCGGTATTTATGTACCGTTTTCTTTCAATGCGATGCAATATCAATATTTTAGAGAGGAGGCTACAGAAAAATGTTTGACAATACTAAATTGTTTGTCTGAGAGATTCCTTACCAAAACATATAGGAAAATGAATAATTGAATAACAAACTTGCAGTAATACGTACAAATATGTACTTTCAGATAAAATATGTACTAAAAAGTCGACGTCTTTTAGCACTAACCGATATGAAATGTGAATATATCGTTGATTCGACTTGACAGAGTTACGTTAGGAAAATATGTTATTACATAATTATCCGGGCCCTATTGATGCGTATTGTTTCATCTCAACCTCATTGTCGCTATTCCCATTAATCAACAAAAATCGTTTTCTCTAATAGCTTTTACTTGCTCGCCTTACTTCGTAAGAAGACAAATAAAAATGCACCGGAAAATGAGAAGTTTTTGAGAGAAAAAACACTTATTGCCGGGTCTTGGTAACGAATGATAGAATAAATATTTTTCCAATAAATGGTAAATGTTTCTCGATCAGGCTGAGAGTGTATACAGAATCCATGTTTTGTAGTTTCTTGATACCCAAAAATCGTTTGTCAGCAAAACGTCTGTCTGGGTGACTGTCGGACCGTTTATGTCCGTCCGTCCGTCTTGCCAACGCAAATACACATATCAGAAGATTTTTTCCCAAATCATTATTCCTCCATCGATTTGAAAAGAACTCAAGGCCTTGCGAATCTGAAACTAATATTTTGATTGTTAGAGGTTCTTTTAATGAAACCTCAAAAAGATTTTGTAAATGTTCTCAAAAATCGATCCAATTGCTTTTATTAAACTTTGATACTGGATAAATTAGATCAATGGGTTGTGTTTTCGTGCAAATTCCCTGTTCTTATTTTGGAAATACCAAGGGTTCAATTTTTTTCGGCGCCTTCCTATAACTACATTCCTGAAGAAGAATAAAATCTGTTCTTAAAACAATGGATATTTAAATAAGGTCAAATACAACATTTTGTAAATATGTGTTTTTGTCTAATTCTGGGTAAAATACAGGGAAATTTGTAAAAATTATTTTCTCAAAAATTGTTTCAATTTTTTCTTTAAAATTTATTCTGTTAGATAACGATAAAAATTGCTGCTGTTACCTATCGTGCCGGGAAGTTTCTTAGTAACCGAAAAAAGTAACATTAAAAAATAGAATAGGATAAATATTGATATTGTTTGAAATACAAAGACCTCTTAAAGAATATCTGTTCTTAAAAATTAGAGCTTTAATTAATGTCATGTATAATTTTATGAAAAAACGAATAATTTTCGTGAACTTTCAGCTTGATGTCAACGCAATGTCTAAAACATTTTTTTTCCAAAAAGGCTCCAATTTTTTCTTTTCTTTCTAATAAATAGAGCAAAGGATAATTGAAAACTGGTTTTGGTCACGTTTTCGTTGAACTCGGAATTTTTGAAAAATGTAAAACTAGAGCTCTTGTAGCACCACTAGTTAAGTAACTTTTTGAGGCGGACAGTGTTCAGTCCACTGAAGTGCATTTCATAAATGCCACTTTCTTTTTCACATATACTACTTAGATAGTATAGATGAAGTATTGTAATGGTGCACCAAAAAACGGCAATATTTTGTCAGAAAAACTCTTATTGTGTGTCACTGGTGCAAAAGAAATGAGAAGAAGACAACAAGTCGTGTTCCACTGTAATAATATAATTCTATATGAAGTAAATGACTTCCTCTAACACTTCGTATAGAGTATAATTGGTTTACGCAAAACGTCTGTCCATCTGTCTGCGATCAACTCTAGCGGGTAAATCGTAATCAGGATTTCCACCAAAACTGAAATTCCCTCATCGATCCGGTGGATGTCATGGCCCCTTCAACATTTTAAGCGAAGAATCCTTAACAACTTTCAAAAAAATCGTAAAAATTGCTCCAATTTTTTTCAAATTATATTTCAGAAAAAGAATTAAAATTATTCCTCTTATTTTCATAGAATTTTCTGAATTTTCGAAAATCGCAAAGTTTTATAATTTTTTCAATATCTTCCTACAACTACAATATTAAATGTACTTATTTTTTTCTTAATGATATATGTTCTACAAGGTCGGATCTATAAATAAGATCATATTCAATTTTTAAAAAATCTGTGCCATATGTACGTAGTTTAACTTGAAATATAGTCATTTTTTAAATATTTATTTTCTAAAAACACGGCTGTAAATTTTTTCTTTACATTTTTTAAATACAACAAACTTTTAGAATAATATAATGCATTTTGCTGCAACGTCTTTAAAATTCATGAGTAACAATATCATTTTGCTTAACGAATAAAATGTTGTATATAGTCATAAAAGTGAAATTGCTTTTATTTTTTCAATAATTACCAAACCTCGAAATAAAATGTTATCAAAATTCTAATATCGCTGCGTGTGGTCTTTGCACAATTGCTCTTAGGGTGGAAACACGAATTGTAGTATTCTTCCTCTTGCCATATCCACCTGCCCTACGTTGGAAACTCGCCCTATTCCCAGGCACACTGGCATCGTCTTCACGATCAATACCCATTACCATTGTAGGCTTCCTCCGGTAGTTGCCATATCCGGTTTCTCTCTGCTTCGGTCTCATGCAAAATACACAACACTGCTGTGTCTGCAACCGTAGGTCTCGCTATCGCATTTAACCTCGAGGCTCCCCTGATCTCTGGGTCGCTTTACATGGCGCAACCAGTTCCTCTGTCCTGCCCTTTCCGTGCATCTCCCCCTCCCCCCTTCCCCAACCTTCCCCAACTCCGTGTGCCATTCAGGCGGATGACGCAGCTTTGGACCCTCTGTAATCAAATGTGCATGCCGCAAGGCCACTCCGCCATGCGGACCTCCACAATTGGCATCGAAGCTCTCGATATTCAAAGCTCACCACTGCCACCGGCCGTCCTCCCAGCCGCTTATTGGGGCTATTGTTATCCAAATAGCTCCTGTTTGAAAGTCCGATTGCCTAAACGCACTTTCCCTTCTTTGACAATCTAATTTGTGCATTAAATTTCTTCCTTCTTGCTTTTCACGTCACCGTTCACTTCATTGTTATAATCCCCGATTAGCGTCTCGAACATCTTCAATGAGTATCGTGACCGATTCATTGTCTTATGAGTTCACTGTCACATCACTCTTTTATTCTGAATCACTTCCGGCGCAACCACCCTCACTCTTACTGCCCACTGCCCGCAACCCATGTCAAGCTCTTAACCACTTTCTCCCAACCCCCTTCCCACGCTCTTCTCTTGGCCACAATCGCCCGCCGGACGGTATCTCGCTTGCCCGCAACCCAACACCCTCGCCCCTCCCTTCCTCGCAACTCGCTCGTCACCCCCTCACTCTTAACCCATTCCGCTCGCCACCAACCACGCAAGCAACTCTCCTCTAGACTGCTCCAAGCAGTTGCTGCAGTCACTGCTTGTCGCAATCCCGCTTGCCGCATCCCTTTGCCGCCAACCCCTCCCGCCATAACCACCCCTTGCCGCAGACATCCCTTGCCGAAAACTTTCTTGCGGCAGCCTCCTCGCCGCAGTCTTTCCATAATCGCCCCTTGCCGTAACTACCCCGTTCCGCAACCACCCCATTCCGCATCCACCCCATTCTGAAACCACCCCGTTCCGTAACCACCTCTTACCGCAACCACCTCTTAGCACAACTACCCCTTACCGCAACCACCCCTTACCTCAACCACTTCTTACCGCAACCACCTCTTGCAGAAACCACCCCTTCCAGCAACCACCCCTTGCAAAAAACACCCTTCGCAACAACCACCGGTTGCGACAATTACTCCATACCGCAACCACCCCTTGCCTAAACCTTCACAATAATTCCCTCGCCAAACCATCATTCTCGTTTTCTTTCTCCCCACCATCCCATTTTGCTCGCTCTCGCCAGCCATCAGCGACACCAGTGTCTCTTTCACCTCCGCCACACGCTCGCTCGCGGCCGCACTTCACCCAGAGCGGCGCAGCGCGTCGGTCGCGTCGCGATTTGCATGGGAGCGCGCCAGCTGAGCGCCGGCATTAGCATGCGCCGCGCCGCGGCCCTCGCCACGCCCACTGCGCCCCGCCCCGCCCCACGCGGCGCACCGCCGCCGAACAAGGGCGACACGCGCCCTCCGGGTAGCTCTCCACCTCGACCCGCCTCGACACTCCTTCCCACCCCGACACTCCTCCCCACCCCGACACTCCTCCCCGCCCCGACACTCCTCCCCGCCCCGACACTCCTCCCCGCCCCGACACTCCTCCCCGCCCACTGCTCCCCGCCCCGACACTACTCCCCGCCCCGACACTACTCCCCGCCCGACACTCACTCCCCGCCCCGACCACTCTCCCCGCCCCGACACTGCTCCCCGCCCCGACACTGCTCCCCGCCCGACACTGCCCGCCGACACTACTCCCCGCCCCGACACTCCTCCCGCCCCGACACTGCTCCGCCCCGACACTGCTCCCCGCCCCGACACTACTCAGGCCGGCACTACTCCCCGCCCCGACACTCTTCCTCGCCCCGACACTACTCCCCGCCTCGACACTACTCCTCACCCCGACCTCCTCCCGCCCCGACACTCCTCCCCGCCTCGACACTGCTCCACCACCCCGACACTGCTCCCCACCCCGACACTACTCCCACCCCACTACTCCCCACCCCGACACTACACCCCACCCCGAATCTACACCCCACCCCGACACTCTTCCTCGCCCCAACACTACACCCCACCCCGACACTCCTTCCCATCCCGACAATACTCCCCGCCTTGACACTCCCCGCCACGCAAGTCCACTCCATGCCGCTGCACTCCACTGCAATCTCCGCCATGCCACTCCACTCCCTGCCACGCCACTCCACTCCCCGCCATGCCATTCCACTCCCTACCACGCCACTCCACTCCCCGCCACGTCACTGCACTCCCCGCCACACAACTCCACTCCACGCCATACCACTCTACTCTCTGTCACACCACTCCCAGCCAGTCCACTCCACGCCACTCCACTCCATTCCATTCCTCGCAACACCACGCCACTCCCCACCATGTCACTCATCTCCCCGCCACGTCACTCCTCTCCCCGCCACACCACTCCATTTCCCGCAACGTCTTTCCACTCCACTTCCCACTACGCCACGCCAATCCCCTCCCCGCCACGCCCCGTCAATCTACTCCCCGCCACGGCACACTCCGCCAGGACACTCCCCGCCACGCTACTCCCGGCCCTGTTACCCCACTTCACTCCACGCCAGCCCCCCCCCCTGCCACGCTACTCCCAGCCACGCCTAGCTCCGCCCTGCCCAGCCACCTTCCACGCCCGGCGCCGCCCGCCATCGGGAAAATATCGACAGCGGTGGCGTTCCTCCTCAATGCGGGCTGTCTTTCCCCACGACCGACCGCCGCTCTCCCCTTTTAGCCCTGCGGGAGGACCATTGCACTGCAACGCGCCCTGGCAGGCCAGCCCTTCTGCCTGCACTTTCCGTCCAGCACGTTTGCCCCGTCCCTCCGTCACAACTAGTAAAATGTACTGCGTCGGGAAAGTCTCTCCGCACCGGGCCGAGTCAGGGCCTCCTAATAAAAATTGTATTTATGTTGATAGCAAACATCTCTGGGAAACAAGTGAAGGGACAACACTTTCAGCATCTCTTATGATTGTGGTGAGTGCGGTATTTAAATTTTCTTTTGTTACACACTGCTGCCAACATAACTTTTGTTACAAGCACCAAAGTGCCACGGCGGAGAGACTTTCCTGGTGCACTGTAGTTAGAATTTCACCTGGACACAACACTAACATGGAAACCCCATATAAATATCAAAATTATACAAGCAAGAAATAAATTATTTCAACTCCGGTCACTAATCAACAAACACAAATCCTTGTCATATATTCAAACTTTGTAACTATATTCAAAACTGTAATAAGCTCACTAATGCTCTACGCATGTCCAATGCCGACAACACAGCCCCTACAAATATCAATAAACTCCAAATAATTCAAAATGAATATTTCATTTTAATCACAAATGCCCCCTTGTTCATCAGTAATAAATCACTCCATTCCGAATTAAACGTCAATACAATAATAAAGTACATAGCCCATATATCACACAATTTATTCAAAAACCTAACAGACATACCCGCAGCATCCCATTGCAATCTAGCAGAAAATCCAACATACGACCGAATTTTTAAAAAAATTGCGGTCGAAGCCTTTCTCAAAATCTTCGCCAATCATGACGCATTACCCCGAGGTTCTCCCCTAGAGTATCCTCCTCAATGGGTTAGCTTCGCTTAGATTTTTAACTACCATGAGACTGAAAATTCACATCGGTAAAGTAATTATACTGAAAGATATAATCCATCTAAAACAAATAAACGTTTAAAAAACATTTGCAAGGGGTATAAATTTCAATCTTTCCAATCCAAGAAGTTGAGGTTAGATTTCAGGCAGACACGTACACAAGATAGAATATAGATGACGTCAAAATAAAAAAAAAACACTATGGATTACGAGTGTCCGTTGTCTTCTCTTTGGTTTTAATTCTTCATAATAATATGCCTTAAAATATCTAATTCGTTTTGGTCAGCTACATCGCATGTTTACACTTTCCTCCCTGTAATTTACGCGTTCTTCTTTACGTACTTCCTACTTTAATATCGTCAAGAACTTGGCTACCACCTATTTCTTCATGACCATCTCACTTGGGTCTGTTGGCAAAGTTTTGGTCAGTAACAATTTCTATTTCTGTCAGTGAGTTTTGATTCTGGGTGCTTACTGTGTCAATTACGGAGATCATTAATCACATACGTGTAGTATATGTTGTATCCTGGAGGTGGCGGCATTCATTCCCCACTAGAACGTCAGTTGAGGACCCAACGTACTTGACGGCTTGCGAGGTTTCGCTTTTCAGGTATCTCTTCTAACGGAGAAGATAGGGCAAGCTGTGAATTCCCAATAGAACTTCAGATGTGTGTGGTAGTGTAGTGTGTGTTATTCTGAGTGTAAGAGGAAGATAAGGGTATACAATGAAGAAGGTATTCTCGCTCATAATCCTGTGGCTGTTTATTACGATACTGCCCGGCATTCACCTGTTATTAATACAAGGTGTCCGAGAAGGAAACGTCGAAATTCAAAAATAAGCTCTCAAAACAATTTTAAGAATAGTTTGTGCAATAAACTTCTCGGATATTCTGAATAGCTGAGCCGCAGTAGGCGCTCAAAAGTTGGATTGAAAATACACTTTTTAGGCACAAATTTGTATTGTAGAAGAATAGAAACGCTCCATAAATATGCAAATTGTTTATTATTTACAAAATAAATAAATAAATTTGTTCAGATAGAAAAATTAATCCAGAAATAAAAAAGCACACAATTTACACAATTAGAATGCTTATTGTGGCTCAGCCATTCAGGAAATCCATGTGGTTTATTAATCAAAATATATTTAAAATTGTCTCAAGAGCTTAGTTTCGAATTTTCGACGTTTCCTCCCCGGACATCCTGTATAAAAAACATGAATACTACCGATGAGAACAGCCCGGCAGTAGAATTTTCTTGAAGATATTGGTTGAAGCTATCTAGCTAGTGACAAAATCCGTCGGTACTCTAATCCAATGACATCAATGTCGACGAATCTAATGCGGCAATATTGCCACTAAGATGACCCAACCGATTCTTCATTCCTATCGTCAGATAAATTTCTGGATAGAATTCTGATAAGGTCAGCTATTTGAAATTGATTATTTTAAAAACATTTTATTTTCATTAAGATGCCATATTCTTATGTTTGAAGGTTGAATGGCCCAGTTCCATTATAGAACTAAATCGGTAGATTTACTTTAGTGGGTTAACAGGACGCTAGTAAACAAAGAATTATAACGAATATACTATTATATCATAGCCACATTTCAACTGAACCTTTAGACATTCTCCATCGCACTGGTTGCTAAGTACTAATGCATTTGTGAAACCATAACAAAATGAATCATCTTTCATGAAAATCTTAATTTAAAAAAAGTGAAAGTAACATTAGGAAATAAAATGCTCCGACAAGAGTCCATTATTGCTAATTACCAAACATTCGGTTGCAAAATATTTTAGGTCAGTGATATCCCGAAGCCATTTGGGTACACATTCTGGAGATTTGAATGTTTGGACAAACTTTAACCATAAGTGCATGTTAACACTCTTACATATCAGCTAGATAATCCTCCTATCCCATGTAACCACACCCGACACAGGTCTCTCAGACGTCAATGGTGACACAACAGTGGGCTTGTCATAACTAGTCTGGTAAGAGGAGATTGCATGTTAGAGGCAGCTGTACCAGGACAAACAAAATGCAACTGCAAAAATTGTCGGCAACAAAGCTGCTGAAAACATGCTTTAGCACATGCTTTATGCCTACTTCTCAAAGTTGACACACCTTTTCAGTGCTGTTTCAAGGCTATAATTGTTTAACTATGTTAATAATATTTGGTCATTAATTTTTTGCACACATTAAAAGTATGACGTAAACGTATAATAAATCGGGTTATTGTAATTAAGTAACCAAACAAAATGTTTTATTTTCTCTTTATGTGCTAATGATTGAATGGACGAAGTTAAATAACTGGGTGAATATTGTTTCATTAAAACATACATTGTAATTTTTTAAATTTATTTATTTTCGTTCTTTCAGTTCCTTAATTTTCGGAACACTTTAAGTTTACTAGATGCGTGACTTTTGAGATACAGTATTTGTGCAGTACATTAAATGACAAAACATATTGAATACAGACAAATGAGTCAATAGATCACATCCATATCCACAATCCATAAAAAGGCATCCAGAGATTTACAAACAAGTATTAATTGAAGTGGGCATAATTGGAACAGAAATGTCTTCCGAAATCAAAATCGTTCGTTTCGATTCAGACCGAGAGGTGTGTTCAGAGTCTCCTGAACTCGTGAGAGAAAAATAAATGCGACGCATCCAAAGTCCACACGTTCGATTACTCAACCGGTGCAAAAAGAGCTCCCAATCCCCGGGCTGCATGCGACATAGACATCCCCGAGCGCTAGGCGCTTGACGCAAGAGCCACCTGCAGCAGCGAGGGCAGCCGCACGCCACTGCACAGCGCGGCGCTGGCGTCGCGTGTGACAAGACCATTGCGGCCGACGGCCCCGCCCACGCGACGCGCGGCCTTGCCTCCTCCTCCCCCACCCCAGCGCCCCGCCCCCTGCCCTTGACCCCTCCGTCCCCACGGCATCGGGTGATGCGCCTGCAGCGCCTCGCACCGGGAGGTTGGTTGCTTGGTTGTTTCTTTTTCGTGTTTCCGGGCGCGTCAACTTCTTTGGTCATTAGTCCCGTTAGTGTAGTGCATGTTTTTTTCTCGGGAGATGGCGGTGGTCTTCCCCCGCTGGATGGCGAGATCCGGCGCCGACCTACCGTCGGCTAGTCGAGCTTCCCTCAACCAGGACTCTCCCACCACCGGGCACCGCCCCAGCCGGGACAAGCTCTAAGTTCCCGACCGGTCTCCCGGAATATGTGGTAGTGTAGTGCATGTTAGTGTAAGTGTATGTGTAAGGGGAGAGGATAGGACAAGGAAGAGGAAGGATAGATCGCGCGCGGTCCGTGGCCCGTTTGGTAGGGTACTGCTCCGCCATTCGCCTGGTGTTGATCGGAGAAACCACGGAAAACTACCGATCAGAGCAGCTGGCCGCTAGAATTCTCCTCCAGGCAGCGACTGAATTCGACCTAGCTGAAAACCTAGTGTCGAAAATCCTGCCACTGTCGGGACTCGAACCTAGGACCTCCCGGTCAGAGGCGCTGCAGTGACATCAGTTGATGCACTGAGCTCCCGGTCTGACCGGGAGGTTGATTGTAGGATTGTTAGTGATATTTCGTGAGATTTTTGGGGAGAGGTGGCGGTGTCATTCCCCCGCTGCATGGCGAGATCCGACTCCGACCTATCGTCAGCAAACGTGGTTTCCCTCAACCAGGTATCTCCCATCATCGATGAATCGCGACAGCCGGGACAAACTCTAAACTCCCGACAGGCCTCCCGGAATATGTGGTAATATAGTGCATGATAATGTAAGTGTGTGTAAGGGGAGGGGATAGGACAAGGAAGAGGAAGAAATGATCCCGCCATCAGAGCAGCCGGTCACGAGAATTGTCCTCCTCACAGTGGCTGAATTCGACGTATCGAACTAGTATCGAAAAACCTGCCAAATCTGGACTCAAAGCCTAGGACTGAGATAGGTGGCTCAGGGCATTAGCTGATGTCACTGCAGTGCCTGTGACTGGGAGGTCCTAGGTTCGAGTTCTGAAGGTGGCAGAATTTTTGATACTGGCTACACAGATAGGTCAAATTCAGTCGCTATCTGGAGGAGAATTATAGCGACCGGCTGCTCTGATCGATAGTTCTCCGTGATTTCTCGGTTCAACACCAGGCAAATGTCAGAGCAGTACCCTCGCAAACGTGGCACGGACCTCGCGCGATCTTTCCTTCCCCTTCCTTGTCCTATTCTCACCCCAAACATACATACATACACTTACACATATGTTCACTGCACTGCCACACACGTCGAAAGACCAGTCGGTATGTTAGAGTTTGTCCCGGCTGGGGTGGTGCCCCGCTGGTCGGAGATGCCTGGATGTGTAAAACAACAATCCACCGCTACCTCCCGTGATAAAAATATACCCTACAGCGACGTAACTTATGACTATAGCAGTTGACGTGCCCAGAAACACAAAACAATCAATCTTTCGTACCGACGACACGTCCTTATTACTGGTCATGGTGCAATGCATCTCACTGCGTTCCAATGCCCCTCAATGCCCCCCCCAATGATGGAAGCACGTGCTTAGCAGAAGCAGATATACAGGCAGGAAGTCATTGAAACTAGACCAACCGTTTTCAAAGCTAATATTTTTTGCGGGAAAATGTCTTTACAAAAACCCTTATACACTGTGCCGTAAGAGTTACGGACGAAACGCTTGGTGGTCCGCAAATATTTTATTATATTTTTATCGCGTATACCAAGTCTTCCCAAGAAGTGAATATATTCTGGAAATAGAATATCGTCATCTGTCATTCTTGTGCAAATCGAATGTTTGGGCTCTGACGTCATGGTTTTGGATCGAAGTTCGTCGTGGGTACTCCCTCCAGTATTCACTTTGGGCACCCGATAAATCAGACATATTCCAAACTGAAAGGATTATTTAAATCAGTCGTGCTTCACTGAATATATTATGAAATAATTCATAAATATAATATTGATTTATGACAATTTATTGTGAAATTATTGGAATCAATTATTAAACAGACAAATTATTCTTTTTAGGACGGACAAACGTTGTGTCTACCCACCATTAGATTAAATGGACATTGTGGAAAATGTTGGGTGGATTTCTCACGCAACATGTCCATTAGATAAAATATCGACAAAAGATAACAGGAAGCAGGAATTAATAAAAATATACCAGAAGAAGAATTCAAACCTATAGAATTTGAAACGTTGTGTGCATTTTAAAAATTATAAGTTGTCTGCTTAATAACTGGTCCCAATAATTCCTAAACTTCTTTAAGCCAAACATTTTAAAGAAGTAATATGACAATTTTCCGCAAGTTCAATAAAATTGAAAAACAAAATTAGGACACCGACAAGTTCTGATAATTCCGCCCGGGGACGAAAGAAAGAAGCAACAGAAGAAATGAAAAAGGGCTAAATCGCTTATACAATTCTTATGAGAGCAAACATGACCAACAAAATATCAACATAACGAGTATAGCATTCTAGAGAGCAAAAATGCAGAAATGTTAAGAGCCGATTTCGGACTGCTGATCTCGTTGAGCAGGTGATAGGCTAGTGTTGCTACATTCGTTATCCCATAAAATATGCCTCCTGATGAAGGAAGAATTCTATTAATAAATACATATATACATATATATATATATATATATATATATATATATATATATATATATATATATATATATATATATATATATAAATATATATATATATATAAATAAATATATATATAAATATATACATATATATATATATATATATATATATATATATATATATATATATAAAAGAAAGTCGTGTTAGTTACACTATTTATAACTCAAGAACGGCTGAACCGATTTGGCTGAAAATTGGTGAGCAGGAAGCTTAGAGCCAGGAGACGGACATAGGATACTGTTTATCCGTTCGACAGCGTTCCTGTGCGAGAATGCACGTTTTGTGTTTCGCGTGATTTCGCATGTTAGCGGTCATTGTTGCCTGTTGTAACCGATTGTTGTAACGCCGCACTGATAACAGAAGGCGATAATGATAGCCGACTTTCGTTCGCCGTTATATCTATATAAAAGTCGTGTTAGTTACACTATTTATAACTCAAGAACGGCTGTACCGAACGGCTGTACCGGAAGCTTAGAGCCAGGAGACGGACATAGGGTACTGTTTATCCCGTTCGACAGCGTTCCTGTGTGAGAACGCACGTTTTTGCACGTACGCAGTGCAACAAGGATAGTACAGTTTCTCCCAGTGAGTGCGACGCGAGAAAAAGATGGGACCGGCTGTTAAGGCGGAACAGAGTTCGCCGGGTCAGCTAGTATATATATAAAAGAAAGTCGTGTTAGTTACACTACTTATAACTCAAGAACGGCTGTACCGATTTGGCTGAAAATTGGTGAGCAGGAAGCTTAGAGCCAGGAGACGGATATAGGATATTGTTTATCCTGTTCGACAGCGTTCCTGTGTGATAACGCACGTTTTTGCACGTTTTCGCACGTTTTCGCGTGATTTCGCATGTTAGCGGCCATTGTTGCCTGTTGTAACCCATTGTTGTAACGCCGCACTGATAACAGAAGGCGATAATGATAGCCGCCTTTCGTTCGCCGTTATATCTATATATATAGTCGTGTTAGTTATACTATTTATAACTCAAGAACGACTGTATCGATTTGGTGAGCAGGAAGCTTAGAGCCAGGAGACGGACATAGGATACTGTTTATCCCGTTCAACAGCGTTTTTGTGTGAGAACGCACGTTTTTGCACGTACGCAGTGCAACAAGGATAGTACAGTTTCTCACAGTGAGTGCGACGCGAGAAAAAGATGGGACCGGCTGTTAACAGAGTTCGCCGGGTCAGCTAGTATATATATATATATATATATATATATATATATATATATATATATATATATATTGAAGTATATTATTTCCTTTATTTTATAGGATTATCATTTTTCATTATTTCCTTTTCTTGTGGTTCAATCTCAATAATTTCACGCGAGATTTCTCCCTCGGGGTTAGAATTAGCAGACGCCATAACATCTACATTAACATTATCCATACGCAATTTTTTGCTCCTAATATCCATTTTGAATTCTAATACAAATTAAAATCTCTCTGTTAAATTATTTTAAAATCACACCAATGAAATGGTCTTGGCTCTTTCTTATAATTAACAATTAATTTCAAATGTCAATCCATAAATTTCAGATTCCCTTTGGATCACTTTATTATAATATATAAGACTAATTTTATCCGTGTCACCAATTGTTGTAAATTATAACAAATTATGCATCACGTTGGCGCGCCATTTTGAGGTATACAAATTTTCTCCACATTAATTTCTTTCAAAGATCTTAGCGTCCGGCTTGCTGGGTCAATGGGTCACGATATATTATAATCCTTATTACCTTTATAATGGATTATAGGATCCGCAGACTATACAGCGCTGCTGGGAATCTGAAATAGAATGATTCTAATTCCTAGTTCATTACTGTTTGGATTGACTAAATGAAAGATCACTTTCTTTTCTAAAGAATAAAAATTTAACAAAGTTTATTGTTACCTTTTAGCAAACAATATAGTGAATTTAATAAATGATTTTGATGTTAGGCCTTTGATCAAGATATCGTTGAATTTAGAGTTTTATACCGCGGTTAACTTATCTATTCTTCATTGATGTCCCTCGTAGACTTCTCAGTCGAAATATCTTGCGAGCTTGCCGTAGTCCAAAGTCCCAAGAAATCCTCTTCTGCTCCTATCCAAACTGGTCTCAAACTATCAAAATTATTAGTTCCGATTACGTCCTATGACATAGTCCCGAAATCTATAACTCGATTACCACTCCCGCCAAAGTCCCAATTTATGCATCAATATTACTTCCACATGCAATATCTGCAATATCATTTACTGTCCTTAAAAATTTCACGATCTGATAACCCGACTCTGACTATCTGCACTACACTCGCTCCCTCTCACGAACCTACGATCAGTTCAGACACGCGATGCCGGTCAGAATCAAATCTTCCTGCATGATTCACCCCTCGAAGCTTCGTATTAAACCACCTTCTTTTTTATCATAACATTTGACCGTCCTTCTCTCACCCAGCCAATCCATGCGTTCGTTATATTTTGGTGTAGCTGACCTTTCGATCGTCTAAACTTCTTCGCCCAATCCCAAATTTTCTACTTTCGGCATCCATCTTAATGCATTTTCCACCATATAGTCTACAAATAAATGTTAGTTTATTTTCATGTGACATATCGGTATGTCACAATATATATATATATATATATATATATATATATATATATATATATATATATATATATATATATGTTATATATTTATATATATTTATATATATATATATATATATATATATATATAAAACAGTTGTGTAGAGATAATATCCGTAGGATTTTTTAATTTAATTAATTTATTCAAACCAATTGACACTTATTGATGGTATCTTAACCAAAGGAGTGCTTTAATTACAATTATACTATATATAAAGCTGACAATACAGTGTATAAAAATATTATTAATTGATCTGAACTGAATTCTATCCTATATTGAAATATTTTGTGATTACTATGAAGTTTAGGATGTATTACTACAGAAAGAAGTTGAGGAGGGTACCTTTTATCTGAAACGAGGTTTTGCGCTGCCGGAAATAAGAATGTCGCCATTTTTGCCGAGATTTGAACGTCAGTGTTGATTTTTATGGTATCTCCCCTATGTTAAACTGTCCTACAAATCTGCATTATCTATTTCTTATGTTTCCTTCAATTTATTCTGTCTGCTGCTATTTTCACGATTCATTTAAACTTTCCTCTTACTTTAAATCTGTCCTCGCTTTTTCTTTTCTTTGGAATTACCCAGTGAAGTTAAACACTTGCGGAGTTTGCAAAACATTCTGAATTTTTCTGCTTTTGTTCCTATTAGTCAGATTGGAGAAAACTTCTTTGCTACAAATGTTCAGATTGACAAGGTTTTGAAGAGTAATTGTTATGATTATTATTAATTTTTAACTTTTGGATATTATTTCTCTGCTCGAGATTAGAAGGTCAATCAACAGACTTCACTTCGCTTAACCAAAGAATAGTAAACTACATATACTTTCTATATTTTACTCTATATTATGATATTATGATATATATGTGATTATATTATTATTATTATTATTATTATTATTATTATTATCATTATCATTATCATACTGCAACTTGGATATGGTAAGATCGTAAAGTTATGACGTTATTGGATATTTTTAGTGCATTATTTATTTCTTTTAAATCTTTGTGATTCTTTAAAAAAAATCAAATTTCCATATGAATGTTTTTCTAATAAAAATCTCTTATATAGAAAAAATGCCTTCGACATTTCAACAATAAGTACATAGAGTATTTCTTACCACTGACAGATTTTCTTTTCTGCTGTGGTTGCATCACTTCTCTGACTTGTTTAACAAGAAAACATATTGAAAGATTTATATTCTAGAGGCGATGTCGTTATTGAATTTGTCTGCTTCCATTCTACTCTAAATTCAATATTCCGTCGACCCTCCCTTCTCCCTTATCACTCCATAGGCGTCATACGTGCTTCCTGCCTCTAGCTTCTCCTGACCCGATTAGCCCCTCCCCTTCCGCGGAGCACTCCCCACCCCAGCGCCGCCCACGCCTTCGCGTCCGGCGGCCGCGCGCCGCATGGCGTGACGCCCCACGAACAGGTGGCCTGCTCCAGGCCGCACGATAGCCCGGCCCTCGCCCCACCCGCGCCCCCCTCACAGTCAACCCACCTTGGATCGCTTGGCCCGCCCCGCCCCGCCCCGCCCCGCCTCGCCCCGCCCCGCCCCGCCCCGCCCCGCCCACCCGCCCCGCTCTCCCCACCCCGCTCTCCCCGCCCCGCTCTCCCCGCCCCGCTCTCCCCGCCCCTCTCTCCCCACTCCGCGCTCTCCGTGCCGCGCTCCCCGCCCCGCTCTCCCCGACCCGCTCTCCCCGACGCGCTCTCCCCGACCCGCTCTCCCCGACCCGCTCTCCCCGACCCGCTCTCCGCGACCCGCTCTCCCAGCCCGCCCTCCACGCCCCGCTCTGCCCGCCCACTCTCCACGCCCCGCTCTGCCCGCCCCGCTCTGGCTGCTCCGCCCTCACCGCCCCACTCTCCCCGCCCCACTCTCCCCACCCACTCTCCCCGCCCCACTCTCCCCGCCCCACTCTCCCCGCCCCGCTATCCCTGAATCTTTTCTTCCGTTTACTCCACCCCTGCACGCTTATCCTTTCCCCCTTCCTTTCCTTCCGCATCTGTCCCCCTCCCCCGCGCTCCGACCTGACGCGGCCACCGGCTCACTCCGTCTGGTCACGCTCTCCCCGCTCAATTTGCTCTTCCTCCCCTCCCCACTCAATTCGCGAGGTAGTCCACCCGGCGCGAGACAACTGTTATTACATTGCGCTGCCATTTCCGTGCGCTTCCTGCGAACTCTCTTCTTTTCCAGGAATGCTAATGGCCCTGAAGCATGCACTTTATTTCGGGGATTTCCGGCCTTTCTTGGCTAAAGATTTAAATAAAGAATCATTTTGTCGACTTTATTTAGAACATTGAATACTTGATAGATACTTACAATTGATTCACCTAAAAATTCTATAACAGCTCCTTCCAGGAATATATTTGAAAACACAACTATTCTTTAAAATATAATCTGATCGCAAAATTAGCTCACCTTTTCATACTTTTAACAAAATCACTTAACTCGAACAAAATTGATTTGCAAAATGAATACGCACAACATGTCATCAAATCTTGCTGTAAATTTTAAAGAATTTCAGTTATATTTTAGTTCACTTACTTATTAATTCTGTACACTCTTCATCAAAAATCAATTAGTGTTTGATTTTATTTTTAAATATTTCCTATAATTTTATCGAATTTATCCATCATACGCACGTGGTAATTATCAACAAAGATAAAAAAACTGCGTAACATTCGTAACATTACATAAATACAAATTTAAAAATAAATAAAAGAAAATAAATAAAAAAGAAAAACAAACGAAAGAAAGAAAATTAAGAACTGAAGAATCAACAACTACAATAGAAAGTCTTTCATTTTAACCCAAGAGTGCATTAAGCGCTTTCAATCGCTTTCCTCCGCTTGCGCAGTCTGTCAAAATGAAAGGTCCCCGGGGTCTAAAGTCGCGTATTTCGGCCAAAACTCGCCGCCCTGGCGCGTTTATTGGAGGCGATAAATCACGCGTCAAGCGGAACGCGGAGTTTCAAAGTCGGCCGCTCGCACCGCGCTGGCGCTGGCGTCGGAACATCAGCGACGCAAACAAAAGTCGGGCGCGTTGCTCGAAAGCCCTTAATGGGGCTGTCGACGCGCCGCAGTGGGCCCAAGCGATGCCAAAGAGCACGAATCGGCCCTGACTCTTCCTCACTGTCAAGTAAGGAATGCGGGAGAAGAAATATGAATTTTGATTGATTAATTAATTAGTGGTACCGACCGACCTGGGTGGCCGAGGTGGCTAAGAGCGAGTACCGACTCAGCGCTTCGGTCCGAAGGGTGGCGGGTTCGAGTCCCGCCTTGGGCATGGCTGTTTGTCCCTTGACTTTGTGTGTGTGTGTTGTCGCGGAGGGCCTCGCGTTCTGCTGACCCCTGATCAGAGGAGCCCGCAAGAGTGTTTGTCTAGTGTATGGGCGAATATGCGTCCCTTCGGGACGTAAAGGGCAATCGGCTGTCGGCTGGATAAAAGCTCTAGGAAAAAAATTAGTGATACCTGGCGCGTGAATTGGAAATCTCATTATTCCCGTAAGTGTGGTGCGTGTTTTTATTCGGGATGTGGCGGGGGTAATCTTCCCCTACTGGATGGCGAGATCCAGCGCCGACCTACCGTCGGCTAGCGGGGTTTTCACCAACCTGGTAACTCCCACCAGCGGGGCACCGCCCCATCCGGGACCAGCTCTATGTTCCCGACAGGTCTCCCGGTAGGTGTGGTTGTGTAGTGCATGCAAGTTTAAGTTTGTGAAAGTAAGAAGAGCACAAGGAAAAGGAAAGAAAGATCGCGATCGGTCTGTGTATCGTTTGTTTGGTTACTGCTCCGTCGTTCTCCTGGTTCAGAAGATATCCTTTTTTTAATGTTATCAGCCCGACTAACGTTCTCCGTCTAACTCTCTTGAAGATCAGTATTATAATTATCGGTTAGATGCGGGTCGGACGACACGCATAATAAAGTAGATAGCGGCTGTCACCTCACCCATACATTTAGTCTAAACTTTCAGCGCAATTTCTTTGGATTCCTTACATTCGACACAGTGCTTTCTCTCAGGCTTTGGTTTGCGTATTTGGGAAGTTATTCCATGCTTCTCTGAGGGGAGTCCTTTGTGTTATGTCCAAGAAAACACACTCACTTTCCCAACAACAAATTTATTTACACTCTCCCAAAACCACTGGTTCTCTAATACTACGTCTCCCACCCAGTCTGCTCCGTCTCTGGCGGCGCCCTCATACAAAGCAGCCGGCGCCGTAGCCTCGCTTCACGGCCACCGGCTCGCCAGCTAGCTGATTGTTTCCTATTGGCCGGGCGTCTTTGCCGGTCTGATGCCCAGCCGCTACCCGCCGCCGTTGCCGCCTCGCACCGCTTTAGGCGCGCTCCTCAAATTTGTCACACAGCCGCAACACTTTGAAAGTAACAGAACAAACTAGTAGTCATCAATTCATGATGATGATACATTTTTATATAATTTTTACGTGCAGTGTGTCATACGCCTCGCAATACTCTATGCTTATCCATATCCGACGTTCTCCGAAATTTTTCGAAGAAGCGAGGACGGATAACACAGGCACAAAAAAAGTTGTCATAGCCAAATACATTACAAATGTTTCTGAATATTTATTTAGACGCGCTGAATCGGAATCTGAATTACCTTCCAATTTTTTGTTAATTGCATCGTGACATTGTATTTTTTTGTTTTCTGTTTTCGAGGTTGTTATCTGACTCAAAAGTATGACACATGTATCTCTAAGTATGCCGACGCACAGAGTTCAAAACTGAAACCAGAATTGTGCCACAGTCATTCAGTTTTATAAACGAAAACAAGAAAACATCGTGAAATTTACAATCTAACATTTCACGGTGGTTTTTCGCGATTAAAAAAAACGGAGGGTGATGACGCAATGGTGGCTTCAGATTCGAATTCACCGCGTCGAGATGCGTAGAGAAATATGTTTCAAGTCTTTGGGTCAGACAACTTTTTTGTGTGCCTGTGTAATTTATGGAATAGCCCGCATCGCAAGGCCCTCATCTCGGAGAGCTGAAATTCAAAAGATGTATCGCACGTGAACCGTCGTTTTTTGCATCTCTCTGCTCCAACTTCCTCTTTAAGCTAATGAGAGAAAACTCTCTAACCTATCGACCGAATAAGTCGGCCTCAAGAACGTGAATCCTGGCAATTGGCGACTTCACCTCACCTATTTAGTTGATGTGGAAAATAAGCCTCGACCGGTATTAGCTTCTAGGACCTTCTAGAACTAGCTGCCAGGATTTACGAAGCTTCACTTTTCTACGAGGCAATATTTTCTTACGTTATTAGCTTTCTCCCACGTTTATTTTTAGGTGGAATTTTTAATGCGTCAACAGCGTTGTGCAGCAATGTTCTTTTACTCGGAGAATGAAGAACATTATAAGATAGTTTCACCTCATTGTGCATTCCTATTTCTAGCAAGACGAACTTCACGAAGTGGTACATTCATTTAACAAGCTCATAACGTTCACATTATTCAAAGAGCTGCAAATTCGTATAGGTGAATGAACCTTTACTCCGTCTCTGACAATAAACGTCTTCTTTCCGACTCTACTCTCTTTCCGAAAGTTTTCTTTCCGACTCTACTCTATCTCCTCAAAATTCTTATTCTCTCTTCAAAATTCTTATGTGTAATAGTGGTAAAGAGACATTTATTTTTACTTGTACATCTCTGAAATTGAGAGAAAGTTGTATAATGGAACAAAACTGTTAAACTCAAAATTTCGAGAGAAATTTCGAAGGAAGGAAATTCCCAAGGAATTGTTCCCTAAAACTTATTTTAAAAACCATCATTTCAGAATCTCTGCTTGGCCGTCAGTGTAACAACACCAAAGGAACCCAGAAGATCTTTGTCTAAAAGACATATTCTGCTTTCTGCTACCACCCTACTTGAACATAAAGTCCAAGAAATTTGAATATAATCTTTCAATTTTGAATTTTATTTACAAGAAGACTCTACTGTAGATTCGTAAATTTCCTTGGCTCAGAACATCAACTGATCTCACTGTAGAACATCTGTCCGGGAGGTCGTAGGTTCGAGTTCCGACGGCGGCAGAATTTTCGACACTAGCTTTTCAGCTAGATCGAGTTCAATTCCTGTCTAGAGGAGAACTCTAGCGGCCTGCTGCTCTGATCGGTAGTTTTCCGTGGTTTCTCCGATCAACACCTGGTGAATGCTGGAGCAGTACCCTAACAAACGAGCCACGGACAGGGCGCGATCTTTCCTTCCTCTTTCTGGTCCTATTCTCACCCTTTACTTATACATACACACACTTACATGCACTACACTACCACATATCCCGGGAGACCGTTCGGGAAGTTAGAGCTTGTTCCGGTTGGACCAGTGCTCTGCTGATGGGAGATACCTTGTTGAAAGAAACCCCGCTAGCCGACAGTAGGATTGGCACCAGATATCACTATCCAATAAGGGAAGATCATCGCCATTTCCCGGGGAATCATGTAGAATACTTAAGGGACTTATAACCTAAGCAGTTGACGACCCCGGAATCACTTATCAATGAAAATCAGTAACTGTTCCATTCTTTTTACCTCGTATGCATACGTAAATACGGAGCAACATACGTAGTATAGAGAAAGTTATGTAATGCTCTGAAAAATTGATTTGCTCTATTGCTCTATTTGTTTTTTTCAAAAATTACAAACATGTATTTTTTTAATTTTATTTCACGTCGGTAATATTTACATTAGAGGTGATTTCTCGTGCGAGGCATATTCAGAAACGTTCAAACACCATATTCTCAAAAATGGTTCCAATTTGTTTCAAATTTTTCCAGTTGACAGTGCTAATTGCATTGTTTAATGGGACGTAAAGTTCATTTTGGGGTATTTTTTATATTTTCAAAAATTAACAAATGTAATTTGTTTGAAATATCACTCACGTCCTTAATACATACATTTCCTTTGATTTGTATACATTATTACATCTGTGAGTGGAAGTGCTTTAAATGGCTTCAAATGAAATTTTTCCAAGGGCTTCAAATGGCTCAAATGAACGAATATTCTGGTTCCACTATTAGGAAGGCGAAAAGTTGAGAAAATGAAAAAAAAAAGTTCTTTGAGCGACGATTGAAAGCAGCTGGTCAGAGAATTGAGCAAGATCTTAAAACCAGACTATACCAAAAAAATTAGAAAAATTTACTTTTACGAGAAAGTCTGTGTCTTTCCGTAGCACCTCTGTTTGGGAATTCTTTCGCAGCCCCTTCCGACCAGCTCGGCCCAGTGTGCGACGGCGGTGGCGGCGATCATCTGCTGGAGTTCGCGGCGTGAGTGACCGCCAGCCTCCGCTTAATCGCCTGCCCCCCGCCCCGCCCCCACCCGCCCAGTGCCGACGCGTCGTCGACGCCCCGCCCCGCACCGTCCCGCCCCACCCCGCACCGCACCGCACCGCACCGCACCGCACCGCCCCGCCCCGCCCCACCCCGCCCCGCACCGCCCCTCCCCGCCCCGCCCCGCACCGCCCCGCACCGCACCGCCCCCGCACCGCCCTGCCCCGCCCTGCTCCGCTCCGCTTAGCCCGCGCTGACGCGTCGTCACCACCCCGCCCTGCACCGCCGCCCACCCCGCCCCACCCCGCCCCGCCCAGCTTAGCCAGCGCCGACGCGTCGTCGTCGCCCTCCGCCCCCGCAGCCGATTCATGAACTTAAAGGAGGTCGCACGGAACTTGGAATCGACCCCCGAGGATTCAAGGTGTTCTTTTATCCTAAGGCCCGCAATACTTCATGAGATAAAATATAAATGAATTGATCTTATGACATTAAATCACTAAACTTGTTTGCTCATAACAGTATTTAGTACGTATATGATGTGTTTTATTTTGTTATAGTTATTTATCTGACAATTGTCAGAATGGCTGCTGATTGAATTACAGTGCTGTTGAAACACTAACAAAACAAATATTTACCCGTCTTCTCTATCCAGATAAGCCCTTAAATCAAAGTTGGAAATTTTGTATTGTTTTCTTTCTTCCCTTTAGATATAAAATATGAAGATTTGTGTACAAATTGAAAGATAAATAACAAATTAAATAACAGAATCTAATTAAACATTGTGGTCTCAGTGAAGAGAGCATGACGAGGAAATCGATAATATAAAGATCTGCACTCTTCTACTCCAAATTTGATTCAGTTGCTTATCGTTATATTCCATTCTGTCAAAATTCATGACAAAATATTAGTAGAGTCTCAAGCAAGAACCGCAAGTACACTTCGTAAACTATTATCGTTCAACAAAAAGGCGAGTAGAATGAATGGGTGTACAAAGGCATTGGACTGCGTAATTCAAATGAATGAAATGAAAATGGTAAGTTTTAATTAATAAAAAATGTATTTTTTAATAAAATTCGTGGACAGGTTCAAGGATGATCGTTTAAGCTGAAGGCCAGAGACTCATGATCTTCGACATGTGCAGCGAAGCGTCAATGTTGCCTTAAGCGTTGGACAAGAAAGTATTTGCAGAATGAAATGCGTGGGACACACTCAATGGATTTTGTCAGTCGCATAAGCCGGAGGCCGAGGTTTCGTCGTGAATTTGGACACGCGTAGCTGATCAACTGGCCTTTAGGAGTTTGAGATTTTAAATACAGCGCTTGTCCGTCCGTGGGTTCTAAACTATCGTTCGCCATGTTGTTGTGTAAATTAGCCAGTTCTAACATATTGGTTTTGTTAAGGCAGAAGACCCAACAAAATTTCCAAGAAAACATTCACAATACATTCTAAGCAAGTTGGTTCTTTTCCTAGAGAATGACTGCGGTTCGACGTCCTCTATACTACGCTCGCGATCTTCCAATCCTCTGCGCAGCCTCAGTTACGACTAGGGTTGCCAATCCTCCTCCAGCTGAGAGGCACGTCCTTCATTGATGTCAGTTGCCCTCTCTTCGTTTTTTGTGTGATAAATGTCCTCTTTTTGGAAATTTATAAAATTTGTTGTCATTTATTTCATCACATGACTAACACCTGCTACTTGTATCATTTATTGTTTAATTTGGAATGGAAAGCATTAATATCCTTTTTATGAACGCTGATACACGCATGCATCGTAATGTATCTTTCTAGCGAATAAAATAAAAACGAGACGCAAAAATACACTTGAATTATTAAATATAGGGAATGTAAAACTATTCTTTCAACTATTTTAAGTATGCCGCCTTCATCTGCATTTTGTGAACTAATCTGTTCACTTATGAATCTCAAAGAAGAGAAAGAAATAGAGCTGATAGAGTCTTATTCGGGGAGAACTTATGTTACTTTTGGCATGACTTGTTCAGCCTTTTTCGATTTTATAAAAGATAACAAAGCTTTACTGCTAGCTGCCAGAAACGAAAAATGTACAAATTTATTAAGAAGTAAAATTATATGTTGCTTCTATTGTTTTTCTTATCAAGTATCCTCCCTTTTACATGAACATATTTGGCAACGCTAGTTACGACCGACAACGCCCCCACCCTTCACCTTTTCCTCTCCCTCCCCTCCAAACTTCTCTCTCCCTCCCCCCTACCCGCTCACTGCCCCGATGCAAGAGATTAAAGGAGAAGCTTCTGAAGCTCGGTGATGGGGACTCCGCTCCCCCACCGCTGATGACGGCCAGAGCTGGGTATTCACCGCCAACCCGTGTCAAGGGCTGGGGACCTCCCCACGCCGCCACTGTCGCTTCCGGGGGATCGCTCGAATACTCCGCTGGATTCTGCCCCCCCCCCAGGGGAGAGGTGTTTAGAGTTGATGGCCGCTAATTCGAGTGGCGAAGTTCTTGGTTCTTCAAGAACTTGGGCCGATTCCTAATGAAGATTTCCTAAGACACTAAGTTACCAAATGCGTCTGGAAGATTGGATACAAGAGCGACACCAATTAGTAAATGGCATTTTGCAACACACCAGGGATCTTGAAAGCGAACACCAGAATCGATTATCTTTTGCATATAATGATTGAAAGTCACTAACGTCTTACTTTCGACATAAATCTTCTGTTTGTTAAGTTCACTTAATATCAGCACACATAATTTTACACAAATAATTTTACTTTTTTTCGTTTTTCATATATGTTAAAAATTAATAGCCTATAGTGTCATCATATCTAGAAACTATTTTACAACGAAATTGAACCCGTTGGAAAATGACTTTGCTATTATCTAGTTTTTTATTTTCAAACATTTTAGTGTTCAATGTATTACTACTATTTTAATTTAAAACATGTTCATTAAAAGTGAAATATAATTCATATAACACGTACAAACGTGTATAAATAAGTACAAAATATCAGACGTTAGTTTTCATCGACAAGACTTAACAACAAAATTTTTGCTTTTTCATCTTTCTAAATATGACACTATGACTTATCTGTATGTTGTAGTAGTTACGTTAACGTTTGATATTACCTTACACGCAATAATAAATCTAATTATTCATGAATTTAGAAGGCGTTAATGAACTAATATTTCGACATTATTAATCTAATTCGATTCTGCAATTGGTTTCACACAGCTGAGCTACTGGACATTCCAGAGGCTGATAATTTGTAATTACGTATCATTAATTAATGTAAATATTAAATAATTATCAACAATCAACGTATATTAAGTGTCGCTACGTAATTCAATCACTTTTAGAGCATGAAAATGAGTGAAATATGACAATTTTATAATCACAAAATAAAAAAAATCATACATTTCCCGAGAACCCAAGCAACGCAGTTTAAAACTTCCACAGAGTTCCGCGTCTTATCTAGAGGCCTCTCCATTAAACAGAGAGGCCGTGGGTTGCGCCCCCGCGCCACCGGGGGCGGTAGAGATGGCTGTCCGCTGACGCAGCACCCTCAGCGCCGACGTCGCCGTCGCCGTCGCCCCGCCCCCGCCCCCGCCCCCGCCCCCGCCCCCGCCCCCGCACTTCCCCCAATCCCCGCCCCCAACTCCGCTCTCACCCAGCCCCGCCCCACACTCCCCCCCGGCCCGACCCGCCCCCCCTCTGCCCCCGCCCCGCCCTCGCCCTCCCCTCCCTGCCCTGCCCTGCCCTCGCCTCCACCCCAGGACCTCCCCGCCCCGCCCCAGCCACGCCCCTCCCTCACCCTCGCCCCCGACACCCGCTCCTCACTCCGCCCCACTCCCGCTCCCCGCCCCCGCCCGCGCGCCCGCCCCCGACCCCAGCCCCGCCCTCAGCCCGGCGACAAGGCGGAGCAGGAAGTTCTCCGGAATGTCCGGGCGCCCGGACGAGGCGCGGAAGAGAGATCCGGGAAGATCCCCAGATTCCCCGCGGAGCGATAGGCGGCCCCCACGCCGCCTCGGAACTTGCTCAGCCTCTTGCTCCTCCGCCTCGGCGCCAGGGCGGGCCTCAACGACGTGGTGGAGGCGTTGATTGACTTGAGCGGATTTTATTGACTCCGGGACATAAAATTCGGCACCGGTTTAAAGTAATAGATAAACTGGCCGGCCTCCAATACTCATGTAAAAGGGAAAACACTCGATAAGTAAAAAAAAAAAAAATACCGCACTAATATATTTATTTTTATAAATATTTCATTTAGACTAACATCAGCTCTATTTCTTTCTTCCCTCCATTTGCGACTCAAGTAAAAAGATTCGTTCATAAAATGCAGATGAAGGAATTCTGAGCAACTCTTTTTTATTTTAGTCGCTAGACACTACCATGTGTCAGGTCGGTGTGTCACCGTTCAAAAGAAGATGTTCATGTTTATTATTCTAAATTAAACAATAAACGATACTACATATCAAATGTTGGTCACGTGATAAAATAAATGACAACAAATGTTAAAACTTTACTAAAAGGAGGACATTTAAATACAAAGGAGGACAACTGTCGTCAAAGAAGGACTGGTCTCCCAAATGGAGGATGGACCTTATAGTTAAATACAACTGCACGAAATATAACTGCGACCAATCAAAGAAATGTATGTGTGCATATTATGTTTGAACACATCTTAATCTCCACAGTTCTCGAGGAAGTACTGTGGAGGTAATCATTTGCTATAACCTTCCAACAGGCTCGTTCTGCAGTTTTGGTTACCATCGTACATACGACCTGGTTTCCCCATTTTATTACTTGATGCAAACTGCGGACCTTTGTATTCAGTGTGTTCTTGGAACAAGAAAAATTCGCAGATCTTAACTGCTTAGTGCGGTTTTGCGCTCTCTATTAAACAATTTAATAAAGTGTCATTTAGCAGTTGCTTTAACGAACACTCGTCATCGATAGTTTTCATTGATTATTCAAAAAGATTGTCCCGTATGGCAAACTTTATAAACACAGTACCATATAAAGTTAATATTTGTTTTTCGGAAAAGGTGATTACTTTCCTAAAAATTCCACCTAATTTTCATTTATATCGAATGTTGCATCTGTCAACCATAGAACCACTTATGCGTTGTCACAACCACATCACAAAGTCTTTCGCCACACCCATCCTCTTTCACATATATACTTACCCACGAACTCTGTGAACACAACAGTGAAACACCCAAGAAGACGTCCTAAGTTTCGAACTCCCAATTCGCACTAAGTGCCAACTCTCTGGGTCGCGATGATGGAAAGTTTTGTAGTATCCCGAGAAAGGATGACGCAAATTACATTACACTGAAAGTACACAGATGTTGAACAATAATAAAAAGATGATTTGCCTGATATATAACGCAAGAGGACAAAAATCGTAATGTTAACTAGTGCTATTTCTAACCGGACTGTAATTAAATAATGTATAAAATGAAAATGTGCATAACCTGAACTTGTAAAATCTACGCAGACTATATTTCTTTCTCATATTTCTAGTCTCAATTCAGTCAAGTTCTCACACAATTCCGATACTTACAATCGCATGCTTTGAACCATCTCTATCACATCATTGATTGCGAATCATCTTTTAAATAGAACCAATCATTCATGTGAGAACATTTACGATAACAACTCAATAAGAGGGTAGAAACCAATACAATTCGAACAAAACGTCAATTAATACTTCAAAATGTTCTTGATAAAATGTAGTATTTTCATATTCCTTGAGAGACAGAAATGTCGAACGAGAAGAAATATTTTTTTTATTTAAAAAATGTCTTTGAATGACTCATTAATCTATAGACCTTGGGAAACTCTTTCAAACTCGACAAGTGAGATTAGACGAAGGACAATTGTTGGCGGCTTCATCGAACGATGGTATTCGTTATGAAGTACAGCCATTCTCCTTAAATCTTAAGAGCTGTATAGCTTTGTGTTGTACCACGTGCGAAGAGCTATCTAACCTATAAATAAGTAACAAAAATAGTTAGAAGCAATGGTTTCTTGACCAACAGTGCCTTAGATTATGTGAGGTGACTGAGGGCATCAGGCTTCCGGGGAAAAGGGCTGGAGAAGGGCGGTAGAGTCAAATACTTTGAACATTTCTCATATTATTATTTGGAAATATCTGCTCACTACCGAATCTGACGTGACGTGATGTGGCAAATCGCGACAAATTCAAATTTAAATGCGTAGATAAAACTTTTTGGAGTTCTGTGATTTCTAATAAACCTTTTATTTACATTATTACTATTATCATTTGTTTATTATTATTATTATTTTACATTTATAAATTAAATTTTATATTTTTGGAACATAAAAGGAAATGTACAATACTACAAGTAATACAAAATAGTGATTTGATAATTTAATATCAGCTTTTAATTGGAAAATAAGTATTTAGACAATAAATAACTTACAATATAAAGTATGTAAGAACTTCCAGATTCGTGACTTTCAAGTTCTCATCATAGAACAAAACTGTATTCTTACGTGTTACCATCATGAGGAATCGAAAAAAAGTTTTTATTTCGAAAATTCCCCGCTTCCATGATTACATAAGTTTCTCTTCTTGCTCTTCTTACGAAGAACTTCGTAAGGCAAGAAAGTAAAAGCATTTCTTTTATAATTGTGCAACCAAACACAGTTTACAGCTTCGCAGCCACTAAAAACGTAAACGTAACCAAAGGAAAATATTTTAATCACTCTACGGAACGTAAGTAAATGTAATCATAAGTAAACTAAAAGAAAATGTTGAAACTTATACCCTGCGATTGATAGATTGTTTCGTGTTTCCGGGCGCGTCAACTGCTCTGGTCATTAGTCCCGTTAGAGTAGTGCATTTTTTTCTCTGGATATGGCGGTGACCTTCCCCCGCTGGATGGTGAGATCCGGCGTCGACCTACCGTCGGCTAGTGGGGTTTCCACCTAACCAGGACTCCCACCGGCGGGGCACCGCCCCAGTCGGGACAAGCTCTAACCTCCCGACCGGTCTCCCGGAATATGTGGTAGTGTAGTGCATGTTAGTGTAAGTATGTGTTTAAGGGGGAGAGGATAGGACAAGGAAGAGGAAGGATAGATCGCGCGCGGTCCGTGGCCCGTTTGTTAGGGTACTGCTCCGGCATTCGCCTGGTGTTGATGATCGGAGAAACCACGGAAAACTACCGATCAGAGCAGCCGGCCGCTAGAATTCTCCTCCAGACAGCGACTGAATTCGACCTAGCTGAAAAGCTAGTGTCGAAAATCCTTCCGCCGTGGGGAGTGGGAACCTAGGACCTCCCGGTCAGAGACGCTGCAGTGACATCAGTTGATGCACTGAGCTACCACTCCCGGTTTATACCCTTCGATCTTGATATCACAATGGGCTATGACAGGTGGGGCCACTAGGCTTCAAATGTCTCCCGATATATCGCAGAGTGTCGTGTATTGTCTCTACAGTGTATGGTAGAGCCAGTACGGAATACGCTGCGCATCTGTTTGCGGGCGAGCGGGCCTTGCGTGGCGCACGGGATGAGATGCAATCACCAGGGACCCCCAAGCGTGAATTATTCCTCGCGGACGCGTTTGTTGACGCTGCTAACATGCACTCTTCGAGGCAAAGACCACCGAAGCACGGCCCGATTACTGTACGTAAACTACTGTAAATTGCATTGCAAGCCAAGGCAGCGCACAGACTGCATTTCAGAATTCTCACATGTTCGAACAAACCTACGTTCGTACAGTAATACATTCGTGTCTCGACAAGAATGTATTTACGATTATGAAGAACAGGGAAACAGTATTCAGAAAGAGCACATATTTTGATCGTTAGTGAAATGTTGAAACGCATTGTTTTTATTGCAAACAAATAAAATAATGCAGGGCAACTTTTATGTAAGATTTTTGTTACTTCTTTTCAGAACAATTAAAATAATTATCAAAAAGGCATTAAGATGACTATATTCCTGGTAATTCTGAAAAAAAATTAGACACAAAATGAAGTATCTTCTAACCTCTTATATCCAGCGCTGATATTTCTTTCTTTTATCCATATTTGAAACAAAAATGAACACAGGTAATGAAAATGAACGACAGTGCTTCTATAGAATTTATTACAAGTTACACCTTTCCAAAGTAAAATATAAAGATTTGAGTGTGAGGTATAAAACGTTAAAAATTCCATTTCGAAAATGAGTCTTATGTCAAATTGAAGTGGCAATTTCTTTCAGCTTTATTTTAATTGCGCTTTTTTTAAATAATCTATATTTTTCGAACATGACTTCGCGAAGTTTTGTTTGATCTGGAGATTTTAATTCTTTGGGAAACGACGGCATTTTCATTTTCTGTTTTTTATTCCCTTCATAGACGAACAAACTTATAACGACATTGATCAATTTGAATTTTCTCAAGTTTGTTTTTAGTTTTGCGATTCATCTATAAATATATCACAAGTAAACTAAGCAAGCGTGACTTCCTCTAACTTCTTTAGTGTCTCTTTAACTTCTCTCCTTAAAACTTCACTCTCAACATGATAAGAAGTCAGTATCTGCAATAACACCTAGTATTACAAAAGAGATAAACGTTTATCATCCAAGGCTCGTATCGTTCAGTGTAATACCTACGGGTTGCAAACACGTTCGCCAGACTGTTCCAGCTTTTGACTCATCAGAAGTAATTTCTCCGGAATCAGGTGAGATTGCGAAGAATAATTCTATCTTACCATTGTAATCAATTCAAAATGAGTTACATTATATTTGTTAACTCGCGCGACGATTATTCAACTGACATTATCAATTGCATTTGCATAAAACATCTATTTCGTAGTTCTAGGTTTTATAACTTTATTCCTCGATTTAAAACATTGGTATCAATATTGATGTGTTCAGTTCTTTTCGCATTTCTTGGAGAACAGTATGTTTGAAAAAATGAATAATTATTCCATTTAAGAATTCACCCAAAATTAGGTATTAATTTAAATATGTGTTATCGTAGTTTTTCCTTAGTTTACAATTGATGAAGTTATGTTAATCTCTTTAGATAAACCCACTTTATTTCCTTATGAAAATAAACTTCGAAAGTGCATTTTTGGGCTTAAGGTCTAAACGTTTCACATGAAAATTGACGTTTATTTTTTACTACCTTCAACCATAAACTACTATAATTCACTACCTTGATTCAGGTAAATTTTTTTATCCATATTGTGTGTAATTGAGTGATCTAATGTTTTGAAGTTCCTGGGAGAGACTAGTCAATTTTAAAATACCTTTACAGTATTTTCAGCAACTTTAGAATAAGCCCATTTCTTAATTAGCTTGCAGTAACTTCGATTTAATATTTTTTGTTTTGTATTTTAATGTCTATCGGTGAAAATGTATAGAAACATTTTTGCGAGAATAAACTAATTCACATTATTCTTAATGTAATATTCCAAACAACGTAAAGCTTCGTTATCCAAGTATTTTAGTTCTATTTTTCCAAGGTTTAATAATAATCTGTTGTATTAATTAATTTCGATTTGTTTAATACAAATCCGCTTTACTCTTTACAAAATTACACACCACAAGATTTGCTGCTTCCACTGGCAATACCTCGTAGACATAGTGACCACATGATGTATTTGATCGCCTGCATCTAATGTAATTTACATTTATGCGTTTGGAAAAATCGATGTTGAGAGCTTTTGACATCTTGAGTCCTCAAAGAGTAATCTTGTTTATCCTTAGGAGGCAAAAGCAACGCGTACACGACCAGCACTTCAATTCAACTCCGCCAACGTCGCTGCATCAATTGCGACGCGAACGCTGGTAGGAGAACCGGTTGCTTATTGGAATGATCAACCGCATGCAGAAAATGGAGATACATCTCAACACGTAGGGGCAAGAGGAGGGAATCTGAAGGTTGTGATGGCCTTCCCGTCTGATGGGGTGCAAGAGGACTTTTCAGGTCAACGCGACCTAAAGACGACTCAATGCTCCGCCGCCTTCAGACCCCACCGTCACCTGGGAGTCATCTCCCCGTATCTGGTCCAGCCCACCATCAGCCATCGTCACCATCGTCAACCACCATCAGTCAACGTCCAGCCCACCGTGTTGCCCAAGGACATACCCCGGTTCAAGTCCACCCGGTGAGTGCTGGACGCGGCGTGTGGTCGCAAGAGATTGTAAAGAGCGTCTGTCTGGCCGTTCACACACGCAGACAACAGCGCGCACTCGGTATTTTTGCACTTTAGCAGACGCTCCTTTCTTCAACAGAAGATTCATCACTTCCCAAAGCTTCGCTTTTGCATCTTGCACCAATAACGGTTCTTCCTTTTTATTACACGCGTCCACGATTACTCCTTTCTGCACCGGGAGTGGTAGCTCAGTGCATCAACTCATGTCACTGCAGCGCCTCTGACCGGGAGGTCCTAGGTTCGAGTCCTGACGGCGGAAGGATTTTCGACACTAGCTTTCAGAATTCTAGCGGTCGGCTGCTCTGATCGGTAGTTTTCCGTGGTTTCGCAGATCAACACCAGGCGAATGCCGGAGCAGTACCCTAACAAACGGACCGATCTGTCGTTCCTCTTCCTTGTCCTATCTTCTCCCCTTACACACACACTTACACTAACATGCACTACACTACCACAAGTTCCGGAAGACCGGTCGGGAGCGGCTAGGGCGGTGCCCCGCTGGTGGGAGAGTACTGGTTAGGGGAAACCCCACTAGCCGACGGTAGGTCGGCGCCGGATCTCGCCATCCAGCGGGGGAAGATTACCGCCATCTCCCGACAAAAAACATGCACTACACTAACGGGAATAATGACCTAAGCAGTTGACGCGCCCGGAAACACGAAAAAATCAATCAATCAAAAACCCTTCTGCAGTACAAACTTTACCGAATCCTTATCATCTTGCGATATTGCCGCCACTTCACTTCGGTTGCTGCTCCTTCGGAAGCGCACTACTTGCACGTGGCCACTCGTTACTGCAGAGCCATTGCGCCATCACTCTCCCTGACGCCAGTATCCACCCCTCTGTTTTCAGTAGTAAATAAACTACTAGGGCGTTTGCAAAGTAGCGTTAAGAGATTTAATTCGTATTAATGTATAAGAAATAGTTCAAAGTAAATTTATCAGACTTGCCCCTTCGTTTATTTCCAATCCCCAACGCCATAAAAAATTAAATCTTCCATGTTAATCAAAACACTCCTCAACCCCCCCCCCACGACTTTTATTCTAATATAACACCAATCAATCAATGAAACACACCATTATAATCTAGCCGCAGGCAAAGACTCGCTGACTAAAATTAGAAATATACACCTACTGCTACATATAGCAAAATGAGAAGAAGGTGCGCCATAAAGGTCTTAAATCATTGTAGTATTTGGGTTATATTATGTTTCTACTGGAGGTTCATTTTTAGTAAAAAATACGTAATAAAAAGGAACAGTAAACTACGAATATTATAAACTATATTATGGTCTATAAATGAATATAGAAAAATAGAATTCATATAAACAGAGAAAAAACCTCTTCCTTTCAGCCAGATCTAGGGCCAATGCACCGTCTATGTTAGGGTTGCTAACAATGTTCAGGTAAAAGAGAGGACAGAGGATACTCGACAAGAAAGAAAAAAACCTGCATCAACACTTTTTATAAATATTTTATTTAGACTATTTCAGCTCTATTTCTTTCTTCTCTCCATTTGCGATTCTAGTGAAACGATTCGTTAACAAAATGAAAATGAAGATGGTCTGAGCGTCTCTTTTTTATTTTAGTCGATAGACAGAGACACTATTATGCATGCGTGTGTCAATGTGCCCAGAAAAAGGATATTCATTCATTCTATTCTAAATTAAAGAATAAACAATACACCGTAGCAGATGTAAGCCATGTGCTAAAATACATGACAACAAATGTTAAACATTTATTAAAAGTAGGATATTTGAAATACAAAGGAGGACGAGCGAGCAATTGACGTCAATGAAGGACGGTCCTCCCAAATGGAGGATGGTTGAAAACCCTGGGTTATGTTTTTGACTTGTGGACAACCGCGTGGCGTTTCGCGGATGTCAAAGCAGAGGACACCAAACAGCCAGAATGATGTGATGATGCTAACGATGCGACGATGCTAACTCCTGGGGAAAGGGGTACAAGCCGATGTGAAACCGACAATTTTGGTGGTAATGCAAGGTGATATGTGTTTGGTCGAGTTGTTTCTGCAGAAGGGGAGAGTCACAGACGCGTGTAAAGATAAGAGAAATCGTTATTGATGCAAAGTGCAAAAGCGAATCGTTGTGAAGTTGTGAAGCTTCTGAGGGAGAAAGCAGCATGTGCTGCTAGCTGTAAAATTGACGAGTACGCGCTGTAGTTGCGTGGAAGAACGGTCAGAGAGACGCCGCCCACGAACTCTTCCGGGGCCGCGGCCAGCGCTTCGCCTCGTGGCTGCACGCATGGGCGGGCCCAGCCAATCATTCCTCCCCCCAAAAGATAATTTTGATTTTTCAAATTTTAGATTCCCCACAGATAATTTAAACCGTCACTAAGTACTATACATGCTAAGTTACAGTTCTGTTCAATCTTATAAAGCACTGGATTCTCTATATGAGAAAATGTAAAATTTAAAAAAATGGGGGGGAGGGAGGTGGCACAATATATGTTTGTTAAATAATAAACGTATTTGTTTTTGTGTGGTATATTATTTTTGTAGTGTATATATGGTACTACCCAATATTACCCAATATTATTTTTTAAATAATTACATAATTTTAACATAAATATTTAAATCAGTTTTGCGAAAGCGAAAGGTAACAAATGAAAACTTTACGCCGTTTGGGAGAAGGTCATGCCCTCATTCCCAACCCCTCAATTCGCCGCTGACTACAGCAGCCGTTGGTTGTGTGGGTGGATGCGGAACTGAATTTTACCATTAAACATTACAATAATTGTGGAAAATATGATGAGATGTTGTTGACATTATTAAAGGCTGATTTTTTCAGTGAGCCGTCTTTCAACCGCTTTGCCGTCTTCAATCTAGAAATAATATATTTTTATCATATTGTTATAAATGATTTTATATTTTTTAGATTGATCATGACGGCGAAGCTGATAAAGTTACCTCTCTAAATAAATCTGAATTGACAAAGATGACTCCAGTTACATCGTGCATTTTATTAATCACCTAGCCTTCTCCTCGCCTGTGTGAAAGGACATCTTTTGTGGGCGCAGGAGTTGCTGAGGCGAGGAGTGTATGCAAAAGAAAATACGCAACTCCTTGTGACTTCAAAAAAATGTTGCGAATGAGCTCTTCCATAAACCAACCAAACGCTCCCTGGTATGTCACCAATAAACAGGTACATAAATATTTCGACCTAGAGATTAGAGACCATCGTATCACCTATCAACGTCTCAAGCATAGCTCAAATCCCTTCACTATCAGTCCACTGACTCGGCAAAAACTCATAACGTAGAACCAGAATATAAAATAAGTTTTTCTGTCACATTTTCCTCAAGATATTATCCGAATTATATTCCGACTAGGGGAGCCCGATGGGTAATCTCAACCTCTGTATTAGTTTTAAGTTTTAATTTACTCTAGCCATCCTATACATGTATAGTTAATTCAAACTGAACTATGTATTCAATATCTGTGTAAATAAATGAAAAAAGCTCCTCCCTACGGAAGCGAACTTCGATAAAGAACAACAGCAGAAATACGAGTCATGGCGATGTATGGACAAATTAAGTCGAGTTCTCACATAGCCATAGACGCTAAATAGTGTTGCGAAAGAAAATCTTGAAAATTAAATATCTTTTCTGAATTTCTGATTTTTCTGAATTTCAAAATGTGTAGGTGTTAGAAATTTAATATCTCTGCAGTGTGACGTAATTTTCATTTATTACTTTGACTATGTAATATTCATAGTTGAAAATACAGAATTCTAACATTCACATGCTGTACAGAGGTACTAATTCTTACAAGTTATATTTTGACTACTAAAAAATTTATATTGCTCTATTATTTACTCCAGTAAATAATAATTAGTTGATTTTTTAATAATAATTAGTTGATTAAAAACAGTAAATAAAAATTATTTTGAGGGGCATTTACAAAATAAACGTTTATTCCATTTCGAAATAAATTATTTTAATATATTATCTTTGGCTCAAAAGTTCCATGTTTTGCCACGAACGAAATCATCATATACAAAGAGTGTCAACTAATGTTCACTACGTGCAGTTTTAATAAAATATAAAACCAACCTAAAACTAGTTTTATTTATTTAGCGGAGACGAATGACGTGACATTTTTATAAAAACCTCTGACTTTCCTTTAGTCACAATTTTCTGTGGGTTTTCTCGTTAAAAATACTTTATTGAAAAGTCGACACATGAAATGTGGATTGGTACGAAGAAAGGAAAAAGGAGGATGGAGAAGAAGGGAAATCAATTCAATTAAATCATTCCGCATTCCCTCCAGTGGCGAAATTTTGTCACTTTTTTAAAAGCAAGAAACAAATTTGTCTGTGACATCCCAGATCCCATAGTAACATCGAATGAGAGACTAAAATGACCATCCGAGCAAAAGAAATAAATTATATTTTTTATTTCTCACTAAATATAATTTCAAACGTACTTCTTTATTTCTTAGATCGCGTTTCAACAACTTAGTCATACAGCGAACACTGTGATTATTTTAAATGTAAGGGGAACTGAAGGAACAATACAAGCACACACAAACATCCATGCCCGAGGTGGCATTCGAACCCGCGACACATCGAACCGAGGTAGCTACCGGCCTTCAGCTTTAGCGACCACGGCAACCGAGGCCGACAAAAAGTACCTTGTGAGATAGGAAATAATCACCTACAACAATCACAATTATAAAATTTATTACAAACAAACCAACGTTATCTTCCGGGAAACACTTTTCCCACCTTCAGTGGGTCTCTAACAAGGAGAAGGAAAAAATGAGAAATTAACATAAAGTAAGGGAGCAAATAGAAAAAAAACAAATTATGAAATAAAATTGACAAATAAAACGATTATGGATTACCACAATTTATCTTCAATCATCACAGAAACCTACTATGTGCAAGATGTATAAGGTTTTTAGAAGTCTGACGTTATCCGCCTAATATGATAACAGATATCGTAAAATCACCTCACTATCAATAACTATCATTCATAAGTTATCTTACCTATACCTTACCTACGCGGCCAGGGGCGGCACTCGCTATCTGGAGGTGAATTCTAGCGGCCGGCTGCTCTGATCGGTAGTTTTCCGTGGTTTCTCCGACCACCATCAGGCGAATGCCGGAGCAGTACCCTATCAAATGGCTCACGGACCGCGCGCGATCTTTCCTTCCTCTTCCTTGCCCTATCTTCACACACACTAACATGCACTACACTATCACACATGTCGGGAGATCGGTCGGGGTCTTAGAACTTGTCCCGGCTGGGACGATGCCCCACTGGTAGGAGATAACTGGTTGAGGGAAAACTCCGCTAGTCGACGGTAAATCGGCGCCGGATCTCGCCATCGTGCAGGGGAAGATCAACCTCCACCTCCTAATAACAAATCATGCACTCCACTTACGGAATAATGACCTGGGTAGTTGAATCGCCCAAAATCAGTAAGAATCAATCATTATTTTCTCCTAATTGAGAGTGATTTTTAGCAAAATAATATTGAACACTAAATTTTCGTTAATTTGTAATAGTTCAATAATGTATAATTAGATAATAAATCAATCATTGTAATAAAAATAATGGTAAAGAAATTTTGGCAATATATTTATGAAAATATTGAGAGTTAACTTCAAAAATGCAAGTGTTCATTCCGTATTTATATTTTTATGGTAAAAACCATAACGTTCTCCAAAAATTGACATTCCTTGTGAGAAAAATACAGTTATTGGCAAATATTGAAAAGGCAGGGGAATTCTATTTTCTTTACAGTTCATGTCTGTGCATTTTTCATTACAGTGCATTCTTTTACCCCAACAATTGTGACGAATCCCTTTCTTTTGGTGAAAAACTCGTAGCTGGAATAATGTTTTTAGTCACAGACGTGGAGCATTTTAATTAATTATTGCAATGTCAAAACTCTCAATGTGGTAAGATAAATTGTCGCATCCGTCATCAGAGATTATACAAAAGGACTCAATTCATTTACAAGCATTATACGCGTTGCTCATAACAGGTACTAACCACTCCAAATAGCCGCCAATTATTCGCCATTGAAACTTTTCAACTCCGTTATTGGGACAATTGGAAAATGACTGAGTTATTCAGCTAACTTTCAGTAATACGATTGCTTTGGCATGCCTATGGCAATTCTGTCGGGGATAGTTTGGACAGAAGTGTGACCAGTAATTGGTGGCTTTATGTCACCATAATATAAAACGTAAACGAAGTTTTGTCATCTATGGCAGAGGTCGGCAACCTTTTTATAACAGCGGGTCACATAGTCAATATTTCGTGACCTGCACGAATATCCAATTTGCTTTTCATTCTACAAATTTAAAATGTTAGATTACTACTCAAGAATATTTTTAGTATGCCATTAACGTTGTAGGTTTACGAGTAATTGGGATACACACGTAGATTAATTTAAGATATTTTATAATTGATAAATTGCCAAATTAAATTTATAAATTGAAAAATTCTTTAATTTCAAAACCAATATGAAATATATGTTTGTTCAGCGTAACAATTTTAAAAACTCAAACTAGTTTAGTATTTCTTTACCGAAAAGTAGGAGACATTTAGGGATCCTTGAATGGATTTGTGAGCTGTAGTGTGGCAACTCTTGATATATATGAGTTTGGTTTTTCCCTGCCTTTTTTATTCGTTTATGTATTTGCATTGAATTCTACATTTTTCCTTGCCTCGACTTCGAACGTGAACTTTTTATAGCACACTTTTTAGTCTATATTGTTAGTCTTGAAATTACTCAATGTTTTGTCGTTTAAGAAATGAGAATCTATTTTGCAATAAAGTTATTATAAAGAAAGAAGTGATTTTTGGTAGCTTTTAATGTCATATAGTTCCTTAAAAGGGTTTTCACGACCGGAACTTCCGTTTTAAAGCACGCTCGCTCCCAGTGGCTGAGTATCGAGCGCTCCACTGTTTATACCTCATGGACGGATATATCTGTAACAGGCAAACAAGGAATATATGGATCTTTTAGATCTATTTAGGAGAAAAATTTTGAAGCAAACATTAATTCCTCGTTACAAACAACAGAATTTATGAGGTGTGAAAAAGGATTGATCATGATAGAAAAAAGATATTACTTAAAGTAAATTAACAAAATACAAAAGTCAACCACCAACTTCAGAGAATTAAAATATTTATTTACAGGTACTAAAAAGACTAAATTGATAATTATACGGCGGTGTGAATCGTATATATTAACAGTTACGGGCTGATATATATTTAATTCGATTCGATCCACCATTTTTCAGGTAGAGTAGATGCAAATCAATAGGCGTATTGGAAAAATACTCATATTAAATGAGGAGATATAGGAGAATGTCATACCCAAGAAAGTGAGTGATCTGTTCATGTTTCGCCTCCAATTAGGGTTGCGAACCGTCCTCCATACAGCTATTTTCGAGAAAATTTTGAAAATGTCCGGGGGCTTTATGTAAAGTATCCCCAAATTTTAAAGAATGTTTTTCAAACTTTCAAAGCTCCAACTATAGCTAGATAGACACGGAATTCTTGAATTTGGAGAAGATCGTACGAATGGCTTAGGCGCTAAGAATGTTCACAAACGGATGGACAGACGGACGTTTTGTTTCCAATTGTTTTCTTCGGCATCAAGGCCCCCCAAAACAGGGATTCTGGCTACACCACGTGTTAGAATATTTTTTTCTATTAATTTATCAACTTATTTTATGAACTTTTTCCGACACCAATGATTTTTTTCCGCCGAAAATCAGCCGTTTTTTCGCGCAGCTTTTCATAATTTTTTGTATACTACGTATAGAGTACTACTCCCTATATACGTACGTATACGAGAAAGTAAAAAGAGAATATCAGACTATCTTCATTTGTATTTTGTGAACGAATTTTTCATTTGAATCACAAATGGGGAAAAGAAATAGAGCTGAATGTGTCCATGCATTTTTTCTTTTGCTTATCGAGTGTCCTCCCTTTACATGAACATTGTTGGAACATGTTTCACCATACCTCCAATGCTACAGGGATAGGGGGCTCAGTGCACCAACTGATGTCACTGCAGTGCCTCTGATCGCGAAGTCCTAGGTTCGAGTCCCGACGGCGGCAGGATTTTCGACACTAGCTTTTCACGTAGGTCGAATTCAGTCGCTGTGTCGAGGAGAGTTTTCCGTGGTTTTTCCGATCAAAACCAGGCGAATTCCGATGTAGTACCCTACCAAACGGGCCACGGACCGCGCGCGATCTTTCCTTCCCCTTCCTTGTCCTATCCTCACACCTTACACACACACTTACACTAACATGCACTACACTACCACACATGCCAGGAGACCGGTCGGGAGCTTAGAGCTTGTCCCGTCTGGGGCGGTGCCCTGCAGGTGGGAGAGTCCTGGTTAGAAGGAAACCCCACTAGCCAACGGTAGGTCGGCGCTGGATCTCGCCATCCAGTGGGGAAGGTCACAGCCATCTCCCGATGAAAAAGCATACACTACACTTACGCGACTAACGACCCGAGTCGTTGACGCGCCTGGAATCACTAATAATCAATCAATCAAACCTCCAATGCTGTAGCGTGCCGTGAGGGACGCGGGGAGTGACACGTGCGGTGCGTGAACCCGGCCCCTCCCCCAGCGCTCCAAGGTCGGTGGAGCTTCGCATGGCGGGCGCCGGGGCGCCACCTTCGACAGGAAAGGCGGGAGAGACCCGCCAAGGGACAATGAACTCTCTGCTGTTGTGTGCTTCCCCGGCCAGAGTCTTGGGGACAGTCCATAAATCACGTAACGCAACTTTGGAACATTTGGAATAGCCCCTCTCCCCCATCTGTAACGAACACTTGATCCCCCAATATAATTACGTAACCCTTACCAGCCCCCTACTATTTCAAATAGAAAAATAAAATAACATTGAAAACAATTTGTATTAATTTTATTGTGTTATGTATTAAAATTAACGAAAATTAAAGTCAGAATTAAATGTCTACGCTAGCCGCATCTAACAATTTGAGGACAATTTTCACGTGAAGAATGGAGGAAGCTTTGGTGAGAAAATTTCTGTCTTGTGCCAATGTTGTTGTGGAGAATGCACGTGCGAGAATCTACTGCGGCAATTGAATTGTGTTCCAGGATATACTGTAGATCAGTTTCGAAAAATATTTTCTTAGCAATCTAAGAATCAATCGATATACCATTGATGAAAATATATTTTCAATTATTGTAAACATTAATAAATTATAAGTATTTAATTTAATTTGTTAATACATATAATAATGATTTAGTGTAAGACTGAATAAAAGCAATAATTTCAGCAAACGTCGAAAATAATATGAGCGTAACGTAACACTAAACTAACACCCCCTACCGCAATGTAACGCAGCGTAACGCTTCCTCAAACCCCCATCCCCCTACCCGTCTTTGGCATTACGTAATTTATGGACGACCCCATGTGAAAACTCTGGGCTGTCACGATGAAGCCGCGTTAAGGGCAATGACGTTTCGACTATCACAGCATGGTCTTCTTCAGATGTAGAGCCCCTCCCGACAGCTTTCATTCAAGAGTCTGAATTGCGGAACTGCTTCGGTAATATTACAATGTGGCGGTGTCGACGTAATAATTACAGTCCTTAGGAACACGGATATTTTTTCAAAATAAAATAATGTTTATAGAAAAATTTTCGTAAAACTTAATAAAAAGAAATGAGGATTACAGTATTCGGGATTGTGAGATCATAAAAATTAAATTTTTATACTTCTGGTATACGTCATTATTAGAGACCACTAAATTCACAGAGTCGCGTATTGTTTTGCATCGACACATGTGCCATTTAATATATAATATTATAGAGGAGATTTGAACTGAGTTGGGATTCATCAATCTACACAAATCAAATATTTATATACTACTCGAAACTCTCTGGAATGACTCAATTGTTATGATTTATTGTCAACTCCAGTGCTCTCAGGTGGGGCAATCATATAACAGGATGTTTAATAATAATAATAATAATAATAATAATAATAATAATAATAATAATAATAATAATAATAATAATAATAATAATAATAAATTCCTGAAAACAAGCGTACGCTCACTAATATGAAAATAGGTAAAATATGTCCCTCCTTTACTCTACGTCCATCACTTCACTTCAGTGCACGTCCCTTCCTTACCTAATAGTTTTACATTAGGTCAGAATATGTACCGAATTTGGCCGGACTTTTTATGGCCTTTCCTTATCCTGAAAAATGTCACTGTCCTTCATTACACATCACTGCACTCTACATTTGTGCTCTTGAGAACTCAAGATCGTATAACTTGCGTGCTCCTGAGAAGTGTCACTAACATCACTGTAGATAAATTGATCCAGCCATCATTTATTTTGAATGAGTGATTGCCCCTATTTAAGTAACATGGTATTTCAAGTGTTTCAATTATAGGTTTCAATGCCGATTGTTTTGAGTACGTCTTGAAGAGGGCACAAAGTTATGCTGACTTTCTCCGTTTAATGATTCTGAATGACAATCGCCCTATTGTTTCTATTCGCGAATTTAGCCGCTTTTTCGTGCTCTCAGTGGAATGACGCCAGCCGTGTAGGTTGCACTAACCCAATAAATCTACAATCTCTAATAACTACATGTCACGATTAGAATGATAATTATAAATTTAAAGATTGGTGAGCGCGTAAATTTTGTAATTATTATTGATTTGTTTAGAGAATATATGTTTGGAAACTACCTCTGTGTGCTGTTTGTGTGTTCTGCATGCTAATGCCCACGCTTGTTAAATACCTTCTATTCGTACAGAGCTGCCGGAACGCTGCGCATTACCAAGGTATTAAGGTAATCCGGGTTGGGTAGTAAGTTACGTTAAAAAATATAAAACTTAATTTCGGAGAATTCGCACAGATCGATCAAAACTTTCTGAATGCACACGCTACAACGATTAATATATCTCAAGAGAATGTGTTGCATGCAAGTAACTCTTTATTCTTATCATTTCCTTTTTTCATTTAATCCAGAAACGTAGCTATTAGTCAATCACTCATGTGTGAATTTGAGTAAAAGAAACAAGAATTTTGCAAGTTTGCGAAAAAATAATACAATATAATTTCTCCTCCGCCATACGGAAAAGAAAAGATAAGAGACGATGGGGAAGCATTGAAAACATCACCAACCTCAATGCATTCAAATGTTCCCATTTAAAGAAAGTAGACATTCTCATATCTTTTTGATCCGCCAATTGAGTTATAATGTGCTAATATGGGTTGGCTCACTTTATAGTATGTTGAGCAATTAACGTTGCAACTGAAGACTTATGTTAATGAGGAACACAAATCGATTGTCTCCGATGGGCAGAAACCAGGTTACACATCCGATATGTCCGTATGTGTCATTTAGGATACACAAATTGTTTTGATCAAATTAAGCTACATATTGACCAAGAAAATAAATTAACTAATTCATATTCGACAAAATAAATGTTGATAGAGTAAACAAAGATGGGCATTTTTCCTTAAATAACCTTTATCTTTCTTAACAACAAACAAATGTAAATACATACTAGGTTTCGTGTTTTCCGAGAATTGAAAGTTGGAAATGGAATCGGTGGATGCCCATAGAAAAACGTATCTTTTGTTAACTTATCTACAAAAAGGGTAATAAATTCCCGTACATTTAAAACGACTCTTTCAGTATAAACACAAACGTTGCAATTTTTGCCTGAAATGTCACTGAGATACAATCTATTTTTCCTGAAAGCTTGTAAATGCGCAAGGTAGCAAACATGCAGTGTATATCATTTCAGGGAATTTCTTTAATCAATAACTTTTTGCTTGACTCAAATTTCTGCTTATGTCAGTGACGTAACGTTCAGACTCGCAAGGTCCGCAGTGCGGGCGCAAAGAGGACCTATTTTTAGACTGAAGGTTTTGCGATTGTAAGATTGCGTAAGGGTTTGAGATTATCTATGATTTTACAATTATCTATAAGTTACAGACTGATCAATATGAATTTGCCACATGATATTTTTATTATAAAAGGTACTAGCAGTACTTGTGGAGCAAATACATTGGAGGCATACAAGTTTTGCGGGCGGGTCTGTACACATTTCGTTATGCTACTGACACACTGATTATCACATGAATACAGAGGCATGAAGACAGGTGTTTATTTATTTATCTAATGAAATGCGAACGACAAATTAAAAATAATAACAATAATAAAGTAATAATAATAATAATAATAATAATAATAATAATAATAATAATAATAATAATAAATAAAGTACATAATAATAATAATAATAATAATAATAATAATAATAATAATAATAATAATAATAATAATAATAATAATAATAAAAATATAATAATAATAAAAACTGGGGATCGAGACGAACATTATCATCAATCTACAGAAAGCTGTGATCCTGAGCACGTGTTCCTTAGTCAGAAAATTTATGAGTTCCTAAATAAATTTGTGTTAAAAAATTATATAATTTTTTTTTAATTTATAAACTAAGTGTTTAAATTTATATTTGTAGACATGTTTACCTTCTAATTAGTTCTTAAAATAAATATATTTTTGTTAAAAGTAATGTACTACGGAAATCATACTTTGATAGAAATATCTGTATGACTCCTCAAACATGTACCGGAAAGCTGTGAATAAATAAATAAATTAATAATAATAATAATAATAATAATAATAATAATAATAATAATAATAATAATAATAATAATAATAATAATAATAATAATAATAATAATAATATAAATGTCAATATCTAAGTCATCGACCTTTGTTTTTCGTCTCTTTCTTTTTTCACTCACATTCTGCTTTAATTATTTTCTCGTATTTTTGTTTTATATCTCCGCCAATCGTTTTATGGTCTTCATGACTCTTGTTTCTCTTCCTGCTGATCGTGCTTCAGAGTTATTTTCCCTCACAGCCTAATATTTTCTAAAATGTTCCACTGGTGTATCTGATTATATCATGCTCCGACAGCATCAAAACTGACTTACTGGATGGCGTTCAACACGATACCGCAATGGTGTGTCGGGAGTCTACTGCGCATTAGTTTAAATTGCACGAAAATGGGACGTTATTCAGTTTTCAATGTTATTTGAATACAGTTTTCAATGTATTCATAAGTTTCGCAACTAAATGCTTTTGTCCAAATTTTAAAATTAAAAAAAAATTTTTAAAGGGTAAATTCAAAACGCCAGTTACGAGATGTTAAAAGAGAAATGGACTACAATGCTTCTTCATGACTTGACGATCACTAAGTTGGAATAAGGTATTTAAAAATTTTCATTTTGATAATTTAAAATGGTGTATAGAAAGGAGAAAACCCTGTGTGTGTCGACATAAAAATGTGAACATTTTTACAACAGTTATATTAATTCACCTAAGTATATTTCTCCAGCAAGAATTCTAAATTTTATAAATGGCATATTATAATTACTTGCTAACTTTATAAATAGCATATTATAATTGCATAAAGGAGGAATAATGATAATTATCAGCGTTTTCCTTTAGATTTGCTCCATTGTAAATACTATTATCAGCGTTAAAACTCCGATATACGAGTAATATTGGAATTCACAGACCCCAAGAAGATTTTTAGCTCAACTCAGGCACAGACATTTCCTTTTTCCATATTTTAAGATTGTTTAGGAAACTTCAAAACCTACTTCTTCTCTATGTCACAGTGTTTTGTTAGAATTTTACATTAAAAGCAACGCTATAAAGTACCTTAGTTATTTACTCATCATTAATACAAATTTGTTTGTTTCATTTCTATGCTAATAGTATAAGTACCCAAATATTGTCAATTATAAGTACATTAAAGGGGTAATAAATTAAAATGAGTAAACTGAAGTTTCACACACCATTGATATCTCGGGCCACGCAGAAACTTGAATGTCTAGAAATTACATTTGATGTATTTACAAAATATCATTTCTGCAAATCACCGTGTTTCATTACAAAAACCATCATTGTCACAAATCCTTAACGCAATCAAGCTGAAAAATACTTTCGTATTCGAACTACACGTATAAGCAGGGTTGCCAAGATTGGTTCCAAAGAAAAACCGGACAAATTTTCAATATTTTATTATCTCATAAAAATAACCGAAAATTTAAAAAAAGTATTCAATCTACTATTGTAGATAGTATAGTACGGCGCGGCTATATTGTCTTGTCACATTACACGAACACAACACAAAATATTATTAGGCAGTACGCGAAGGATCGAGCTATGTTCAGTTTGCAAAGTCATACTGTACACACAAACCTAAATAATTTTTTTCCAAAATGTAGAATACTCAAACGCAACCCGTTAGGCTCTAACTAATTAGCGACTGCCGAGTGCCAACTGAGCACTGACTCTCGCGCAACGGTGAAATACGAAGTGGAGGTGGCGGCGGCGGCTCAGCACGCTACCTATCTACCTTTCTCCTACCTACCCCACAATCTATAATCCCAATTGTTCGGGGCAATCTTTTGTCTAATTTACCAAGATTCTGTTGACCGGATAGACATGACGAAAACCGGACATCTGGCAATCATACGTACAAGTTCATAAATACAATCTGTTTCCGTCCATCTTGAACCACTGACAACGCGGTGCGGGGCGGCATGCGGCATCGAGCGCGCTGTAACAGCCTTGTGGCAGGCAACCGCCCCGCTTCTGCCCCGCTCTCACCCCGCCAACGCCCCGTCACCGTCAGGCCCCTGCCTAGGCCCCGCTCACCCACGCCCACGACCCGCTCCCGCCCCGCCCCGCCCCTCCCACGCCCTGCTCCGTCCAGCCTACCCCCGGCCCTGCCCTGCCCTGCTCCGCCCTGTCCTGCCCTGCCCCCGCAGAGCCCCGCCCTCCCTCCCCCGTCCCCGCCACGCCCCGCCCCTCCCACGCCCTGCTCCGTCCAGCTTACCCCCGGCCCTGCCCTGCCCTGCTCCGCCCTGCCCTGCCCCGCATAGCCCTGCCCTCCCTCCCCCGTCCCCGCCACGCCCCGCCCGCCTCCGCCCACCTCGCCCAGCCACACTCCGTCTGGCCCCGCCCCGCCCCCACCCCACACCCGCCCCTGTCCCTGCCCCTCACCCGCCTCACCCCGTCCCGCACCTGCCCCGCCCCCGCTCCGCCCCGCCTCCGCCCCGACCTCTCCCAGCTCCCGCACCACCCCCGACCCCGCCCTTGCTCCGCCCCTCCCCGCTCCCGCCCCACCCCCCCCCCGCCCCGCCCCCGCCCCGCCCCGCCCCGCCCCGCCCTGTCCCACCACTACTCCGGGCGCTTATCTCGTCAATGGCGCAAACTAACGAGCGGCAAATCGGGGCGTCGCCTCGCGCTGCATATACAGAACTCCCGCCGCGCCGGGCCGCGCTGCGCTGCCCGGGGTTGGGCGCGGTGAAAGGTTAACTCTTCAGCAGCCGCGAGGAGTCAACGAGCGTCCGTCAGAGTCGTCTAAAACTAGTGACGCTAAACACAACACTCTCTCTTTCTTTCTTTCTCTCTCTTTCTCTCTTTCTCTCTTTCTCTCTTTCTCTCTTTCTCTCTTTCTCTCTTTCTCTCTTTCTCTCTTTCTCTCTTTCTCTCTTTCTCTCTTTCTCTCTTTCTCTCTTTCTCTCTTTCTCTTTTTCTCTTTTTCTCTTTTTCTCTTTTTCTCTTTTTCTCTTTTTCTCTTTTTCTCTTTTTCTCTTTTTCTCTTTCTCTCTTTCTCTCTTTCTCTCTTTCTCTCTTTCTCTCTTTCTCTCTTTCTCTCTTTCTCTCTTTCTCTCTTTCTCTCTTTCTCTCTTTCTCTCTTTCTCTCTTTCTCTCTTTCTCTCTTTCTCTCTTTCTCTCTTTCTCTCTCTCTCTCTCTCTCTCTCTCTCTCTCTCTCTCTCTCTCTCTCTCTCTCTCTCTCTCTCTCTCTCTCTCTCTCTCTCTCTCTCTCTCCCTCACCTATATTTTCACGCAAAATTACGAAAAAAGTACTCAAAGTTTCGAAAAATTGTTCGTGACCTTATTTCCAAATCTATCTTTAACAAACTTGTTTCGTTAAGGGAAAAAATATTAATCTTTAATATTTTAGTAAAGGAACGTGAAAAGGAAAGAGAAATCAAAATGCCCATGTGCAGCGTAGCCTTTACCGCACTTGGAATGTGGACAAACAAACTGGAAACAAATTTAATTGAACAGGATGAAAAAAGTAGTGTTCCTTTGTAATCGTAACAAACATCGTAAAAAATATAACATGATTTCATAGTCCACTTTTCCATTGTAGGACTATTATATATAATTTAAAAGATTTAAAAATGAAGTCGTCCTAAAAAAATAATTCATTTTTGTTGCTCTTAATAATTTATAAATGTATAAATATGGTAATTTTTCTGACATTTTGCAGATTAAGTCATAAAAAGCTACGCCATTTAACAAAACTATAGTAAGAAAATATTAGTTATTTTTATACCTGCAGCCAATGTCAGTACTACACGCATTGGCAGTTGTCCTTTAAAAGAAGTAAAAAAAGTCAATCGGTCGTAGGTAGGAAATTTTGATAAAACTCCACTCTAATAAACAAAGTTTTCAAGGGGCAAAAAAGCCATTACGTAACTGATATCTGTGGAAATGTTTGAGAGGGAAAGGAAGTTAATAAAAAGTTAAAACGGAATATGAGCTAACTTTTATCATTACATTTTCTCTAGAGAAAAATAATGATAGGATTTTGATGCAACCAAATTCCGTTTGTTCCGTTTCGTTTTCAACAACAAATACTAATATTTACTGCTCAACCATTATTTATTTTGAAAACTTGACATTTCAAATTAGGTAATTTTTAAAGACATAAATTTTAATGTTGCAAAAAAATCATAAAAATAGTTTCAGGAATTCAAGCAAAGGGAATTTTCATCTTACAATTAGGCATCGTTACGTGGCTGAGGTACAACAGATACTCGGCGAGACGGGCACGTGAATAGAGCATTCATGCAAGTTTGTATCACCCTTGGGTCCAGCAGTTACATATTTTTGCTACGCCTCTACTGTTGTGTAGCGACCTAATCTGTTAGGTCGCTACACAACAGTCACTATTAGATACCTTCATGAAGATTTTATTATATCGTAATTTAATTAGATTGCACTATCGTATCCCATGCTTCCAAACGATATGTGTTTTCTCCTATTACCACACTTATTTTACGATGCTAATAATATCCATTTCATTCATTTACCTTGGGTTGCTTATTAGGCAATTTGCAGCGTAGTTCAACATTTCCAATTTTGAAGATATATAATATTTTCTTTACCTTGTGGCATTGAAAAAGCTAATATTCAATGAATTTTGTTTATTTGTTGTTTTTTTTACAACTCATGAGCCATAGAAAGTGGTTACTCTTCAAAATTTGCAACATAGAAAAGGAAACCCAGGTATTTCTAAACCGAGTTCGAAAAATCCCGGTCCGTCATGTGGTATTTATGGTAAACGAATGGGCGAACGAATTCTGGAATATTTTCTCAGGATTTTCACGTTTTGCCTACTTCCATCATCATTGGTTTGTGAGCTTTTGTCTTCCATTTCGCCAGAGTCATTCATTCCATTTCCATCATTATCATCTATTTTTTATTACACCGACTTATCTTTAACGTAAGTTTTAATACTCACGCGCAGGTATCATGGAAGAAATTTGGAATTTTTGGTTAGTTATTTACCTTATCTCCACAAAATGACCGGTAAAATTTAACTCAATACAGCATTGCCGTTGTCTGTGCAGCGAATTTACTCAGTATGTGGCAGAATTTGAGTTTCGTCAGTGGCGGGTTTTCGATGCTGGCTAGTTAGTTTGATCGAATTAAGTCCCTATCTAGAGAATTCTAGCGTCCGGCTATTCTGATCGGTATTTTCCTTTTTCCAGGGAGCCGACAACAATCACAGGAGAATAAAAAACTTTAAGAGATACATAATATGGTCATCGTTAACGGCTTATTGTTTCCCAATTTCTTTGTTTTTGTCTGTAAATAATTGGGGATATCCAGTATTCCAGAGAAATCTAAAACCTTCCAATAAGAAGAGTTCTCTTGCATGCGCTTCAAATTAACTTCTTCTGTTAACATTATTAAAAACAACAAAAATTTAAATATATCTCTAGCTTGTGCGATATATCTAAGTTTTCAGATATATCGCACAATATCAATATAGTGAGCAATGAAGCACCCTGTTGAGGCTGCAAAATAGCTTCAGCAAATTGTTTGGCAGAGCCACAGAAAGCAGGTTTGGGCTGCCCACAAAGCGTGGCCACAACTTCCTAGCTTGCCACAAGGAAAATTCTTGTTGTCAATGTTTCTTTAGACGAATAGAAGATTGTTTTCTGTTCTTGCGATATAGAATTTCAGCTCACTATCAGCTTTTACGCGCCCCAGCACACGTTGCTACCACCAGTCAAAAATCTAATTTCTTCAATGCAGCCAAGATATGAATTACTACGGGTGTTTACTGACGAAGCGATCTTTTGTGCAAACGCTCGGCTGAAAAATTCTCCAACATTTGCCTCTCATGGCGTTATATGAATAGACTCGTTGTATTTCCTCGAAGTCCCGACAATGGGAGCGAGCTTGAGCGCCAATAACTCTCAGCTGAGGCCGCAATACCAACCTTACATAATTAAATTGATAGTCGGAAGCATATATTCGTACTTCTTAACGTATTTTTACACGAGGGAGGCGAGTTGCTGCGAAGCTGTTTCGGTCACCAACTTCTTTTTAAATAATGCCTTCATTTGTAAAGTCATTTAATTCTCGGAATATTGACAACTCCCCAGTGTCTCCAGTATCCGGCGCGATCTCGTGAGCATCTATGAAACATTTCAACTCTTCAACCGTTTGTCCTTCCAAAGAGTTTTATACGAAAGATGTCTTTGTCTTTCTCTCTGGAAGCATACGCGCCGTTTTTAAAAAAAGTATACTATACGTCCGACGCGGAACGTTTAAAATGCAAGCTCTTTGTTTGTTTTTTGTTTTTTTAAATTTGTTGCGTCATTGTCGATACAACGCGTCTCTTAACCCTTGTTGGGCGTTGAGCGCTTTTTTCTGGGGTCATCCCCCGTTATAGTGTAATTATTACACTGAATAATTACTATATTTGTCAAGTCTCGTCACGTCGCAGTCAGTCAGTGCCTTTTATCCCTTCGGCCAGGGGCTCGACGCCGTTAGATCCCGGGGTTCCTGGCCGGTCACCCCACCAGGAACCCGCGAGTCTCGAATTCGCTTAACCTTCGTGACTTTACGGGGCGTAGTAAACGAATTCGGCTAGCGCCGCCGGCAAAAACTTTGGCAAAAAAATCGGCTAGCGCCGCCGCCCGCATGCTGTTAATTAGCGCCAAGGAATTGTTATAAATGATATATTTCAAAGTACGGTGCCAAATTTGAATCAATTTTGGTCGCCGATGTGCCAACACACCCCATTTCTCTTTTTAAGTGAATTAAAACAGGAAAATAGATCTGTTTTTTTAGAGATGGTTTTAGAAATGTGAGTATATTCGCATTTCCGTATATCTGGGAGTGCCAGGAAAGAAGGTATTATTCACTGAAGGTCAAATGTTCACGACAATACCCCTGAAATTACGGTTTGGACTTTGTAAGTGATTGAGTAGAATTGCTACAATGTCAGTGAAACAATGATTGCTGTTGTTTGTGCAAGTGCATAATTGCCCTCCTTTGGTTTGTCAGATTATTTTCGAGTTTCCAGGTGCGACAACTGCAAAGTCATTAGTCCCGTAAGTGTAGTTCATATTTTATTTCCAGAGGCGGTTGTGTTCTTTCCCCCTGAATGGTGAGATCGACCTACACTTCGGCTTGCGAGCGGATTTCCCTAACAAGGTATCTCTCAACAGCGGAACCAGTAGAGACAAGCTTTAAGCTTTATTCAAATTATCGTTTCCATGTTGTCGCGGCAGGAAGTAATAAGAGACAAAATTTATTGCTTATTTATCTTTGAAAATAGATTTTATTACATGGGAGTTTTTTTGTTGTTTTTTTCTCCCTTTCAAAATTCAAAATTTATTGCTTATTTACCCTTGAAAATAGATTTTTTACATGGGAGTTTTTTTTCTCCCTTTCAAAATTCAAAATTTATTGCTTGTTTATCCTTGAAAATAGATTTTATTACATGGGAGTTTTTTTTTTCTTTCTTTTTTTTCTCCCTTTCAAAAATTCAAAATTTAAGTAGTATATGACTTAGTGTAGGGATCACAGAATTTTTAAAATGTGCACACAATTCATTTTCCCCATAGCACGTCATACGCAGTTTTTAACAGTTTTTTTTGACGTAAAATAAATAAAATAAAAAATCCCCCGACTGCACTCCCGGCATGTGTGGTACTGTAGTGCACGTGTGTGTTTAAGTAAAGGATGAGGATAGGACAGTGAAGAAGAAAAAAATATCGCATCATGACCCGTTTTTGGGGTATTGTTGCGGCATTCGCCAGGCCTTGATCGAAGAAATCACGGGAAACTACCGATTAGAATTGGCGTTCTTTAGAATTCTTCTCCTGTCAGCGGTCTGAATCCGACCAACCTCTTGTCGAAAATCCTGCTACCGTCAGGACTCAAACCTTAGCACCTCCCACTCTGATGCAATGCAGTGACATCAGATGATACCCTGAGCCACCTTACTTCAGGCGTACACTGTTAGGGCGTTTGATCTACAGCGACACGTCGTGATCATTGCTTACACATTGATTCCAAAATAAATAGTTTCTCACGCGAATTTGTTGAAAATGTAGCTAAAAATTATGTCTACTTTTCTATTACAATTCACTGCAGCGCCTCTGACTGGGAGGTCCTAGGTTCGAGTCCTGATGGCGGCAGGATTTTCGACACTAGCTTTTCAGCTAGGTCGAATTCAGTCGCTGTCTGGAGGAGAATTCTGGCGGCCGGCTGCTCTGATCGGTAGTTTTCCGTGGTTTCTTCGATCAACACCAGGCGAATGCCGGAGCAGTACCTTACCAAACGGGCCACGGACCGCGCGCTATCTGTCCTTCCTCTTCCTTGTCCTATCCTCTCCCCTTACACACACACTTACACTAACATGCACGACACTATCACATATTCCGGGAGATCGGTCAGAAGCTTAGAGCTTGTTCCGGCTGGTGAGGGGCTCTGCTGGTGGGAGAGTCCTGGTTAGGACGATACCCCACTAGCCCTTGGTAGGTCGGCGCTGGATCTTGACATCCAGCGGGGGAAGATTACCGCCATTTCGCGAGAAAAGCATGCACTACACTAATGGGACTAATGACTAAAGCAGTTGACGCGCCCGGAAACACGAAAAAATCGATCAATCAATCTATTACAATTCTGTATATTCCACAAATCAATAGAAAGATAGAAGAAATATGTATTTATAATTTTAAAATTGAGCACGGGTAACTAGTCTACGCATCTAGAAGAATATTTTTTGAAAAGCAATGAAAAATTACATAACGAAGAATATTCTGCGGTTAACCATGCACTTTTATGAAAGAAAAGTATTACTATTTTTTTTACTTTTACGAAATCTGTTTCTAAATGACATTCCACCAGATGTATTATTTCTTTTGAAAGAAGTTGAGAGACAATGATACCTAATTGCGATAAAGCATGTAGGCTGGAAAAAGTTGTGGAAAATATTCAATAGTGCATGACATTTGCATGAATATGTAGCGTATTTTCAAATGAATTTTTGCTGTTGACTGAGCCTTTTGTCTCCTTTCAGTGAGTGGGAGCGACGCGACGAAATACCAGAGAAGCAGCCTGAGCGGAAAATGTCAGGGAGATCTGTTTGGCGAAAATATTCAATTTTCCATCTCGTTGCTTGTTAAGCTCGCCTTGAAAAAGGTTCGCGTTTTGACTTTCTCCTCGAGACCGGCTTGCCTTTCCATTTCATCGACAAACTCACAACAAATCGTGGGCAATAATTCTCTGTTTCACTCTTACTTTACATTATTTACAAATTTTGAAGGAAGAGATATAAAGGATCAGCTATGTTCACAAAAGTACAACTCGTATATTTCTATCTGATATTTCAAATGTGCCAAACTGCACTTTTACCCGCAGATATCTAGAGTTTAGCTTGGTTATTAGTAAAGTACGCCCTTTGCCAAAATGAAGGAACCATAATGTGAAATATAAGTGAATTTTGTTACGAAGTTCGAAGATGAAACAGAGGGAGTGATATTTTATTTATGTTCTTCTGATCGTAGATTTGTTAATACTTGGCATGTAAACGTGTTGAACGTAGCCACCGTGTAAATTAAAAGTCCCATAGTGAGCTGATAATTAGGGTCCGGATTTTAATGACAAGTCAAATTTTTTCTGAACCTTCGGGCGAATTTTAAAACAATTTATGCACGAATCCACGTATTGTTGATTAGAAAAACATATTTTTATTGTGCATATAAAGTCATGTATACGCCGTTTTTAGTAAAAGGTCATCTTGTGGCCAAATGTTGCCCAAATAGCAGACATGTCATATTTTTATAGACACAAAAATAAAAGACTTGAAAATATGTCTCGTATGACAATGTATTAGGTTATATTGTCACACAAAAACTTAAAAAATATACCATAAAGGATAATTTGAAACGTAAGTGAATTTGAACGAAGTGAGTTGGGTCGAGCTTGTCATGTGGCTGAAAAAGTGTACAACAAATGGCTGTGTTCTTCAGCGAAATCCTGGATATTCTACAATGTGTAAAATTAGCGATATAATTTCTGGAAATGTAGCAACATTTGAAGACAATAAACCAAAGCTGCCCTGCAGTGACATCGATACCTTCAAATGCGCTCCGGTGACGTCATGTGATGTGGAGAGGAGCTATTCCAGATACAAAACTATCCTCGGCGACAACTGTAGGTATTTTAAGATGGAAAATCTGAAAATACACCTTTTGATCCAATGCAACTCTCTAGAAACTCAAGACTGAGAGGAAATTAGAAAACATTAAATAAGGAGTATGCAGTAGTAAAGCAAGACATTTTGCTTGATGGGTTTTATTGTACTGTACTTGATTTGCTTTATAGACACAAGCAATTTCTTTAAATGACAGTTCCAAAGACTGCAAACCGTATGTACCATAGTCACAATCTATTCTTGAGTGAATTTTGTATTTGTTACACCTAAAAAATCAAGAGGAATTAAAAAAAAAACGTGTATAGCGTTATATTTTATTTTTAAGGTCATATTTATATGTTTTAGGTCATAAATGCTTGCATATTTCGCTGATTTGTAGGTCACTAAAATCCTAGACCTACTGATAATCCATAGTTTCGGTGAAATTCCTAAAGTGCAACTATATAATTTTAAATTGCAAACCGTGTGTGCAAATCTGCCTTTTACAAGAACGCATTTTTAACATAAAGAATTGAAATGTAGAAATGATTAATTATAAAAACCACAGCTATTTTTGAGAACATTGTTTAAAGCTAAATTAGCTGGAAATATAAAAATGTACCAATAAAAACTGCGCTAAAATGTACCAATAAAAACATTCTATGTCTTACTTAGCACCAGGTCCCGTTTCGAACCATACAGAGCATTGTACAGCAAAGCTGTTAAGAAACGGAGTATTGTCTTCGTTTCTGTGGAATTGCGGTTGTGGTAAAAGAGCCCTGTCAAGGGTATTTAATACTAAAATAAAATATTAATAATAAAATGAAAAATTCTTGCCTCATCTGTTTGGTAATTATTCTAAAAATAACAACTACGTTAATTCTGCACAAAATTACGGTTTGAGATAAGACAGTAAGATTGAGCACAAAATTGCGTGACAAAATGTTTGTACTCAAACGCTGTACAGGAAGGCATTTAAACCTCAAAATGTTTTAAAGTCAAATGTTGAGATACGCGCAAAAGTAGATAATATTTTCTAAAGTTAATAATGTTTGTACCTTTTGTGAAATGATTCCAGACTAGATTCAACAATCTCTCTATTCCTTCGATTGTAGTTTCAATTATTTAAAGTAGTTATTATTCCTCTTAATTTCCCAATGCTATGTGAAACATCTTTACAAACTGGCAACGAATATTTAATGGATGAAGATTGATAATTATACAAGCCAAAATGTCATTTATTTATTTATTTTACGTAAAAAAAACAGTTGAAACTGCGTATGACGTGTTATGGGGAGAAGTGAATTCTGTGCACATTTTCAAAATTCTGTGATCCCTACACTAAATCATGTACTTCTAGAATTTTGAGTTAAATAAAGAAAAAGCTCTCATGTAATAAAATCTATTTTCAAGGATAAATAAGCAATAAATTTTGGGCTCTTATCCATGATGTCCTTCGTCAAGGAATAATACTTCCTGCCGCAACAACATGGAAACGATAATTTGAATAACTATATTTCCAATGAATTCTAGAAGATGTGCACAGATAATGAAGTTACATAGTTATAAGTTATGAATAATGTTATGAATGTGTTATGAATAATGTTATGAATGAAGTTATAAGTTATTATTATGAAGTTACAAGTCATAACTTAAAATCCCTACAACATCCAAAAATATGAAACATCGCACACCTTCCGTAGCCTGAGAAACAGGAATGCCCAACGACATCAAACATCAACATCTAAACAGGAGCTGAGATGTGCAATTTTCAAGAGTTCCTTCTTGCGAAAGTAAAAGTATTTCACAGACCTCTGCGTCTTTGAGGGCCTTTCAAGTTGGTACTTCTGCGTCAACTGACTTGAGAGACGAACCGAGGAAGTGTCGCGCCGTTTCCTCTTCCGGTAACAGTTGACTGCGTTGCTGCGTCGCTGCGTCGCCGAGACGGTTTGAAGGTATCAGCAAGAACGCGTGAAGAGAAACAAGTGGAAAAACGAATGGCAAGTGGAAAAAGAAGAAATAAAAATCGTGAAGGAGTATGCGTGAGAAACGGCAAGAAATGTGGTGAATCGAGGATTAATGTAGCTCAATGAATAACTTGTGAATATTATGTATAAAGAAAATAAAATTACAATAAAAAATATACCGACTAAGAATAAATTTACTGCATTTTAACCTTTTCTTTAAATTTTCCTAAATAATTGGACCTTAACTGAAGTGTGACTGTCATGGAAGAGCAAAACTTTTTCACATGAAATGTCTCAGATAAAATGAGAGCAGTTTTTAGTATCATTCAGGGATTTTAAAAACGCGCTTAGACTCAAAATGCTTGATCGCTGTTAACATTTCAAGAAACTTCATTTCAGATGATTTCAAAATTTTGAGTCCAGAAATGTATTAAATGATAAAATAGTCCTACATTTTGAATGTATATTGACGCACAAGGAGGTAGAAAAATGTAGTGAAATTTGTGGAAATTCAAAACTCTAATCATGTCACGTTATTGTGATATGTTAGTCATTGTACTGTATTTTATGGGAACAAAACCATTAAAGAAATATTTTTTTGGATCTTATTCGGTTGCGGTCTTAAAAACGCATAGAATAAAATTTCGCAAAACTACTAAAAACATAAATAGTAAATAATTTAAAGAATTAATATTGCAGAATATATATATATATATATATATATATATATATATATATATATATATATATATATAAAATTCTTAGGTAAGGAAGTAGAAGAAACCTGAAAAGAGCAATATTTCTGCAACAAGAACCAACCCATCTGACTAGTTCAAAATTTGCGTGTGTTTCGTTCTGCAACGTTTTGAGTATCCTTATTTTGTGAATTTTAAAAATAATGCGTATTAATGGTTGGGAGAGTGAAGATTTCTTATAATAACATTAAAAACTTTTAAGGCTATGTTGTTATATATTATTAATTATTATTATGTTATTATAAGAACAAATTCTGTTCGTCATTGATATTGATTGATTCAGTGTTGGAAAACAGATAATTGCCTATGTATGTAGCCATAAGGTCAACTTTCTATGTGTATCTTAGATGATACAAAATGCACATTTTCTATTTTGTCATTGAAGCACTTTGCTGAACAAGAAATAGATGAAATATTCACAGCATCTATCTAAGAATCAACATTATATTTATTGTTACACTACTTTAGCATTACATATAATACGAGGAAGTCTGTCCTGTGCTGTGCACACAGTTTTGTAATTAGAATGAATTCATCAGCCTTTAAAGACTTTGAAATTTGAAACGATATTTTATCAAAGGCTCTTCTTCATTTATTGGCAACATTTCCACTGTTTTTGTTCGAGATAATTAAATTGTCTTGGATCAACTAACCATATCAGACCTATCAGCGGTAGCTTCCGAGAACCGAAAGAAACTGCAAACACCACCAGTCATTGTGTATTCTTTCCAGATCTCCAACCTCTTACCCGGAATCCACAATTTAAGACAATTGCAATAACTGTTCAATTACGGTGATCGGGAAATGGAGAAAACACGAAAATAAAACTTAAATTACAGAGCAAGAGAAGAAAGTCGGGATGAAGGCGAGAGCAAACACGAGGAAGGCAGCTCCGGGCCCGGATGTTAGACGTGAGCGGGGCGGGGCGGGGGGCGGGGCTGCCACGTGTTGCAGGCGGCCGGCCCGAGCCCGGAGGGTTGGAGGCAGGGAGAGGAGCGGTCCCCGGCAGCGACCCCCGAGGGGGGCGGGGCCGGGGGGGAAGCGGGGGACAACCCGTGGAGGCGCCTAGTGGAGCGCGAAATTGGCCGCGCGAGCTGGCCTGCCGGCGACGGCGGCGGAAGAGCCGTTGTCGCGCTGAGGTGGTGACGGTGACGGTGAGAGGATAGGTGATGGTGACGTAGTAAGTGCTAGTGGTTAACTCAATATCAGTACTCAGGGGCCGTGTCGCTGTGGGAGTAAAGATGATAAGGGACGGTATGGATGAGAGTACCACTTTTGGTGACTGAGGAAGTAGCAGTATGCAAGGCATGGCAGGAGAAATTTTGAAAACGTTGACAGTGACGACGATGATGACGGAAACGATGGTGGTGTCGGTTACGATGATAGTGACGGTAACGATGGTGGTGACTGTAACGACTATGGTAGCGGTAACGATGATGACTGTATCGATAACGGTAACGATAATAGTAACGGTAACGTCGATGGTAACGCTAATGACGATGGGAACGGTAATGATGAGGATGGTAACGATGATGACGGTAACAACGATGGTGACGGTAACGACAATGGTGACGGTAACGACAATGGTGACGGTAACGACAATGGTGACGGTAACGACAATGGTGACGGTAACGACAATGGTGACGGTAACGACAATGGTGACGGTAACGACAATGGTGACGGTAACGACAATGGTGACGGTAACGACGATGGTGACGGTAACGACAATGGTGACGGTAACGACAATGGTGACGGTAACGACAATGGTGACGGTAACGACAATGGTGACGGTAACGACAATGGTGACGGTAACGACAATGGTGACGGTAACGACAATGGTGACGGTAACGACAATGGTGACGGTAACGACAATGGTGACGGTAACGACAATGGTGACGGTAACGACAATGGTGTCGGTAACGACGATGGTAACGGTAACGACGGTGGTGATAATAGTAGTGACGATGACAGCGTGAACTATGACGGAGAATGTGACGGTGGCGACAATGACGAAGCCGCCTAGAGTCCGGGAAGGTGTCGGGAATGCAGGCGATGATGCAGAAGAAGTGATTGAAAACATCAGGTATGGTGAAGTTGCCATTATATCTTAATTACAAGGGAGGATCTCTGAGGCGGAGTCAGAATCGAAAGCGATAACGATCCAAAATTGGTTTCTTTTGCATGAAACTGTTATTATGCTATGAGCGACGATAGTAAAAAGGGTTAATAGGGCAGTAATATTAACTACGGTTCTGGGCGTGGGGCATGAAGACCAAGTGCATACCGAGTTTGTGTGTGTGTGTGTGTGTGTGTGTGTGTGTGTGTGTGATGACGGCATCGTCACGGGACGGCACGGGACTGAACACGGAAGGAGTGGTAACGGAGGGCGCTTGCAGCGAGGCGAGCGAGAGCGGGTGCGGTGTAGGAAGGAAGATCAGTGCCGCCCCCGGCCGCTTTCGATTTCAATTCGGATCCAGCGGGCAGCGCCCGGCGGCGGCGACGGCGGCTCCTGGGCGGCCGTCGACTGCGCCTCCTCGCGCTCCGATTCGCTTCCGCCCGCGAGGCGCACTTCCAGCCACGCGATCGCCCGCCCTCGCCCCTTCGCGTCCCTCTCGCACGACTTCATGACGGCTTCGGTGGTAAATCGGTTGGTTGTTAGTGATTCCAGGCACGTCAACTACTCAGGTATTTAGTCCCGTAAGTGTAGTTCATGTTTTTTCATAGGGACATGGCGGTGATCTTCCCATGCTGGATGGCGAGATCCGGTGCCGACCTACCGTCGACTAGCGGGGTTTTCCCATAACCAGGACTCTCCCATCAGCGGGGCACCGCCCCAGTCGGGGCAAGCTGTAAGCTTCCCACCGGTCTCCCGGAATATGGTAGTGTAGTACATGTTAGTGTAAGTGTGTGTGTAAGGGGAAAGGATAGGACAAGGCAGGGGAAGGAAATATCGCGCGCGGTCCGTGGCCCGTTTGTTAGGGTACTGCTCCGGCATTCGCCTGGTGTTGATCGGAGAAACCACGGAAAACTACCGATTACAGCAGCCGGCTTCTGGAATTCTGCTCCAGACAGCGACTGAGTTCGACCTAGCTGACAAGCTAGTGTATAATAATCTTGCTAATGTCAGGACTCGAACCTCTGACCTGCCAGTCAGAGGCACTGCAGTGACATCAGTTGATGCACTGGGCCACCTCTTCCAGTTTTGGTGGTAGAGAGGAGTTACCACATTGACAGGATGACATTGCAAGAGCTAGTGATGATGCCATTTACAAATGAGCTAACTAGAAACGAAGGCATTGACAAACAACGTGCGTGGACGTAACTTGCAGTCATATTGCCAGTGGCGGTATCCAAGCAGAACCTGAAAGGCGGCCCCTTCTTACAGTTATCTATTATAAATCTCTATCACATATCGATTAGCGTATTGGACTGACGTACGCATGTAATGCGGTTCAAATACGAACGAAGCTGGGGATTTTTAAGGGCGAAAAAATCCTACGAACGCCTTCACTCAGAGGAAGTAATGTGGGCTGTCCCATGTTGTAGATTCACTCTATGTAAAATATCCTCAAGCCTAAGAGAAGCCTCTGAGCGAAATATAGATTGCATCTTTCGTCGTCCGAGTAATACCTCCTTTTTCCGCTAGATAGTGAAAGGAGTGTACGGAAATTTGCGTGGCCAGAGGGAAGAGCGGGTCTGATGGCCCGAGTCTCGTCTCGTAAAATAAGATATAGACTGAAATGAATTTCAATATCGTTTCACAAGTACTTCGCATGAAACTAAACGTCAGAGTGAAGTAATGCTGTTTGGCCACGTTCATGTTTCTTTGCTGGGCGCTTTTTCGGGTGCATTTGAACCTTTGTCAGTACCTGCTGCTAGTAACTTTTTGGATTGAAAATACCGCCTCGCAACCAAAAGGAGGCTGTGGAAACCTAGGTGAAGGAAATTTTAGTTTTTTGTTTCGGTGTTATAGAGCCACAATAAAGATGCTTAAGTCCGATTTATAAAATAGTATGATGTTTTATTAGGATATTGATTTATTGGTGAGGTAAGTTTAGCCTTCAAATACTTACATAAATTGTCACTGTTTTTATTGACGGTTTTGTGTTCATTTTAAAGGCTAAACCATCAAAAGGATCTCATAATTCAAATGAAAATACAAATGTCCCTAATGACACTGTCAAGTTGCATTAGTTGAATTTAAATTTATTTTTCGTACTATTATCGTTTAAATCCTATAATAAAGACAAAATACATACTTTTGTCACGAACTTGACGTATTTTCACTGTTCAGAATTGTTGAGTTTTTACAACGATCTCGCGCTCTCTGCTAATGACAAATTCATACGACCATCACTACACATGGGAGTGGCGCTCCACTAAAACAATACGAGTATGTTGATCTGCACTAAAATGCAGTAATAATGACCTCGTCCTCCTTATACAGACTCTTACGCAACGATTTCATTGGCAATTCTATTTACGTTTCTGCATCCTGGCTCACATGAACATTAAACGGTGACTTTATATGCAATTTGGTTTGTGGTGTGCTTCCACTAACCACTCCTCTTACTTTTGGCAATTCGTACCACGTTCTCAGCATATACCGTGACAAATTGTATAATCAATAGAGTATCTGACAACTTAAATAAGAGTACCATCCATTCAAATGAGATTTTCATTCATGAAATTAAAGCCAATTGTTTCACCCCACTTTTTCTTCCAGTAAAAACAAAATTTCAAAAGTTGGCCGAAAACGGAAATTGGTAACTTAAATGCTCTTTGAAAGTATTGGTTTTAATTCCTATTTTCAAAATATTAATATGCGTTTCCAAACACATTACTTTTTCATTAAGATAAAGATATAGTTACAATATTTTCAAACTCATTTTCCAAAATATTATCTTTTGAAATGTCATTTATCAACTTAATTAGAATTCTGACGCTTCCACCAAGGTATTGAGTTTTGTTTTTTATTTATTTAAAAAAAAACTCTCTGTTGCGATGTGAAACACTGTACCACATTCATTCACATTATTTTAAGTGGACACGATTTGTGTTGTCACTACTAAATGGTTTATGAGACAAACTGAATATAGGTCTTGTACTACCTTCTACTAGTTTTATTTGCCTCCCATTGCACCCTTTTAGGATTCAAAGGATTTATAAATTTGCATCAGCAAATTTTTATCTTATTTATTTCTAAATTACGAACAGAAAATATATTTATTGCAAGGAAAAACAAAATCCAATAATATATCACTTCAGATACAAGAAGTTCAAAAGGAATGAATATTTTCTCCATGATTTTGGTATCTAAAAATTGCGATTTATTGTATTGCCGTTTCATTGAATTGAGTGAGATTTGGTGAGTACAATTCAATTTACCCTTGTGTTTTTCCAATGTATATCCTTTCTTTCATCGATTGCTTGAACGAAGTCACACTTCGTAAAGTAGTACTGCCATTTTCTTCTCGAACTTCTTCGCCTCATTTCTTTGCCGTGGCCTCCCTTTCTTCTGCCCATTCTCGAATCTTACTTTTCAAGAAATTCGTTTTCTTTCTCGTTCTTCGTTGTGATTGGAACAGTTTTTATTCCTTCTTACTCGCTGCGTGCATCAAGGTGTGGCGTGAGGGTAGTCGAGAGTAGGGATGTGACATCGCCTAAAAACCATTGATGTCTTGAAACGGACATTTTTGGTAGTTGTTTACTAACATTTACGAACTGTAACGAATTTAGTAACATTTCGTATATTCGCGCGGACCTAGGGAAGTGACTTCGGGTGGGGTGTGCATGACTTCACAATCGGGAGGTCCTGGTTCAATCTCCGTACCAGCCATCCTGAGCGTGGATTTCGTGGTTTCCCTCGGTCATCCAGGCGAGTGCCGGGATAGTTCTACTGGAAGGCCACGACCGCGAATCCGACGGCGCTAGCCGAATTCGTTAACTACATGAAATCTGGAAGGTTAAGCGAATTCGAGACATCGCGGATTCCTGATTGGGCGACCGACTAGGAACTCCAGGATCTAACGACGACGAGACCAATTGCCTTTTACGGGACATGTAAAGGCTAAATACATATGATTGCGCGGAGAATTTAATTTGATAGGTTTTTAATTTGAAATTAAGATTTAACTAACAAATCAAAGTAAATAATATGGACAATTAACAAAGAAAAAAGCTGGAGGTCATCTCATGGGGTCAGAGCTTTCATAGATCACCGTAGAAGAATGCCGAAAGAAGGGAGAAACCCACGCCTGCACGGTAGCTCAGTGCATCAACTGATGTCGCTGCAGCGTCTCTAACCGAGAGGTCCTAGGTTCGAGTCCTGACGGCGGCAGGATTTTCGACACTAGCTTTTCAGCTAGGTCGAATGCAGCTGCTGTCTGGAGGAGAATTCTAGCGACCGGCTGCTCTGATCGGTAGTTTTCCGTGGTTTCTTCGATCAACACCAGGCGAATGCCGGAGCAGTACCCTACCAAACGGGCCACGGACCGCGCGCGATCTGTCCTACCTCTTCCTTGTCCTATCCTATTCCCCTTACACACACACACTTACACTAACATGCACTACACTACCACATATTCCGGGAGACCGGTCGGGAGCTTAGAGCTTGTCCCGACTGGGGCGGTGCCCCGTTGGTGGGAGAGTCCAGGTTAGGGGGAAGCCCCACTAGCCGACGATAGGTCGGCGCCGGATATCGCCATCCAACGGGGGAAGATCACCGCCATCTCCTGAGAAAAAACATGCACTACACCAACGGGAATAATGACCGAAGTAGTTGACGCGCCCGGAAACACGAAAAAATTAATAATTATTATTATTATTAACAATATGAATAATAATAATTATTGTGATTGAGTTGTTCAGGCGGAAACAATGATAACTGATATTTAACGTTACATACAAAAGTGCAATAATCGTATTAACTAACGGATGCACATTACTAATGAAACATAAAGTATGAATGTATTTTCATTTTCAATTTTCTGGACGCTAGAGCTATAAATATAAAGATGATCCCATGTTTCTTATTTACAAGAAGGACGTGGCAAGTCAAATAATTTTACTTTCGTAAAATTATTATTTTTTTGCTAAATCACAATTTTTGTGAACAAATTGCAAGAAAAAAGGATGGAAGATTTTACATTTATAAATACGAGTAAGGGAAAAGCCGTAGAAAATACCAGAAGTTAGAGTTATCTCTCATTGGTGACATAGTCTGCTTGGTGAAGGTAGTATAAACAGCATTTGCTTTGTTTGAGTTCTACATGAACTGAATTACCTACTTCCATTGTTGTTTTTCTTAATTACAAAAAGTGGTATACAATATCATGTATCTGGGCTATCGATCAATAATAGTTTTTGTAACAAATACGGTAGTTCTTTCGCGCAGTATTTACAACCAGAGCTTACCGTTACATTTATTCTTTGAGTGACAAATACTTGCAGTCTTAAGTTTCATAATTTTAACCTGAATCATAACATTCTTCATGAAGATTGTGTAATTGGAATCAGAAATTGTTGGCTAATCAAACCATTGTGAACTGATTGCCAATGACTCAAGTAAATAAGTGACGCATGTGGATGATTGCCTTCCGTTCGAAAATTGAAAGGGAAAATTTCTTTTGTTTACATCAGATGTGAACCGATAACATTTGTATTTCATGGGCTGTGGTAACCGTTCCTGCATGAATCGAACATAACCTGGTTTGAATTTTACTAATTTTTACTTGCACTCGTTTATAGTATAGACTTACCCAAAGGGAAAGAGATTGAGATTGCAAAAGGAATACAGGAGTTTGAGGAGTTTGAACATTCCTTTTTTGGGACGTACGTGCTCGTTCGCATGTCTGTCTGTCGGTTCGCATACCTATCTATCTGGTTGTATGTCAGCCAGTTCGCATTTTTGCCTGTCTGTCCGCATGTCTGTTTGTGTGTCTGACCGTTTGCATGACTATTTATCTGTCCGTCTGTTCGCTTGTCTATTTGTTTGTTCGCATGTCTGTTAGACTGCCAGTCTGTGTGACTGCCAGTCTGTTAGACTGCCAGTCTGTTAGACTGCCAGTCTGTTAGACTGCCAGTCTGTTAGACTGCCAGTCTGTTAGACTGCCAGTCTGTTAGACTGCCAGTCTGTTAGACTGCCAGTCTGTTAGACTGCCAGTCTGTTAGACTGCCAGTCTGTTAGACTGCCAGTCTGTTAGACTGCCAGTCTGTTTGACTGCCAGACTGCCAGTCTGTTAGACTGCCAGTCTGTTAGACTGCCAGTCTGTTAGACTGCCAGTCTGTTTGACTGCCAGTCTGTTTGACTGCCAGTCTGTTAGACTGCCAGTCTGTTAGACTGCCAGTCTGTTAGACTGCCAGTCTGTTAGACTGCCAGTCTGTTTGACTGCCAGTCTGTTTGACTGCCAGTCTGTTTGACTGCCAGTCTGTTTGACTGCCAGTCTGTTTGACTGCCAGTCTGTTTGACTGCCAGTCTGTTTGACTGCCAGTCTGTTTGACTGCCAGTCTGTTTGACTGCCAGTCTGTTTGCCTGCCAGTCTGTTTGACTGCCAGTCTGTTTGACTGCCAGTCTGTTTGACTGCCAGTCTGTTTGACTGCCAGTCTGTTTGACTGCCAGTCTGTTTGACTGCCAGTCTGTTTGACTGCCAGTCTGTTTGACTGCCAGTCTGTTTGACTGCCAGTCTGTTTGACTGCCAGTCTGTTTGTCTGCCTGTCTGTTTGTCTGCCTGTCTGTTTGTCTGCCTGTCTGTTTGTCTGCCTGTCTGTTTGTCTGCCTGTCTGTTTGTCTGCCTGTCTGTTTGTCAATCTGTCTGTTTGCTTCTTTGTCTGTATGGATTTTTTAAATTTTTGTTGTTTTTGTCGTTCTTTTCTTGCTTGTACAATGAGACTCTCAAAAGTTTAAAATATTAAATTAACTTCCAAGAAACCCAATAGTGTGCAAAGAAAATATTCTGCACCCCTTGAATTTGATTCGAAGCCTCTGGCCCGTGAACGTGGGCGAAGTACGGTGCGGTGCGGTGCGCGGAGGAAAAAGGCGCGCGGGCCATGGGCCGGCGGCGAAGGCCCTTGGGATGAGCGCGCCGCTCCGCCGGTTGATTTAGCGATCAGCCCCAACCCACCGTCCCGCCGAGGACGATGGGGAGGGCGGCGAGGGGGCGTGTCGGCGCGCGGGTTAATCGCCCTAGCCCCGTGGCCTCGGCCTGCGAGCACCCACCTTCCTGTCTGGAAGCAGAGCCGGCTTCAGAAAAGAGTGAATGTGAAAGTGAGTGAGTGTGAGCATGTGAGTGTGAGCGTGTGAGTGTGAGCGAGTGAATGTGAGCGTGAGAGTGTGAGCGTGAGAGTGTGAACGTGTGAGTGTGAGCGTGAGAATGTGACCGTGTGAGTGTGAGCATGTGAGAGTGAGCGTGTGAATGTGAGCGTGTGAGAGTGTGAGTTGGAAAGTCCGAACGGGTGAGTGTGTGAGCGTGTGAATGTAACCGTGTGAATCAAATATTGTCACGAATAAATAAAAAACATAAACAAGATAATAAAATTAAAGTTAATTAGAATCAATAAACGGTAAAATACTAGTTTTTATTCATTTTTTTTCCGAAATTTAAATTTTGAAGATTATAAAATCGGCAGAAACTTTTATTTAAGCTTTTTGTATCGAGTTTTCAATGATTGTGATATCTACAAAGTTGCTCCGTACATAAATTATTTTTGTTGTTAAATTTGTTATACAACGTATTCTATGATAGAGAATATTATGTAGTAATGGATTTTCTGCTCTGAGTATTTTTTCTATGTTAATTAGAGTGAGAAATAACTATTTCTGGACAAACCTTAAATACTGCTAATTTTGAAAAGGAAATGAATAAAGAGATTATCTTCCTTAACATGTAGACAAAACTAGGAATCTGGTACAGCACACACATGTCGGAAGAATTAATACATTTCAAACGAGAAATGAGTATTTTCTGAATAATTAAATAAATGTTTTTAGCTTAAAATGACAATTTTCTTAGGAGGCAACAAGATGATAAACACTTGTGACATAACTAACATTAATTTGGATTCCTCTCACTAATAATTTTCTCCGAAAAAAACAATTAAAATAATAACAATAAAATAACAATAACAACAATAATAATAATATCAATAATAATCAACATATTTTAATAAGATTTTGATTCTTATTTTCTCACTTTCCTTTGTCGGAGTCTCCGTGTTGCTTTTATCGTGGTTTTCTAAGAGAACATGGACGGAGTCCAACGACACGGTCTTTTGAATGTCAGTGATGTTTTCCTGCTATTCTCAACACATACTTTCGTAGTATTTGAATTGTACAGTCACCATTTCTGGAACGGTTTATTTGTTTGCCATATTTTGTATATTACACATTTTATGTCATCTCTTTGAGCAGGTCTTTTAGCACTACAATGCTTATTATTTTGCGTACTTTTATTTCATTTTTTCGTTTTTCTCACTGTCGGTCTTGTTTGTTTTGACATTTCTGTTTGTAATGATCAGTTGCTACTTCAGCTGGTGCTAGTGGCTGCAGTTTTAACTGTTCTGCGGTAAGATTGCGTGTTTGAGATCCGCATAATCATGAATGTTTTCATGTTGTGGTCGTGGTGTGGTTTATGGATGGTGAAGTCGAACTATTTCCTGTTTCATTATACCGTCAAATTTGTGATTTATTATTGCATAGTTGGGCGGTAAAACAAAGTACAAGTTATTTGAAATTTAATAGCTACAACCTCAATAATAATACGGCACTTGCAGTTGAACGATTTATTTGTTTCATAAGCTATATTTTTTTAAAAATATTTATAAAAGATGATAGACCGTATTCGTACTATTCGACTGTGACTTCTCACCATTTTTATTGCCATTGCTCTTTTAAGTATTTTGTTATTGCAATAAATTAATATGAATTTATTTACAAAAATGACTTTTGTACTTTCACTTGTTAAGAATTACTTTAATTGTATGTGAAGTACACATGTAAAGAATAACGGTTCAAATTCTACTCTACTCTCTTTGATAATAGACTCATAATATGAATAAAATATAATGTTTTAATATTTGTACATGTAATAATGCTTTCACATGTATAAATATGATTCAATAAACTTTTCTGTAAAGTTATGTTATCTCTTTATTCACACCTCACTGAGAATGCTCTACCTAATGTGATAAATCTTCGTGAACTTAGTGCTCGCTCACAGAACTCTCGCGTGTTCTCGCAAACTCAGAAGCGCAGATGCCCATTTCCAGTTGCCCAGGAAATAGAACAACAATTTCAAGGCCAATTTATATTAATAACTTGGAATATTCGCACAAAATGACGGAATACAGCCTCTGGCTGTGTGGGAGATGTGTATGATTTTGGTAATACCTAAGAATTTACAAAAAGTCCAAAAACAATTAGTTTCGATTTTGATAGAAAATACAAATATTTGATTGTATTTTGTACTATCTCATACTGTAGAAACTGACTGAATTGTCACACCCAGTGCATCACTGCTTTCATCGCAGATAACATCAGGTGATAACAAGGTTCCAAGGTTTTGTCCATACGTCCACCATTAAATACTATTTACGCACTATTTGTGTTGTGGACACGACCAGTTTTTTACAACCTTGGTGGGTAATGAACTTTTGTATCATATATTTGCACAGAGCTATAAACTGAAAAGTTAATATGTAAGTTAATGCATTTAAGTAAATATTTTCTAAAATATTTAATTTGCATGCTCTGTTGTATGAGAGAATATTATTTGTTGCCACTGAATAGTGGGTGGTAACATTTTCAAAAATAATTTTGTGTAGTATTGTTCAACAGCATTTTTGCTGAAGACCACTAGTAGCAACTAATTCGGCAAATTTACAATAAACCTAAGTTTCTCAGTAGAATAATGCAATTTTAAAACTCAAGTTGATGGAATGTCTTATTGTAGATTATTACAAAATTATCTCGGTACGTATTTATCTAAAGAAAGAAACATATCTATTAAACACCAGAAAAAATTCATTAATAGTAAATTACAATTTTGCGAAGGGTTCAGCTAAGAAATCAGGTATCATAATATTAGGGGAGAGTAAGGTTAACTGGACTAGGTTAAGTGATCTATGCTTTTAAATGTTGGTGGGAAGTGATTCCTACTTTTTCCACTGGATGGCAATCGTAGAATGACCGGGCTGATAATCTAAGTCACTTTCATTTGTTGCAGGCCTTCATTGTTGAATACAGTAAGGCATTTTTTTCTGAACGGTCAGAAGTATTTTCTACCTCTCATCTGCCTTGCATTTTTATTGCGATTGAATAACAACTACTAGAAAAATATTCACACTAGATTAAGTGTTAGTATTTCTGCTTTATAATTGTGTGTTTTGTTTTTAATAATACGTCGCGGCTTATAAAGAAAATATGTGCTGTAGGGTTAACTGGACCGCCGGGGCATTAGATTAAGTAGACCGGTCAAGTTACCCCCTCTACTTTTTCGAAAGTGGTATTTGCAGATTTGCAAATAACAGTGACATCAGTTGATGCCCTGACAAACCAAAATGCTTTGGTTTCAACAGTAGATATTGGTACAAAGTTTCCATGCCTACTGAAAGACGGCAGAGAAATATTTAAAGTCATGATTTATCGTAACGTGAATTTGGAAGAGTACAATCTACATTAAGCATTTTCTCCATTTCTGTGTAAAAAAGGTTATGGCAATGTGTAGAAGAATTTTTGTTCATTAAAACGTCAGTCACAGTTTATTGAACTATCCGGTTCATTTACCCTCACCAGTTAGGTTAACTGGTCCTATTACAAATGTATAAAACATTCCATATTTGACAAGAACTGTAGGCAAAATGATGAAGTTTGTTCCCACAATGTAAAGAGAAAGCCTCACTGAAATATCACGCTAAATTTCACGTAGATATGTCGAGTAAAGAACATTATAAAGCAAATTAAAAAAAGTGGATCAGTTAACCTAACTTTCTCCTACCATTTGAAAATCAGTCATGAAACTGTTCCGGGGATTTTCTACTAAGTCCCGGAGATGTATCACTTCCCACACTACCAATTACTGATATGTTATTGTTAAAACTTCTCAGATAATAATTAAGATATTTAGACTTTCCAAATCTATCTCATTCTATCTGTTAAAATGGCAAGCTATTGGGTTAATTTCCCAAACGAAATTTCCTGAAATGCCTTCACAGGACGATAAGGAAGTCAAATTCAATACTAGATCTTCCATTTTGGCGACTTGAATGTCATTATGTTTTTACAATGGCCGGAAAGAAGCAAGAAAACATATTTACTTTTCAGTTATTGCTGGGTGAAAAAATAATTGTAAACAATGCATTAAATAAATTTTGATAAATATCGTTTCAAAGATCATGACATCATTAATGAGAATGTTACCATTTACCCTGTGATATACCAAAATGACGAACCATTTTATTATGGAAATGTCATTTTATTTGGCATAGAATATACGGATGTCAATAGACGATCGCGAGGGGTCGCTATGTGACAAATAAACAACCGGCGTTAAGGATCATTTTCGTTGAAATGACATTCATTTAGGTTGAAATGACAGAGCAGAGGCGGAATAAGCATTGTTTTTACAGACAAAAGAAAAAGACATAAAATTCGGATGCTTCCGAGTTTTTAGAAGAACATTCATTCGCTAGAGCAATGCGGTGATGAGCGGGTCGGCTCTTAATATATTTTACTAGATCGAGGAAAGACTGTAATTGACAGTTGTATAAAATTAACTATTGTTTTTATATTAGGATAGAGCATTCTTGTAGGAGGTAAAATTCGTGTCTAGGCGTCCACCCGAGATGCAAGTGAGGGAAGTCACGGATTATAATAGCCTGGAGAATTTTGAACCAGATCACGGACATTAGGCGAGGACTTTATCCAGAAGCAAGATTCTGCTGCCTCGACGGAGAAGGTTCTACGGGGCGCCATCGAACGAAGAAGTGGAGAGCGCGCGAAGACCTACGAACGAATAAACAAGGTTTATAACTATTGTAATACAGAAAAACTGGTGATGACCAAAGAATGATTCATTTTTGATTATCATTATAATAAATTCTAATTTGTTAAGTTGAAAGAAAGCTGATTATCATTGTTCGTTACGTGCAATCCAGCATTTTTTTTAATTTTCCGATTCCTCGCCACTCCGTACGGATGGCAGATTGAATAAATGGTTGCAAAGTAAGAAGCAACAATTTTGAACTTCGAACCCCAATTAACTGAGCTAGCACAGCATAATTTTCGATGGAGATATTATTAAATTACGTAGGAATCATTAGGTTTCAAGTGTAACCTTTTCCTGGCACCCAAATCACATTTATCAGTAATAATTGTTTCAAAATGCCCCTCCAAGTGGGGTTTGTTTTTAAATAGAAAGACGGGGCTTGTTTCAAATAGGCACCAGTCAACGTCGGGTATGTTTCAACACAATTACTTCAATACAATTTTCAAGTGATAAACGTTACACACATGCTTTTAAGTACATATATTTGTCTGAAAAGTAGAAAGAAATAATAAGTAAAAACATGGAGATTGTGCGAAAAAGATTCTGTGTAAAAGAGTGTGTGAGAAAAGCAAAGTCTAAAAGAGAGGGGATATGTAATAATGCAAGAATGTGTGAAAGGCCGTGAGAAAGAGAGTAGTCTTGTGCGAGTGTGAATGCATGTGTGAGAGATAGTATTATACACGCGAGCACTAATTAAAGAATTGACTATATATTCTTCAACATATTTTGTATAAAACATTAAAAACGTCAATATATTTTTCTTAACAAAATGTTGTATGTTTATCAATTCTAGTACTCAAACTATTCTGAACAATCATAATAATGTAGATTGTAATAGTGTGTCAATCTCTCAAGATTTATTGGTAAATGTTTGCAAATCTCATCTGGTCAATATACAGTATCCGTGATTTTTCATTTTTATTATTTTTTTAACAGTACGATAATGTATAATTTTCTAGGAACACAAAAAAGTCTTATGTATAACTGTCTATTTTAGATGAAAAGTTAAGTCACCTAAAAACACAAGAGCAAATGCATCGATGAAGCATTCAGGCATTCACTCATTTGCGTTCTCCCCACGTAACTCACATGAAAAGACGCACTCACACCTATACATTTCTTGGTGCATCTCAATGACTCAAGAACATTCAATACTTCCGGCTGACAATCGTAATTACCTCATTGTAATAAAACGCTTGCATGTTTGTGCAAGGAACTTCGAATGGACTTCACGAAATACGCATTTTCTACGTGTCAAAGCTATAAAAGGAGACTGGAAACATTAGTTCCCCAATCACAATCGCACGACAAGGTCAACAGTGTGTTAGTCGTCTTTGCACGAGATGAATATTCCCATGTAGAATAAGGAATGGTACTGCATTGTAAGTACATCTCCATGTGATAACTGACACACTATCATGTTTGTTGATTAATAGTCAATTCTCTACCAAAACACTGCATTAAAATAGTGGGACGCTTGTAAAGAAACATTCACCAGCAAACATCTTATACTTGAGAGACTTAATAAGTATTTGGAGAAATCAATTAGGGAAATTAATTATTAAGCAACTTTTTATGACAAAAATGATATGAAAAATAACGAAGTCTAAGGAAATGTATGGGCACTTCAGCTCTTGTACTTTTTAGCTGCACTTCTTAAGATTCAGAGTCAACCATATTTTGGAGCAGTCACATCTCATTAAAGTCGTTAAACACAAACATCTACTTTGCAAATACGTTAATACACTTTAATGTACAGTAATTCTCATGAAAGTTTCGTTCACGTGGTCAACACGTTTTATCAAAATACCTTCTCTAAAATATGAAATAATACGAGAAAATATGTATTGAAATGTTTTTTATGAAATGCTTTCAAATACTTGCAGAAGACTATTATAAAATACCATATTGTTAAACGAAATATTATTATACATATTTTACACAATCAGTTTTGTTTAAAATCATGGGGGAAGTATATGGCACTACATGTAGGGGAAAGGAAGGGCGGTAGGGGCAGAAAGGGCCCGCAGGGCTGTTCCTTATTTTCCTATAGGCATACACGAGAATGAGAGGGAGCATTGAGCCTAGGAATGACTTTTATTACTTTTTGATACACTTATTTATTTATTTATTTTACGTAAAAAAACAGTTAAAACTGCGTATGACGTGCTATGGGGAAAAGTGAATTGTGTGCACATTTTCAAAATTCTGTGATCCCTACACTAAGTCATATACTACTTAAATATTGAAAACAGGAAAAAAAACTCCCATGTAATAGAATCTATTTTCAAGGATAAATAAGCAATAAAGTTTGGCTCTTATCCATGTTGTCCTTCGGAATAATACTTCCTGCCGCGACAACATGGAAACGATAATTTGAATAATTGTATTTCCCACTGAATTCTAGAAGACGTGCACAGAAAATGAAGTTACATTTATGGCCAGAAGCAAAACAAGGGGCCATCTCAGCATTTGCTCAATGGATCAGGGAAACTGGACGAAAAACCTGATCGAGATGGGGAAATTTGGAAATTTCCCCATCTGGACTTTTGGAAATTTAGTTCTTCTGTTAACCTTGCCTCCTTTATAGCATGGATTCACAGCAGGAACGTGCATAATCCCGAAATGTTTGTAAACTGTAACTGAAACATGAGAGAAATAATCAGGTGATAGAAAGTGAGCGATTGAAAGTTCCTCTGACAGCGCGTGCGATGTAATGTTCCCAACGCAGCTATTTCCACTTTAAAATAGTAGTTTATGCAATTAGTTTATAATGTTAAGCTTCATTGCATGAGTACATGTTTTGAAAACGAGCGACGTTAGGAGCGAGTTTTCAAATTTGTACGAATGCAATAAAGCAACATTATAAACGAGTTGCATACGCTATTTTTTTGTATAACAGCATTATAAATTTACAAGAGAATCAAACTTAATTTCGCGAAACAACTTTCTTCTGACGTCTCGGGTGCTTGACATCCAACGCCCTCTGGAAATCAAATTCAAGATGGCATTGTTGACATCCGTGCGAGAAAACGGTGGTCGGCTGTTCCGTCTTCTTCTACCTCCCCACGATTCTCTCGCTACTATTGGCTGAATGTGTGATGGCAATCAAGTGAACGATTTCTTGAAATGACGTTTATAATGCTGGTATACAAAAAATTATTAACTAAGTGCGGAGTTTTCCTCGGATTCATCTAGTTTTTTATTGTAATGTGAATAGATTAAGTTATTTCTGAGTAAGATTAATTATTATCTGGGAAATGTTACTATCATAAAAATATTCAGATCTAGTAATTTGGAGGATGACAATAATGAATCGAAAATATAAGAAGTTAACATCGAGGAGAAAATAGGAAGTATTGTGTTATTTCCAGCTGCGAGATAAAAGTTTACGAAATAAGCAAAATATATATGACTTTTTTTGTAGAACATAATAATAATGAATTATGTGTTGAAATGAGAACAATTTTAAGGAAGCAGCTGCTCTAGGAAATAGAGGAAATCTTTTAACAATACATTGCAGTACATATTGCAAAATGAACAGTTGCATATTCTTAAAACATTTATTTTAAATAATTTGTTCATGTTGTGAGATTCATTAGTGAATTTATGGTCATTAAATTAAAAATATTGACAAAATTGAAGAAAGAAGGCAATCTTAAAGTTTTCAAAAATTAAATTTGATCTAATTTCGTTAATTTCCTAGACGATGAATTTATATATACTTCTCAAAACTGATTAGATATTTTAAATATAAAAAAATAATAATCGCTTAATTGCATTAGTTGTTTGCCGGTAATACATTTCACGGTCTCTTATACCAGAAAAGCTCAACATACCTACACACGCTGAGGATTTGTGAGAATTTTATTCGCGCAGGCACCCGTGAGGTTCATTGATATTAAATTGTTTTCGGGCGTATCAACTATTGTGGTCATTAGTTCCGTAAGTGTAGTGCAGGTTTTAGTAACGGGAGATGACTGTGTTTTTCTACAGCTAGATAGTTAAATCCGGCAGCAATCTACACGTTGAAGTGCGGGTTTTCCCATCCAAGTACTCTCACCAGAGAGACACCGCTCAAATTGGCAAGAACTCTAAGCTCCCGACCGGTGTCTCGGCATGTATAGTAGTGTAGTACATGTTAGTGTGTGTTTGTAAGGGGAGAGGATAGGACAAGGTAAGAGGAAGGACAGATCGCGCGCGGTCCGTGGCCCGTTTGTTAAGGGTACTTCTCCGGCATTCGCCGGCATCGGTTAGGAACGAAAACTCCACCAGACAGCGGCTGATTCCGTCTAGCTATCCTGCTAGCATCGACAATTCGCCACCGCCGGGTCTCGAAGCCTAGAACCTCGCAATATTCGGTGCTGTAGAAGAAACGTGTTTGATTGATTGATTGATTTTTTCATGTTTCCGGGCGCGTCAACTACCGTTGTCATTAGTCCCGTTAGTGTAAAGCATGTTTTTCTCGGGAGATGGCGGTAATCTTCCGTTGCAGGATGGCGAGATCCGGCGCCGACCTGCCGCGGCTACTGGGGTTTCCTAACCAAGACTCCCACCAGCGGGGCACCGCCCCAGCCGAGACAAGCTCTAAGCTCACGACCGATCTCCCGAAATATGGTAGTGTAGTGCATGTTAGTGTAAGTGTGTTTGTAAGGGGAGAGGATAGGACAAGGAAGAGGAAGGACAGATCGCGCGCGGTCCGTGGCCCGTTTGTTAAGGTACTTCTCCGGCATTCGCCTGGTGTTGATCGGAGAAACCACGGAAAACTACCGATCAGAGCAGCCGGCCGCTAGAATTCTCCTCCAGACAGCGACTGAATTCGACCTAGCTGAAAAGCTAGTATCGAAAATCCTGTCGCCGTCAGGACTCGAACCTAGGACCTCCCGGTCAGAGGCGCTACAGTGGGAAACGTGTTCCCACTGACCTATCACAGCCGACCACTCGGGACGATGAACCGCGAGACGCGCAGTCACGGACGGGGAAAACCGTCTCGCCTTTATACTGAAATACGTCAGAGAGCAGGCAACATCACCGACATCAATGAATAGATGTTCCCGTCCAAGCGTCGGCGAGGGCGGCCGGGGGGGGGGGGGAGGGATCGTGGCGTGGAGGGCTATGACGCGCGCCGAGGACGATGCGGCAGGAGGCCAGCAGGCCTCTTGCCAAGGAGCGCGTCCTCCCCCCTCCCCCCCCCCCACATCCTCGCGTCGGCCCTCTGGCGAAGCGCGGTCGCACAAGGAAGAAGTGTGTAAGGTCTATGCGGCCTACGCACTGCGGGAGGAAGGAACAAAAATTGCTGTTTTTTACACAGACGTGTACAAGTTATTAGAATAATTGAAAAAAACTAATATTAATTTCCTTTTGAATCATAATTTTTACAATTTATCAATAGACGATAAATAAGACGATTTTTAGTACTTGCGGTTCCTTCCCATTTTCTATATAACCATTTATATTCTCTCTGGCATGCTATCCACGAGGTCCATTTTCTGAATTTGTTCATCATAAAACCGTATGGCTATGATATTGCCAATGAGGCGAATTCTGGTTGTTAATGCTTTTTTCTTCACTCTTTCCTTTACAATTCCCGATAAATTTTCAATTGGGTTGCTGTCTGGGCTATTACCAGACCAAGGCAATGTCTTTATGTTATATTCCTCCAAGACTTTCTTAACAGACTAGGCCTAATGGCATGATGCTCAGTCGTGGATAGAAATGGAATCTTTATCGGGAAACCATCCCAGATCTGAGGCAGTAGGTGGGTTTGAAGCACCTTTTTGTAATGATTCTCCTCTATTGTGCCTGAAGAGTGTATAATCTGCCACTTGCATGAACTAACATGCAACTCCATGCCAAAGCTGAAGTTGGATGTTTGACTCTCTGAGTGATACTTTTAGAGACAACGCCTCATCAGGGGTCAATCTCGCGTATTGACTGCTTTTCTTGGGCACAGAAAATATGGACTCGTCTAGCAATATTACCTGCAAGATAATATTCACTAATTATATTGACTTTTCAAAACAATGTTGTATTATATAGAAAATAAATCTGTACGTCTCTGTACTGAATTTTTCAAAAAGTTGGAAAACTCCCACTTCACCTCTGAGAATGAAGTTAACAGTTAGTAAACAGTAAATCATAAGATATATCATGTTTCTTACGTTTTCTCAACTGATGTTAATTTCAATCTGCATTCCTTTTGCTCATTCCAACCATTTCTTAGCCATGGTAGAAGTTATTTTCGCTTTGTTTCTTGACGTTCTTAAAGGAAATCCTGCAGCACAAAGATCCCTTCTTAGAACTGAAAGGATATTTCAACTCCATTCTACTTTAGTTAATTGCTCAAGTTCTTACTGGTGTTTCGCCTAATCATCTTGCCATTTTGAATCAATTTTTATTGCATACGAGTGGTGAGTTTGGGTTTTCAACCACATTTCTCCTTACATTTGACTGCAAGGGTCTTGTCTGATTTCAATGCAGAACTGATTCTACAAAGCACCCTCGTTAACACGAATTACGAGGACTGAAGTATAATTGATATACGTATGAGAAACATTCGTATTGTCTTATTATATATTCGTACTACTATATTTCCTTGTCGAGTTCGAAATGTTTGTGTTCCGCCGAAATTCCACCGTAAATCGTGTTACGCGAGTACGGCCTAACGAAGATTTACTGCATATCTACTTTTGTGGGAAGTTATCTTACGATTCTAAACGTTCTGTCTTCATTATTCTTATCAGCAGCAGCAGCTGTATCAACAATGTCAGTTTTTGCCATTCACAGTGTGAAGCAAAGCACGGATGCTGGTAATCATAAACAAACAAGTACTATAAAACAATGTACTATGCTTAACTACTTATATTATTGTACAGTATGTGTGGCTTACGTGCGAGGAAGATATGTTTGTAATGCATGTAAACTATTTAGAAACTACCTTCAATCGTGTTTTAGAGTATCAAAAATATTTTTTTCGTTAATTCAATTACACTTCTTTAATGTGGTAAGATATGATAGTTAATGAATAATGTTAGTATAATAACAATGATAATAATGATTATATTATCTCATTACAATACACTTAGAAACTTTAATATTATTTTCACAAGTACAATAACCTCAAGAGAACATTTAAGAATGCTTTACGGCTTTTAACATCAGATTTTATTGGTGAACAGAACATAATGACACGAAATCAGAGAGGTAACTTGCACTTAAATTTAGTATTACTTTAGAATACCTCCTCGCTGCAAAACTAGGGCATTCATTAAATACCATACGCAGTTATTTGTGTACAATTATAGTAGCTTATTTGTCGAGTAATGATTTCAAACACAGTTCGTCGATTAATTTAGTTTTTCCACAATCCTCATTCTGTTTTCATAAACTCGCTCTTTAGACTATGTTGTCAGAGAAAGAAATTGGAAATCTTTGAAACTCTTTCCGACATTCACCTGTCATCTAAAGATACAGATAAAACGACTAGTTTCCTTTACACGCATTGTGAGCGCAGTTTGAGAGCAGAATGATAAATGCGGTGTGGCTTCATGCATAATTGATGAAAACACCCACGCTTTCTCTTCCGAAGTTGTAATACCCCGTTGTTCCCGCAAAGGGAAACAAGAAGGCAGACTTTAGACACAACTGGAGAGTAGTTGAGACTGCTGCCCTTTGTTACTAACACCTCGTACAGTGCGCGTTATAATAAGAGGCTTGCAATTCAACTTCGCTCCTCCACTCTGTGGAACAGAAGGGGCAACTAATCCATGTTGGTTTTATTTGGTGTTTTTTTTTTAGGTTGACGCAAGACAAAATCTATCAGAAAAGTCGGAAAACAATATTTCTTTAACTAATTCTTTCTACCTACAAGGTGACTAGATGAAAGATTCCGGAAATTTGCTGGAAATATCGACGTTAAAATCTCATTTTTTGTTAAATGTAAATTACTTCGAGATATTATATGCATTTTATAATACATTTTATAACGCATTATATAACACGGAATATTTAAATCATTGTTAGTTAATGCCTTATTTTACGTGGCGAGACTCGGGCCATCAGGCCCGCTCTTCCGTCTAACCACGCAAATTTCGCTACGCTCCTTTCACCACCTAGCGGAGAAAGGAGGTATTATCTTGGGCGACGAAACAGGCGGATTTCAATTTTGCTCAGAGGCTGGCTTGAGGATCTTTTACATGCAGTAAATCTACTAAATCTACATGGGACAGCCGGCTTTACTTCCCCTCCGAAGGAAGGCGTACGAAGGATTTTTTCGCCCTTAAAAATCCACGGCTTGGATCGGGATTGAACCCGCAAACTCGGGTACAACAGTCCGGTACGCTGGCCGTTACACCAGCGAATCCGCTGAACACCACCGAATCCGCTTGTGACTTCTTCTAAAATATCTGTTTCTTGCTTTTGTTTAAACTTTAGCAATATTTATTTCAGTAAAATAAGTTTTACATGTTGAAGTCTACAGCCTTCGGGAGCAACCCCTCCCCCTGGGGCTGCCATGGGACAATGAGGCGGCAGCAAACGTTGAAAAAGGGGCAAACCACTGACCACAAAGGCCCTGCAGCAGAGGGGAATCACGGAGACGTAGGTTGCCGCGATTTCTGGTAGAGAGTTGTAGACTACCACACGGACCCTGAGTTTCGCGGCAGCACTACCCTCGTTAGCTTCAAGGTAGATGCAGTGAGGAGGCGATGGTTGCCGAGCTTGCCCTCTAATCCACCAGTTGGGACCCTGACGCGTCGGTCTTGGGGAGGATTGGGTGAAGGAGATTATTCGGAATGCTCTTGAACCCACGTAGAAAAGTCCGATGAGAAACTGATACCTACACTCAGGTTGCTCAGATTCCGGCGATACTCCCGTCGTTAACGTAAAGGTGTTGGCAGTGAGGAGACGGGACGGGGGCTCTGAGAGCCGCCCGGACGTTAGTTCGGATAACCTCCAGTTGGGCTTTCGGCTTCGTCGTGGCAGTGGGCCGATACTACGGGCAAAGAGGAGGAACTTGTTCCCGGCGCGCATGTAAGAGACGCATTGTTTAGACTCCGGTACTAGCCTGAATAGCTAGGAGGTGGCAGGGCGGCCTCAACCCAGGCATTGAATGGGGAGATTGCCGTGAGGGCAAACTGCGATTTGGTGGGATCCAGATACAAGCCACCAGATACAACCGGCCAGTATAATTCTCCTGCAAACAGCGACTAAATTCGACATACCTGAGAACCTTGTCTGGAAAATCCTGCCACAGTCGGGACTCCAACCTAGCACATCTTGGACAGAGGGACTGCAGCGACATCACTTGTTGCCATGAGCCACCTCTTCCGGTCCAGTCCTGTGTATTTGCTATTTTGAGTCCTCTACTTATACTGCCTGGATACACTTAATGAGGATACATTCTGATGTTGGGTGTCCTAAATGCCTGGCAGATGTGGTCAGGTGTTGCGGTCAAAGTTTCAAGTTCGTTTCCCGATGCAAATAAGTTTTCTGTATCTCGAGAACGAAAATATCTAGTTTTCAAATTTTTCTTAAATCGCATTCTTGGTATCCTTTTATACTTTATTCAACTAAGTGAAGTAAAACAGTGGAGAAGACATTCTGGAGCTCAAGAAAACGTGCACAGTTTTTACTTCTGCTCTATACGTCAAATGTGTTTTTTACTGTTTTGACGAAAGAGATATCACGAAAGAGATATCATTAAACCAACCTTTGTCCTCGCAATTTAGTAATTTTGAACTGTTTGCAAGGTCACTGGAAAATCTTCTGAAATTGAGTGACGCTAAGAAATCACTGTCAGCATTTTCACGTAACTCTCAAACGACAAGCACAAAGAAGTTTGGTACAATGTATCTGAAACGTCAAGCGCAAAGACATTTAATGCAACATACCTCAACCGTCAAACTCAAAGAAGTTTGGTATAACCTTTAGAGCACATTATTATAGGTCAATTACGAGATGAAGAAAGGTTATTAAAAGCTTTATATAAAAAGAATGTGAAGATTGTATAATTTAGGATTAATTTCCATTGAACCAATTGACTATACGATCAGATTACTTTAATTGAAGGACTTCCCAGTAGATAGTCCTACATCTCATCGAGTTCATTCTGAGAAGTAAGAATCCAACATTCGTTGTCACAGAACAGAGCAGAAATGTATCAGGAGTCATTCGTTATCCCAGCACTACAATACTCGCCCAAATTGCAGTACTCGATTTAGAGAGTATGTTAAAGGTATTAACCTTTCTGTGAAAAATATGAAATAGGACTACTTAAGAGTCCAGCTCTTCAATTTTACTTGCATTCATAATGTAAAACGAACAAATTGATCTCCCTTTAAAAAAGTTGACGACCATGCGTGAGTGGTAATTCTTCTATGCAGACTTGCGTGGTGCTTGAAGGTCTAATCCGTTTTGACTTTCTCGCGGCTGAGTGTGAACGTCCTTCAAAACCGCTAGTGTCCCAGATTCCTCCACTGCTTCGAGTAGATGCAACATATCTATTTCCAGAATGATTGACTTCAATGCTTCTACTTTTCAACACCTTACGTAATTGTATATGAGCCTGCAGGTTCAACTCTCGTTAGCGATATGTTTCTCCTAAACAGTGATGGCCTGTACGGCATTCTGTTGGAGGCGACTAGGATAACAAAATATCGATGTTACAAATTATCGATGTTCAAAATTAAATCACTAATCAAGAACCATCCATGTGTTTAAATATCGATGCGATGTTTAAAACCTGGTTTAGTAATCTATAAAATAAAATTCGTGGGCGAGAAAATTGAATTTTACAGTAACCGTGTTCATTACTGAATAATGAAGATTAAGCTGAAAACAAACTATGTAGCACAAGAACAAAATAATACTCAACCTGAAAGCCTGAGCGCCCACAGTAATCTCAAGAGGTCAGAGCTTCCTGAGTTCGCCCAAGGGGTATAGGAAGAAGAGAGCCGGACTTACGCCCTTGGTGTACGCTACTCTTCATGTGCAAAACACAAGGACATACGTACGAAATACCAGGGCATCGGGGTCATCCTAAGCGAGAGACAGTTTGCTCTGTGAAGAGAGAGCCATTTGTGCACTCTATGGAACAGAACGTAAACCACGTACACTGCATGGAACCAGCAAACAATTTCCAAAATTTTGACTCCGTCACATCCAAGAGACCATACAAACCAAAACAACATTCTTTATACAGCGTTGAAAGGGCAGAAATGGTGTCAATCCGTAGGTGGTTGAGCGGTTTACAAAGAGGCTGGCAGATAGCTCTCAGCCCTGGGCGTTTGAAGAGAAGAGAGTGTTAATAGAGCATCGAAGGACTAATCGCTCATTCAAAGGAATTTATATAAAGAAAATTATTTTGAAGAAGTGATAATTTATTCACTATTTTTAGTGAATATTTTCATTCCGTTCCTTTTTGTTGGTGATGCCGTGGCACACTGGAACTACCCTACATGCCACCACTGCTCTCAACTGTAAAAAATCTGATATGACTACAATGACCCACACGGTTGCCTGGCTAAACATTGTTATCTTCCGTTAGACCCTTGTCGTAGTGAGTGACGTATTGCGTAGAGAAATGAGTTGATGCAGGTGGCTGTTGCTAATAATGAGAGCCATATGTCGGCCAGTCATAATAGCTGATCTTTACTTAGATATTTCGTAAAAAAAGGTGAATGGACATAAAAAGATGCATAAATATTATGATAGAAACGCTCTCTTTGCGTTTGTCGGGAAACCCCATACATTAAGAGTTCGGTACTAAGATGTCATGCTGGTTAAATCATAACTCAATTTATCTTAATTTATTTGAGAAATAAAGTTGTAACTGTCATTATGGAAGAACCATTAGATGGCATCTTAACCAAAGTAGTTTCGTTGCTCCCTGTAATAGAACAGCAAATTTGCTTGAAGGAATGAAATGTGAAAATTAATTCTCCCTGAAAGGATGTTATATTCCCCTCATTTCTTATCAAATAAATCCGTTGGGGAATGATGAAAATATTACCGTTAGGTGATATGACACAAACAACGCATTGATATTTGAAATTTTATTGACGATCGAAGATAACATTTAGTTCTGAAATCAAGTCGTCATCCTCGTTCCGGCGCTGGCCAGGAAAGGTCGTTAACTCGTATTCTGAAACGTCCGTCAATATATTGTTAAAAGAAGCAACGAAAAAGCAAGGCTTCAAGAAAATTCAATGTATTGGAATATTGTCTGATAAAATGGCTACAGTAGACCTTCTTCAGAATGTCCCGATCATCTCAAATATTCTGCCAGCAGCAAAACTTTACTTTAATTTCCAAATTTGTGTATGATTTAGTATTTTTAAGTAAATGTTTTTACTTGAGTATGATTAAAGTTTACGAGCGCCAGTTGCTCGTGTTGTAAAGTTTCCGCACTAGTTCTGTTAATATTTTTTTTTAAATTTAGTAATTTTATTCCAATGAAAGAACATTAAAAGAATTTATTATCATTAGATGCCTGTTTACGATTTTTATAATTAATTAAGAATTTCATAATGTTTAAAATAGATGCATTTGATAAGTTTTTGCACATTATTTATTAAATAATTGCACTTTTGAATTATTGTAGAGTAACGTACGATATTTAAATGTATGAATATAGTGATTCTTGAAGTCAAAAAAGATAGATATTATTAATCTTTGTAACGAAGGTAATTTCTATATTGATGACGATACCTACAGCTGGTGGGTGATGAGGATGGATAGGTGACTATTATGTTATGATATGAAGAGCAACAGAGCGATGGTAGAATAAGAAGGAGAAGAAACAAGAGACACCCTAGAAATATCCATAGATTGATTTGGGATTCCGAGCGCGTGAACTTTCCAAATCATGTATCCTGTAAAGGACCATTCACAATGCAAACATAAGCATAAGCATGGCGTTAACATAAAAGTTAGGACTACGTCTACAAGTGGACTCATTCACAATGCGTTCGCATAAGCATATCACGTAAGACGTTAACTTAAGAGCTTGCAAGCTTCAAGCTTCTGTGCTTATGCTTATGTCAGACATAAGGAATGAGCCAATCACAGTTCGTTAACTCAAAATCGAGTATCGAAGTCGATAAGCGAACTATTCGTGCCGATTCGTGTGCTGCGTATCATAGCCAATAGAAACTCTTATTTTGCCTGTGTTTATGTTCGACATTGTGAATACGCCAACTCTTCGCTTGTGTTAATGTCTATGTCTATGTGTTATGCTTATGTTTGTGATTGCATTGTGAATGGGCCTTAAGTGTTGTGTATCTTTTTATCGCAGGAAGTGATGGTGGTCTTGCCCAGCTGTATGACGAGATCCGACATCGACCTACCTGTCTACTTGCAGGTTTTCCATAAACAGGTATCTCTCACAGGTATCTATTTCCTCAAACAGGTATCTATCTCTGAGGCACCGTCTCAGCCGAAACACTTTCACAGGACCTGACAGTAGATCCGACGTGTGTGGTAGTGTAATGCATGTGAGTGTCAAGGGCAAGAAGTGATGATGGGACAAGGAAGACGAAGGAATGATCATGCGCGATCGCTGGCACGTTTCTAGAGTACTCCAGCATTCGCCTGGCGTTAATCGAAGGAACCACGGAATACTACCCCGCCCAGGGATCAACAAGCATTCTCGTCGAATCAGTGGTTGACTTCAAATTAGCTATCTAGCTAGTTGTTGAACATCCTGCCACTGTCAGGACTCTTAACTCTAGGACCTCCCGGTCATAGGCACTGTATTGACATCAGTCGATGCCGCGAACTAACTAAGCTGGTGAGAATCCCTAGACAGCCTTTCGCCAACCTGGTATGTCCGCAACAAATTCCGCATTTACCGATCTAAATTCGAACCACGGATCATGCAGCCTCACCACTACGCCCTGATTCATTGCAATGACCACTGATGGAGACGGCCGAACGCTTCCGGCTCCGCGAATGACGTGGTCGGAGAAACAAAAGAATCCTTAGAAAACTTACCACGAATGTGGCTCGTCCACTACAAATTCCGTATGGATCGACGTGTATTCGAAATCCGCTGTCAAAATACAGAGTCGAGTAGCCTGGCCACTACGTCATGGTTCATCCCGGTGAACACTGATCTACACAGCCTAACTTTTCCAGCTCCACAAAAAGCGTGGTCGGAGAAACAAAAGAACAATTAGAAAAATCTGCCGCGAGTGTCTCGCCCACTACAAATTCCACTTGGATCGATATACAACTACTTCACGGTTCACCCCGGAAATAACTGACTGTAGTCTAGACGACCGAACGTTTCCGGCTTCGTGAACGACATGGTCGGAGAAACAAAAAAACCACTTGAAAAACCTGTCACGAATCTGGCTCGTTCACTACAATTTCCACAGAGATATGCATTAGAATTCCGGAGTCCAAATGTACAGTTGGGGCACTACGCCAAGATTCACTCCGGGGATCCCTGATCGAGGTCCGTTCCGCATGGATCGACATGTGTTCGAATGTAGAGTCCGGGCAGTCTGACCACTACGCCAAGATTCACTCCGGGGATCCCTGATCGAGGTCCGTTCCGCATGGATCGACATGTGTTCGAATGTAGAATCCGGGCAGTCTGACCACTACGCCAAGATTCACTCCGAGGATCACTAATCGAGGTGTAGACGAGCGAACGTTTCCGGCTCCATGACCGCCGTGGTCGGGCGTCGATCCCGGTCCGCAAGGAGCTGCTGCGGCGCGGAGCCACCCACGCGGCATCCGCGCGCGATTTATTTCGGGCGGGCGATCCATGAATTACCTTGACCTGACATATTCTTTGGGTCGTTATTCATGTCCGTTGAGTCGTTACGAAAATAGTGCTCGAGGGGGATTTTTCTCCTCACGAGGCACGACTGTGCTTGCGGAAAGAATAGACGAGCATTCGGCGCGCTCTGTAGATTTACACGTTATTTCGTTGTCGGAGCGAAAGCTGATGCATCTCTGAATTCGCTATCGCGGAGGAGTTTTTATTGGGTCGTAAAATACCGACTTTGAACCCGTGTGAGCCTAAACGCAACGTGTTTTTCTGGCATTGTTCTTGAATGTCTCAACTCGTAAATGGGTTTCTTTTTGAAAGTTCCTCTGAAAGTTTTGTCATTAATTACAATGTGTATGAGGACATTTGATTAGTGAGCTTAAATTAACGATTTTATGCAAGAAAGTTTTTGGAATTACATCGCAAGACCTTTCGGAGAAAAGATATTGACTGCTGCTTTATATTTGCGTTTATGTTCATGAAATGAAGGTCAGGGACTTTCTGGTGTCTCAAAGTTTTGAGCAGTAACTTCTAAGGCACAAACACTTCGGCAAATGCCAAAACAACAGAAATATGATTTTAAACTTAGAACGTTGTTTAAGTCATTAAAACATTCGAACAAGGAATATGAAACATTTTGCAGTGAAATAAATAATTTTATGGCATCTGTAATTTACGGGTAATAGGAATCAGCCTAAAAAGTTACTAGCAATTTTTTTAAGTTACTTAAAATTCACATGCAAATAAAGCACGACGTGTAACGAATAAGATAAATTCTTGTCTATTTGACTTTCTCCCATTTTTTTTTCCAAACGCGACTTTTAGAAATATGGTTACACATAGCTTAAACGTCATATACCAGAGATGATTTTCTAGATCTTTGAAACAAAAATGTTATACGATTAATCCAATTCCACTTGTACGGAGTTTCTGGATTTCGTGCAATTTTAATGTTGTCTGCTCATAGTACTTAACATTAACATTTTTAACTCATAACTTTCAAAAGAATATGGTATTATTTCACAGTATTTCTATTTAGATGTTCTTGTGTTCCTGTTTTTCACGAAATATTATTCCAATTACTCTCAAGAAAAAATATGAATGTATCAATAATATTATTATAATTTATAATTAAAGGTATTTGTAGTGATTATGAACTCTAAACGAACGTCCCTTTTATAAAAAGAGAGATATGTACTTTGTCTATTTTCCTGCCAATATTATTTGATATGTGATACCGGGCGCGTGAAATGCTAAGGTCATTAGTCTCGTAAGCGTTTTTTTAGGGAGACGGTGGTGATCTTACCCCCCACACACAAACACACACTGGATGTTGAGATCCGGCGCCGATCTACACGTCGGCTAACGGTATTTTCTCCCACCAGGGATCTCCCTCAAAAAGAACACCGACCCCGACCAGATAAAGTCTAAGTTTCCAACTAGTCTCCCAAAATATGTGGTAGTATCGTGCAAGTATGTGTAAATGTGTGTATGTAAAAGGTGAGAATAGGTCAAGGAAGAGGGAGGAAATACTGCGCGTGGTCCGTGGCCCATTTGTTATGGTACTGCTCCGGCATTTGACTGGTGTTGATCGGAGAAACTACGGAAAATTATCGATCAGAGCAGGCGAGCGCTCGGATTCTCCTCCAGACAGCAGCTGAATTCGACCTAGCTTCAAAAAACGAGTTTAAAAAACTGGTACTGTTGGGACGGAAACTCTAGGACCCCCTGGTAAGCGGCACTGCAGTAATATCAGTTAATTCCCTGAACCATCTTTTCCCGTCCTTCAATATTGAGATAAACATCAAACTTACGAAGATAACTACATTTCATAACTATTAAGCACGTAACTAGAAACATGCTACTATATAAATTATGAATTTTAAATATAAGTATTTTTTGTTTTTGCTCATGCACTAGATTGTAGGGACGATACGTAATTTAATGCATTTTACAGAAGCAAAGCAGCATATAATATTTATGAACATTATGATAGATCTAATCTGATTACAATAACGAAACGATTAAACGTATTTAAATCTGTATAGTTTCAAGTATTCTGTGTTGTCTCAGAAAGGAAGAAAAAATAAAATTCATCTTTGTTTAATTAGATTTATTCGAGAGTCAACTTTCGACGGCTCCATGAATAAATCTAAGTTGACAAAGATGACTTCATTATTTCATCCATCAATAATGTCAAGAACACCTCATCAGGATTCCCACAAGTCTCAGAACGTATATCATGTAGGTAATAAACGCTTTATAACAAAAGTGTCTCTTAACGTCCTTTATTGAAGATATATTAACAATGAGAAGGAAAATTGAAAGAAGTATCAACATTTCTGAAAAGAATCTAACCTTTAGATTGTAAATGTGTTTATCAAGGCCTATGTTTATATTTCGCTACCCATTCTATGGCAAAGTTCCAAAAAATCGAGGCATCATCACTCTGCCATCAACCTGTCGTCCTGCTCCTTCTATTGGCAAGTGTAATGATGTCCCATCGCAAGTGCATTAGGTTACGACCAACGAACTTCAAGGTAACAAGCCTTCTCACTTTAATTCGAACGCAAAGGGAATGAAAATTTAATCTAACAGGTTGACTTGCAAATATCTGATTGAGCAATCACGACAAACTCCAATTATACTAGCCTACTCATTGCCAATTCTGGGAATTTTCCATAAGATATTGGTGACCATGAGTAAACGCCGAACTTTTTACAAATCTTTTTCTGCTTATTCAAGCTTTCATTTCCCAAAAGAAGTTGACGCATTGTGACGCATTGTAACGCATTGTGTGCATACGAGTCTTCCACAAAGGATTCGAAATGCTTATGTTATTAAGAGATCATTTACAAGATTTATACTACCCGTACTTTATTTAAATGTCCACAGATTAACGTTTTGAGCATTATAAACACGTTTTCCCTGACCACATTTCTACAATATTAGCTAAATATTTTCTTAATAGTATTTAGTTGTATATTTTTTGTCTAATCACATTCGAAATCAATATATATGAGAAATTTTAAGAACTGAAAATAATCATGACAGGGTTTCTTACGATTAACTGTATGTACTCAAAAAGAACATAAAAGCACAAGCAAAGCAAAAGGGAATAATATATGAGGAAATGAAATTTCCGTGATTAGAAGAAGAGAATGAGTTACATGCCAAATCGGAGATAGAAAGAGATACGCAACAGAATGTTAATAACATCCATCGTCCTCGCAATCTATGGAATCTAATCTATACGTAATCCTGTTGTATGGTAGTGCTTTGAAATCCTTCTGGAATTAACAGAGGAAAATCCTGTCAGCGCTCAATCAGAGCAATCAGTCTCTAAATGCCTTAATTAGGAGCTGATCAATGATCATTTATCTACTCAGCTAATGCAAAAAATTATTTACTTCATCAATCCTAAAATCTCCGTCTCTACACGTTCTTGGTTCCGGGCTCGCAAATTATTGTAATTGCCTTCATCCGAATTTCAGACTACTCTTATTTTGAACCGGGTAAACATACCCTTTACGTTTACTCAAGTATACATACAATTCAAAGGTATTTTAATTACAAAAAATGATTTCCAGTCATTTTTAAGTTACGTTTAACATTGACAATCCTCATTTCAAATACTGAACATATATTTTTTAATGTTTTGCTTTGAAAACTTTGCGATGCATATGTCGATTAGACTCAGCCTGTTTACACAAATAGGATACATAGAATTCCTGACCTTCTGCTACGGTATATAGGTGAATTCACGTGAATCAATGTGTAAGCTAATGTTAGTTTGCGTGAAAATGTTTGTATGTTACCTTAAAAACGTATTATTAATCAAGATTTTGAAGTGCTCCCAGACCCGAAAATACGAATTACTTCGTCAATTATTCCAAATATTTCACCATTCAATTACTAAGAATAAAGGTCCCTAAAAAAAGGTAACCAATATCACATAGCTTAGAAATCAAGAGAATGATGAAATTCGCAACATGTACAAGTCTTTTTTTGTTGTTGTTGAGAAATGTCCAAAATGGCCGTTCTAAAATGTAACCAACTCAGAACATATCAGTAATTATCTAAAACTCAATTTCTTTTAGAAGTTAGAATCAATAAGTTGTATCCTAGGACATTTACGAAATAATACAGTACTTCTGCCTTTATTTTATTATAAATGGTCAAGTATTTTGCGCACCGGCTTAAACAAACAATTAGACAAGTTCAAGATTCACAATCAAACATGTCCTGCCTTCCGTTTGCGCAGCCGGGATTAAAATAAGTTTCTCACTATGGTATATATTTGTCAAGACTTTTATTACTTTCTTTTTTATCCCTAAAAAAATTAATTCGAAAGGGCATACCAATATTTTTAGGATCTACCAGTACTGGAAGGCAGGTTAACGGGTCTTGGTTATAAGTAAACACGAACTATAAGTTGGTTGTTTGCCGACGTTTCGGAAAATTTATTTCCGAAATGGAAATAAATTTTCCGAAACGTCGGCAAACAACCAACTCATAGTTCGTGTTTACTTATGACCAAGCCCCGTTAACCTGCCTTCCAATATTTCATCAATTGGTCGTTAAGAATTCTTCATATCTACCAGTATCTAATAAAGCACATCTGACGCATAAAATGTTTGACACAATAGAAAGGTTATACCAAGTATAATAAATTATTTGACTAACAGATAATTTTCATGATGAAGTGAATCGAATTACCGAAAATACTGTAATAGTGTTCCCATCGACAGAAGATTAGAGTGATGTGGAGGAAACTTGGCACAAATGCGCTTTCTCCACGAACTTCACGTGCGAATAGGATTTGGGCACCGCCACCCGCGTTAGCGGGAAAGTTAGGGCGCTGGCAGCTACTATACGAGATTGGAAACGGAACGCACGCAAAGAACAGACGCAGGGAAGCAAATTCCAAAGGATCACAGGCGCGAAGGGCAATTCTAAAACTTTTTTTTTACTTTTTAGTCTTACTACGTACGTATTAAAGGTAGAGAGTCGTAATGCAGGAACCGGTGATATTTCGTTACCAGAGGCTGTCTTATTATCGGCAAGGTAGATAATAGTAGTGTCTGGTAAAGTAGATAAATCTTGTTCCTATATGTCATTTAGTCCATCGACAGAAGGTTAGAGTGACGCAAACATATCTATGTTCCAATGTCACATCGGAGTAATACATTACTTCTTCCATCACGTTGTGTACTCAGAATCTGCATTTATGGACCCTGAATATAGAAAAACCGATTGACGGCAAAACATCTGTCTGTCGTTTGTATGTGATCAACGCTAGCGACCGAACGGATCCTCTGCCTTAAAGCGGGGGATGAACACTGCCACAGTTCGGATAAAACACATTCATAACACTTCTAGAAATAACCGTATAAGTCTCGAGACCTAAATTACGAAATTATGAATCATGTTCGTTGAAATTTCTGAATTGTCAACTACCATGTTGAAGATAACATCTTTTTCTTAATAAAATATGTTCAAAATCTTGAAATCAAACCATATTCATTTTTTCAAAAATATAAATAATTTTTTATAATATATAAATAATTTTTACATAACTTTGCGTGAAATATAGACAGTTTTTAAATAGTTATTCGTTTTAAAAACCGCACCAATTTTTTTCTTTAAATTTTTCTCCGTATGTAACAAAGGACGGTAAACAAATTGGTGCTGGTCTTGTTTTTCGCAAATTCTTTATATTCGAAAATTGCAAAAAAGATTAATGGCAAAAGTACATTATTAATGGCAGAGATTATTTCCTTTAATAAAATCTGTTCTAAAAAATAGATTTATAAAACGTCTGTGAATAATATTTTGAAAGAAAGGAATAGTTTGTGCTTGAAGTTAATGCAAATTATAAAAAAAGGACTGCAATTTCTTGTCTTAAATTTTTTCAACAGATAGAACAAAGAATGCTTAAAAATGGTGCATCGTTGAATCGTCTGAATTTTCAAAAATTCCTTACGCCGAAAATAATGCGAGAAACTACTACCTTTTAAGAATCAGGAATGTTGAGTTCAACGCGTGCATAGTGATATAATTGTAACGTGTCTGGCATGTTGATTTAGAGATTGCGAGTTAGAATCTCGACGCGAAGGAAAAAAATGCAGGATGCGTTTGTGAATGCAAAAAATGGACATTTGGAAATGCATTACAAACTGAAAACAAATCTGTTGGATTGTTATTACTCCTTTTCCATATGAGATAATTCCGTATGAAATATATGATACACCCTAATTTTAAGCATTTACGAAGAAATAAAACTAAAATAGTGATAGGTTAGAATTCTATTGAGCTGAAAACTAAACGGAATTATCTTTAATTTCAACGAATACAAACTGAGAGACTTAAGAGAAATAAAGACTTCCGCGGCCGGAGTCAGTAGTTGATTGGCTGTTCGTGAGACGCCGCGTCCTAGGTACAGGTAGGCATGGGTGCCAACGTTTCGGCCGCCACACTGCAACCTTCTTCAGGGCGAAACAAATGCATTTTGCCCTGAGGAAGGTCGCAGAAGACGGCCGAAACGTTGGCACCTTTGCCTAGGACAAGGCGTCTCCCGAACAGCCAAGCAACTACTGAATACAACGGATTCTTAGATCAACTTAAAAACATTCCGTTGTACATTTTACTTTCTCGCTACGGAGTAGAGAAAAACTTATGAAAGGCTCTGCGAAAAAACAATGTATTTTTGGCAGAAAAACTTATTAGAGGGTCCTGGCAATAAAAAAGTGCATAAATTCAGTTGCCAAATTAAGAAATTACGTGTTGTAGCCAAAATCCTTGTTTTGTGTCCTTGATACCAAAAAATCTGCAATACGTCTATTTGTCTGTCCTTCGGTCTGTCTGTCCTACTGTGCGTTAGTGGCTAGGTTCGTACAACGCAAGCGTCTAAACCAGCCGATTTTCTCCAAAATCGATATTCCTCAATCGATCTGACTGCTGTTGGGTTCCTTGAATTTCAAACCAAATTTGTAATTTTCGGAGGTACTTCACATTAAGCCCCTGAGACATTATCCAAATTTTCAAAAAATATCTCCATTGCTTTTGTTTAAAGTTTGTTGTTCAATAATGTTTAAGAGAATGATCCAGGGCTCATGCCCGTTAAAAACCTTAATTTTTTGAAAATTGCAAAAGTTCAAAATTCTTACGTAGTCTTCGTACAACTAAAATATTAAAGATAGAAACTTTTTTCTTCAATAATATCTGTATCTAAATGATGGATTTTGAAAAAAAGGACTTTAACAATTTTTCGAAAATTTGAGTAATTTTCGCATAATTTTTGGAGAGAAATACGTGCTGTTATAGCGCCACTAGTTTACATTTGAAATTTAAATTTCTGTCAATTCTAATATTATTTTCGCGAATCCCTAAGGGTTGGGGCCGTTGACCGAGAGGGACGGGTGTAGTGAATGATAGCGTGCAGTGGCAGGGTGACGCCGCGGGGTGCCGCGTCGATTTCCTCGCCGGGGGGAGGGGGGGGGGGAAGGGCGGTCGCTCATCGACCACGCACGCTCACTTTGGGCGGCCTGCTCCCACGGACACAACTCCCGCCCCAACAGATGGCGCTTCGGTTTCCAGTGTCACACGGCGGCCCACTCCTTCCTCTCCTTCGCGCTTCTCAGATACTTAAAATAAACGGCCGGTTGGGCTCCTAGTTCTGTAGAAATCAGGAAGGTTAAGGCAAGAATGACCCGTACAAAGCGTATGACGGTTAGTCAGTTTGGAAAGATATCTACATCCGAGTCGGTAGACCCTCGTACTTTAGTAGAGCCAAAATTCAGTTTAGGCCACAGAGAACTGATGTTGGAATATTTTCTTTTACAAATAGAAGAACAACGAACTGAGATAAGTTGCATGCGACAGCTTTGAACCCTTTCCTCTAAGTATCAATGATTTGAAAGTAAATTATCTAATGATATTTAGAAACATTACTAATTTAGTAAGTTAGGCTTATTGTAAAAGTGATTTTATTATTATTGTAATTTTTATTGCTGTTGTTATTAGTATATGATAATAACTATTAAATTCGTTGCTTCATTAAATATATAATTATATTCAAAGTAGTATTGTACTAAAGTGTGGCGACGTGTTGTGAAGTGTCGTGCAATAGAGAAGTAGGAAAAGTGAAGTGCAAATATTTTGAAGTGAAGTGAAGTGTAATTAAAAAGTTGTGTATTTAATAGTTTAAAATAACTGTGCAGGACTGCCATAAAATATAGTGTTAATTGTATTATTGTTATTATTGCTCTTATTGTTAATTTTTTTATTGTATAATAATAATAATAATAATAATTATTATTATTATTATTATTATTATTATTATTATTATTATTATTATTATTATTGTCTTAAAATAATTTAAAGTTGCAATGTATTAATATTCCTAATTGTAACATGTAAATTGTAGTGTGCTGCCACCAGGTTTTATAAACCTACCTGCAGAAATAAAAGTAAGTATATAAATATCGAGATGATTTATTCAACACTCGGGAAGAGGGTTGTAATATGCACAAAGCATTTGCCTTACCGGCATTCTTAAAACTGATTTCAATGTTAATATCAATGAAAATCGCTTATTTCTTTAAATTATATAACGTTTATTAATTAACGTTACATTTAGTTAGCCAACATACCTTTGGTAGGGCCACTCTCCAACATAGTTACAATCCATTTTGCACAGTGCTGTGTGCTAGTTTTAATATCTGGATAACAAACTTTTTGCCTGGAGGTATTCAACTGAAGAGATGGGGGAGATAATTATAAGCCACACTCATGCCCTTTCGAGATACCATCCGTTCATGTCGTACTGTCGAAAACATGTAAATCAATGGACAGCCATTACAATTAATCAGAAATTTTCCTTCCATTTTTCGATTCATCAGCGATTTTCCATTCATAGAAAATGGAAATATACATTCTGAAAGGAAAGATAATATCTCAGAGAAAACTCTGGTATGGTCAACTTCAAAAACTCAAAATTGTGCCTGACTACTACCTTTCATTTACCCATTCAATTATTTTCCACTATTTTGTTATCGTTGATGCCTTGACCATGTACAAATAAGTATTTTTCTTCATTCTCTTTCTTTCAATAACTTTTACGCAGATTTACTTTTATTAGAAATGCTTCAAAGAATTTACTGCTCCGGCTGGCTAATGAATCAAAACCACGTCACCTATTATATATTTTATTACACGCCCATTGACTGTGAAAATAATATTAAATTAACCAGCAATGACGGTAAAGTGATAAAAAACAATTGTGTATATTTATGTGTTCCAACTTACTTGTAGACGATGAAAAGAGTAATGATCGTAAGCAACATCACCAAATACTTCGCTATACTAAAATTTGAATCGCTAGATTGTGAGTTACACAACATTTTCCAATTAATTCTGTTTAAGATATTAACAGAAATTCCTGTCAATACATTTCGCAACAGGTAGACATTTGCTGTTTACAATACATCTTACTGCGCTTCAAAATTTTAAAGCGATCGGAAATTAGAAGCTTTTATTTGTCACCTAATACAAATGTTTTCCGAGTCCTTGATACCGATAATCGAGTTAACGACAAAACGTCTGTCTCCCTCACCGTTCACGTGTCTGTTTATCTGAGAAATTGATTGAAATTGACATTTCTAGATCAATTTAAAGGAGTTCGAGGGTTTCTGAGTTTGGTTTTGGAGGTACTTTACATGAACCTTCAACAAGTTCAAATTTTCTGAAAAAGTCTCCTTTTTTATTCAACTTTGTTCTAGGATAACTTAAAGGATGCTTAAGAGAATGGTGCAGTTCTCTTTTACATTGAAATTCCAGAATTTTCGAAAATTCCAAGGATGAAATATTTTTTGGCGTCTTCGTACAACTTTAATATTAAAGAGAGTTTTTTTCCTTTGATGAATTATGTTATTTAAGGACAGATCTTGAAATAAGGTCAGGTTCAACGTTTCAAAAATAAAATTTTTTCCATAATTTTGTGTCAAATACAGGCACATTTGAAAAGTTTATAAACTGTTTTCTCGAAAGGGCTCCAATTCTTTTAAAATTTTCTCTTCGTCTGTATCAAGAAACGGTAAAACAAATTGGTGCGTCCGAGTTACGACGTTTTCGTTCTCGTTTGAAAAATATATTGAAATGGAGATTTTTGCATTAAACAATATCGTTTAGTTAACATTCAGTTTTATCGTTTTTAAACATCGTCTAGTTAAAAAAGGCATTTTCGTAAAATTATGAATTTTCTAAAATTGCAAATTCAGAAATAAAGCGAGAGTAAGTGTTGTTGTAGCCCCTCTAGTTTGTCTGAATACCTTTCAACTTCCTGAAAGTGACGATAAGTGCAAATCAACGTTTAAAATGGACCTCTCACTTTAAATTGGACCAAAAGATAATAATATTCTCAGAATGCATTTTAAGGTGGAGTTTATTGCAAATATAATGCTAAAAAATGGAAAGAGAAGTATGTGCCCCTTAAGTATCTGAAAATATGTACAATACTTGAAAATACGGACAGGTAAGAATAGTCAAATAGGTTTTAAGTCACGTCATGTAACCTAATCCGTATGCACATGAAACAAATTCGATAGTAAGTAATGAAATACATGCAATCACATACTACTCCTAGCCTTGATAAGAACAATCCGACTTTAAAAGAGCACTAGACAAGATAGAATTTAGTTTCTTAAAGAAATGTCAACAAATATTACAATTTTTTCTCTTTTCTTATCAGCCTAATAACTGATACAGTCCCCATAGGAAGCATAAGGATTTTTATTTTCTTCTGATTTTTGGAAACGTAGGAAGACATATTTGTTTTATCGTCACCCCTTACTCTCTTTGGTTACATCGGAGCAGTAATGTACACATTTAATGAAATTATGAATGATTCAATAAAAGAATTATGAAACATTTAATGGAATGATGACCAATTTGAGTACTTCTCAACTATAAACTTCTCTGTGACCTTTCAAACACCTGTGCGGTAATGAAACTTTATCATCATGACCACTACTTTGCATCAAAAAGCAAATTTTTAACAAGTAAATTATACAATTGTAAGCATAAAAAGTAACTTTTAATATTGTTAGATATTTGCTTTTGAAATAATCTGTAATAATTCTGAGATGAGAGCGAATCGAAAATAAATGAATTGAAAGAAGAAAAAGAAAGAAGGAATGTAGAAAACATATTTTGTACTAAAATATGGGTTATGTTTTCCTGAACATACACATGCTCATATATGAAGGGCTTCAGGCAATTTCCTAGAAATTTAAGTCTTCATTGACATAATTTATGAACACAATCGTTTTATTACAAATTTTGCATGAAATCACTCTTGACATAGGAAGATCCTTGAATTTGCAAATTTGTAATCTTTGTCACACAAATGCAAACAGTCGTTCTCCGTACGGAAAGATGTAGTGCATAGCAAAGCACGGTTTAGCGTAAACAAGCCACGCTCTGCCAAAATTTCAAATGAAGTACACACGTATATTCACTTGGGTTGTTTACTGCTACGTGAATATATGGTAGCAGGTTATCGGTTTTGCAGAAACGACAAACACGAATTATATTTTTACGAAACACATACATTCACCTGCATGGATTCATCTACATCCATTGAAATTCTACCTTCATAATACGATATTAACTCAATATTGTAACACGCTGCGTTCATTATATTTCTTACATAGCATTTCATTCAATTATTTATCATCAATATGAGTAAGCAATCTCATTACATTATGTAGGCGCTATATTTCCACATGCGGATTTTTAGTCACTAATATATACACATTTTGATTGGAAAATATTGTCACGTTCAATAAAATAATTGCTAGTACGTATAGACAATTAGAAAAGTTAGGGAAAGTTAATGTCACAATATCGTCTTCAAGAAACCATTCACCGCGTTACCAGAAACCACAAAATTGTGAATACGTATCATCGCCAAATTGAGCATTTTTTCTAGTATATTTTGTGGAATTTTCTATTCTAAAAAAACACGCTTCAAGGTCTGTAAGCTAATGGATAAATTGCAGTAATCAACTATACAATGTCATTGCCCGGCCGCATTTTCCGTTAAGGTAAACAGTCAAGCCGATCGCTTCATTGCTTGGGATTTTATAGCAGAGACGCGCAGCTAATTTTTACTGAGTTATATCCGTATATTTAAATAAGCACATGATTCTCTTGTGGAATCTTCTTTTCCCCAATGAAATACTAAGACATGGTGGTCAGTAGGGAGAGAATTTTTATGACTAAAAACCTTTTGAAATATGCATATATGACCTAAAGTATCTAAAATTCTAACCTAAAGTATCTAAAATGCACTTTAAAATGTAATTAAAATTAACAATATTTCTTTTTCTGTAAATACTTTTTTAATAAAATTCAGGATAAGCATGCTTGAAATTAAAATACATATTTGTATACAAACATACTGAAACCTAGCTTACTTCACGGGAGAAATAATTGAAGTAAAATGCATCTCAGTGAAGTACACTGCATGTCCTTTTAATTTGTTCTATCTGATTTAAAAATATAATATCAAGAAATTGCAACATTTATATGATATCAAGAAACATTTGCACAAGTATTTTATCAACTATTGAAAAGAAAAAATCGCAAACTGTGACAAGGTCTTTCTAATTAATGAACGTTCAAAAATTAATAGAATCTACTAGAAGATGAAACGTTTTCGAGATAAGTCTATTTAAAAGAAATCGGCAAAATTTGCGCGTATAATCACACGAATATACACCAACAGGAAAAATAGACCAAATGTGTACTAACATATTATTCTGCGTAGCATCCAATTCTAATCAAATGTCAAGAAATTTCAATAGCTATGCCATGAAGCAACGGACAAAAATATGCAAAATCTTGTAAATCCACTCTCTAGTGTTCAACATCAAAGACATTCATAAAGCTGGCATATTTGCTAGGACAATACGAAGTATTTATGAATTTCGTAGACGTGACGTTAGATAATGGAAGTGAATAACAATACGAGAAAGCTATTCAATAGAGCGTAAGAAAATAATCTATGGAGGTTTTGTTAAAATTTAATTACGCGAGGTTGCGTTCTTTCTATTTCTAAATATAGAGGCCTTCGTACAAAAATATATGTATTATTTGTTATTGAAAAGTTTAATTAATGGTGAATGATTAATGTTAATATTTGACATCAAAAATCTGAATGTGAATACATTTTAAACTATTGATTTTTTTATAATAGAAAATACAACAGCGTGTACTGCCTAATTTTTGTTGGCAATGTTATTAACTCTTGTATTCCTACATCTCTCTTTCCCTCTCTAGTATATATATATATATATATATATATATATATATATATATATATATATATATAAACTAGTTATACATAACTAGTTTATAAACGAAGTCAATGAACTTAGTATCACCTATAGCACTGATAAATGTGAAAAGTTACATCAGGTTTTAGAAATATTAGAGACAAATATAAAATTGACTTGAGTGAAGCATGTTAAAGACTTCAATATCAATACGATTCTTCAATTTCCAATATAAAAAACATGCAAGTGGCTTGCAGGAATAAAAATGCTGATGAACAATATCACTCAAAATGGTTTTTCAAAAAATGGAATGCACACTGCTCACGAGCAACAAATAAAAAACGTCGCATAGCATTTTAGGTTGGACGGACTTTTCTTCGGAACCTTGTTGTAGTGGTTGTATATAGTATACTTTTTCTACACCAATTGCATTTTACACTTCTTTAGCTTACAAGTAAATGCAATAACTATTAGCTCATATTAAATCTAATATTTTTTGTTATATCAACAAATTATTAAAAACTTCCATCATACATTAATCAGTAAATATAATATAACGTTGTTTGCAAAGAAGTTATTTACAATTATAAATGAACTTCAACCTGCAGTGTATTCACCCTAGAAATTTCCGAGTCATTCTCACCAGAACTATAATTAACAAATTTAATGAGACTTCAATTTCGACAGCATGTTTGCCATTAGCTTTAATGCCATTCCAAATCTCACTTATTAGATAAATAGCGATAAAGGAATAGTCACATGAAGCTTGTTACAAAAACCTTTGGTGGACACCAAAATCAGTTTTCTCAAAAACTGTTGTATTACATTCATAGTAACCGTGAAACACAACTGTTCCGTACACATATTTTGTGTTAACGAAACTTCAATCACTTTTGGGTATCAGATATTGGTCATTAACACAGTATAATACAGTATAACGGTATATAATACAATGTAACATTAGAAAAATGACACTCGTGTAAACCTTAGAGTATCACCTGCGTGAACAAGAAGTATTGAATAATCATCCTTTTTCTCCTATCTCCTTTCCTCCAAAGACGAGTCGATTACTTTTGAAGAAATGTTGAATTTCTTACATATTCTCTGTTAAGTGGTTATATTGGTTATATTATTAGCTCTAATATCTCATTCAAGTCATATGAATAAGTCATTGTGATGAAGTCACCTTTCGTTGTACTTAGCATATTTATTGAAAATTAATTGAATAAAACCTTGTAGGAAACAGAAACGATATATATTTAAAAAGAGGTAGTAACTGTTACTACATAGGGATCTAGCTTTTGTTATTTAAGGTAAAACGTACTCTTCCCAGTCCCAGGAACAGATACTGAAAATAAAAATCAAAGACTTTTTTTCTGAGAAAGAAACAAATGGTTGGTCATATTGTTCATTACATTCTTAACGATTGATTGGTATATTCTGTATTGGAGCGAAGGATACATAGATAACGTAGTCAATTTCTCATAGTCTAAGAATTTACCCCCTCCGAAACAAACATGATCGAAATGCTGTTTAAATGTGCTTACAGAACTGCAATACGGTGTAGAAAGCAGCAGGAAATGTTCAATGAAACTGAGTATTGTTTCGATTTGCATTAACTCTTATTCTTCGGCTTATAAAAATCACACCAGTTGGAATGGCTATTATATTTCCCAACCCCTTTAATTAACTGAATCCATCCACGCAATTTTTAAGATCAAAATTTAGGTTCAACCTAATAAAATTATTTTATCTCACTCATCACTCTTCATTAAAAATCAAATCCACCGATCCAAATCTCGGAAAGTGTTAAACGATAGTTATCCGGAAGGGAGGTGCACAAGAATCGGCTGTATGTTGGGCTACGGAGTCTGCAGCCGTCACTCAGGCACTGCTCTGCCTCTTTCCTGTTCGGCGGCGGCGGCGGGGGCGGCTGTCACCGCGAGTTAGCGACACGGCCCCGTCGCAAAAACGCTGCCTCCGCCGCCCCCGTCGACGCCGTCGCCTCCGCCCCTTCTGCTGCCGTCTGTGGCTTGAATTCCCTCCAAAAAACCTTGGTAGCCACACCGCCGACTGCTTTATGGCAGAGTAACGCCCGACACATCCCCGCTACCTACGCGCCGAGGTTTTACACGAGTGCCTAGAACGGACAGGTGTTGGCTAAGTGATAGCCATCTCTGTGCAACTGATGTCTTTTAACTCGCATCCTTTCTTTCTGACATTATTGCAGAGTTTGCGAATAAGTTTCGTTTAAGACGTTTCAAATGTTCTGCGCTGACTGGAGAAAATCACATACTTATATTTGCATTCACATAATGCACATCAAATTACTTACATGTTCATGATATTACAGTATGCCTTCAAAGATTTTCGTATAATCATTGTAATCATTGTGCTGATTGGTTACCGTTAACTTCATGTGCACCAGATAAACGCATTTTCTGTCGTAGATACACAGGCGAAGAGAATTGAAGTCCTCAAATCACATCATAGAATGAGACATTTAAGAAATGAGTAATAGAGAACCTAAGAAAAGCTTAGAAATTATTTGACTTTGTAAACAGTAGATTAAAAGGAAATAATTATCTTTAAATGAAATTATATTTATGAAATGAAAGTATTAAGTCTTATCATGACCGCAAAAGTCTAGAGCAGATATGTCTACCAACTTTTTTGTTAAGGTGGATTCACATGTAATTTAAAATTTCTTCACATAAACCAGAATTTTAGGAGCGATGAAATCAAATGCTTTTGGGAAATTGGGGAATATTGATTTAAGTTGAATGACAGTGTTGTGTCCGAATCGAGAGAAATCATTCTTGTTTCGCAATGCATATTTTTCAACAGAATTACCAACTTCAGTTTTATGATTACTATTAGCTCGTAAATTGAGAGATGTTGCATTTAAAAGCTCAGAAAGTGTGAGCAAAGAACTCTTAACTTTCAAATAAAATTATATGTTCTCTCATTAAATTTCAATTAAAAACGAATGGTATCCATTGGCTCTAACTTTCATATTACTGGATGATCATTACCTGTTGAAATTTACGAACAAAGTTATCCATTCTATCCTCAATATTAAAACCATTAACAGACGTGTTGATTAAATCGATGTTTACAACAGAAAAACGTATATTACAATGAAAGGGTAATGTAGTAGAATTTATGCCACAGTTTAACACGAACCTGCTTTCAGTGAAAATGTCTACTCCGCAATCCACTTACTTCCAAAATCTTTTTAAGCACAATAGACAGAAATGAAGAACCACTTTCATTATGACATACAATCCAATCAAAACTTACTTATTTGTAACATATTTTGTTAAAATTCAAAATAAGGAAAGAGGTTGTTGATCTGTCAAAACATATGATCTGTCAAAACATACGTTTTCCGGTTACAATTGGCAATTCAAACGTACCATATAATTTCGGGAATGGATTATAATTTGTTCACATAACACTTCATTATTCACTTCACGGAACGAGAATGTTTTCAATTTATTTAATTACAATTTGGGGCGTAATATGTTGCACACACCTGTGATTTATTTCAAGTGTATTTACATTTTTGAATCCTTCGCACGTTTCTCGATCAATAGTAAGCGCAGCTGTAGCTTGATAGCTCTGATCAAACCGTGAATCTGCAAGAAACGCGCTGTACGTATTGTGATCACCATTTTTTTCAATTAGTTGTTACACTGCGTTGTTCATGTAATAATTGTTTTCTCAATCACAATGAACATAGTCATTTGAAACTCTTCTCATCTATTCAGCTACGCTACGTGTTCTTCCAAACAATTTCGAACACCTGCGCGAACAGATATCTTTTCACCGAGGCTATGAGAGAAGGTATTTTAGACTAGTAGTTCATACGTTGTTAAAATTTCGTTGATAAAATCACTAGTTACGTTTAGCATCAAACTTTGAATACGAACTCTTCATTCTGAATATTGTAATACACATCACACCTTGTAATGTATATATCAAAACTTAGCATCTAATTCAGAAAAAAAATCTAGCCGAGTTCTGCTATCGGGAGAGAACATACTATTTCCCCGCTATAAGGTAATACTAGATTTTATAAGTAAAACTGTGCGACAAATAGCTTAAGTTCTATTCAAAACAACGACGCTGTTATTATTTATTCCTATTATTTTACGATCATTTAAATTTCTGTAGCCTTGCAATAGCATGAACAGCAACTAGGCGCAGTCATGTTGAATTGAAAATGGAGGACGGACACTTACTTCACAGAACTCCCTGAAAAACAAGCCCGCAATTCTGACAGTAGTTGACGATATGTAACCTTACACTGTATCTTTCATAATGAATGACGTAGACCTTGTTACTCCAACTGACTCCAGCGCTACAACGTCTCATAATGACCTTCCTCACAAATGAGCGAACATATTGCAGAAACTCCTTCATAATCTATTCCAAATGCAGCGTGAATCCATGAAATGTTTAAAACAATATGTTAAAGCTATATTCCAATTAATTCTGCAATGCAAATTTGAATTGTTAATCCTCCATCAGTCACCAACGAATAAACGTTAATTTGAATTTTTTTTTATATACAGTTGTCTTATTTTTCTTGCGGCACAACAAAACAAAACAATTGTTTTTCTATTGTAGAGGGGTAATAATCAGGTTTTAAGATCACAATTATAGTTTAATGTAAACGCAAGTATTAATTAACGGAGAGTAAAATCACAGAAACATTTATATCGCTTTCCACAATTTTTTCATACCCTCCATTAGTATGTTAATCTTCTATCAGTCATCAACTAATAAACTTTAATTTTAATTATTTTTCATACAACTTTGTTTTGTTATTGTTAATACGGTACAACAAAACAAAACAATTTTTTTCTATAGCAGAGGAGTAATAATCAGGTTTTCAGATCACAATTTCCGTTTAATGTAAACGCAAGTATTAATTAACGGAGAATAAAAACACAGAAACATTAACATCACTTTCCACAATTTTTTTTTCATATACAGCTTGCGAACTCAGGAAAAATAGAATCACAGTAGACGGTTAATAACGCAGTAATTAAATCCCCCGTTCTGAAATAAACTTAGAGTTACCGACGCAGCGCGTATTTGTATCCCATTCGGCGGAGCTCCCACGCATTCTCCCGGGCTGTCTTGAAATCTTTCCAAGACAACTGTCACTCGTCATATTGCAGAGAATCCGTCTGCAACGGTCATCGACTGGGACGGAAACCCACATTCCTCGCCCAGCGGCTCCCCCGAAGCTGCCGCTCTCCCCAAACGTTGTTCCACACTGCGCAAAAGAATCCTCTTCGTACCGAATCGCCCTCCGTTACGCAAAACAACCCGCGGGCGGCGGCTTCACAGTACGAAACGAACGAGCCAACCATGTTTGCCTCCGCACTGCGGGACGCAACGCTTAAATTGGGCATAAATCCACACGAATTCATTCTCCTCGCTCTTCACGACAGAAACATCGTGTCCGTAACAATATCTGGCACTTATCCAACGCGCCGAAACACACTGCATGAGTCGTGACTTGCAGAACTTTTCCGCTCGGGCAAAAGTTGGTGAGAGGACGACAACAACTTTGTCGCCGTCGATAAGGGAAGAAGTTGAAAGCGACTTCGCACCAAGCTGGAAATTGGGGAGGTGTGATAGGGGTGGGTACGAGAGTACGCGAAAAAGGGGGCGTGTCTTGAGCATTAATCCACATAGGCGTGCGGGCCGCCGCTTCGCCGCGCCGTCACCTGCCGGTGAACGGGGGTCGGCGGCGGCGCGTCGTTCAACAGGTAGCGCGAGGCCGTCGCGACGCCAGAGACGGGTCCGCTTCACTCACCGGCGTCGACGGCGGCGGCGGCGGCGGTGGCGGTGGCGGTGCGCGTCGCAGGGGGGCGGCGGCGACGGAGCGCGCGCGGCCGGCCGGCGCGTCGGCAGCGCCCGAGTCGGCGGCGGCGGCGGCGGTGGAGGCGGAGGGATCGCGCGGAGAGCGCGCTGTCCCGCAGACTGGCGGCCGCCCGCCCGGCCGGGCCCGCCGCCGCCACCGCCGCCGCGTCGTGGCCCCGCGCCCGCGCCTGCGCCGCCGCGCGCGCTGCCTCTGTCGCGCCGCTCCGCGCTGCTATTCTTACGCCGCCGCCGCCGACGTCGACGCCGTGGCTGCCGTTGATGCTTCTGCTGCTGCTGATGATGCAGCGGCGGCGGCCGCTGGCTCCGGCCCATCTGTGTGGGGGGCATGCGTTTGTGCGTTACCTGTGTTTATGTGTGTATGTAAAGGTGTGAATATGGGACTGTATGTGTGCATGAGCGTGTTTGCGTGGACGTACGTGTGTATGCGAGCGTGTGATATGTGTGTGTGTGTGTGTGTGTGTAGACAGGTGACCTGCTGTTGGTGAAAGCCGCCGTGAGATTAGGGGCAGCGGAAGGAACAGCCAAGGGTAACACGGGTTCCCATAATTTGGCGCAACAATGGGAATCGCAAAGTGAGAGATACAGGATTGTAGAAGCGCCAATAATACGGGAAGAGGATCCAGTGTTAGTGTGGCACCGATGATATTGCGGATACCTGGAGTGGTGGCTCAAGGCACAACTGATGTCCTTGAAGTGCGTCTGACCGAGAGGTTGTAGATTCGTGTCTCGAGTCGTAAGATTTGAGATACTAGCTTGTCAGCTAAGTCGAATTCAGTCACTGGAAGGAGAATTCTAGCAACTGGCTGCTCTGGTCGGTTGTTTTCCGTGGTTTCTCCGATCAACACCTAGCGAATTACGGAGCAGTACCTTAACAAACGGGCGACAGAACGCGCGCAATCTTTCCTTCCTCTTCCTCGTCCAATCCTCACCCCCTTACTTACACTTACATGCACTAAACTACCACACGAGATGTCGAGATTTTAACTAACTTTTCGGGACTAATGATCTTGAGTTTGACGCACCCGGAATCACTAACAATCAATCACTCATGCAATCGATATTGCTGATGATGGTAAGCTTCACGATTCACGCGTTTGGGCAAACTTTTCAAAACAACTGTAACATTAAAGACGTCATTGAAGTAAGTGCTTATTAAATTGAATGCTAAAGGTGATAGAAAACCATACTAAATTCAAATCAAAAATTTATGATAAAACATTTTATACTAAGAAATACAACCAAAATATTGCTTTTATATTGATAGGGGTGCAAAATCATGAATATACGAAATGTATTCTCCGAAAAATTGTGACACCGGAGCTGAATTAAGCTGAATTAAGATATTGCAATGAATCACAGCAATGTTGAACCACTTTGCTCGATATGTTCAAAGAAGCTGAATTTAGGGATCTCGTATCTTCTAAAAAAATAACTGCTTTTATAGCAAGTTAAAAATCGAAATATTTCAGTAATATGTAATTAAAAACCTAATTGGTAAATCTCGAATATTCTTATATCTGATAGGAAATTTGTTGTGCCAAAAACTTGTAAATTTCCTTTTTGTCCATTTGTTCGTGTTAAGGCAGGAGTATAAAATGTTTTATTAGAGACAAATAAGAAACCCGTAATAACTGCAACAATAATATTTTGCAGAGCCGTTCCTTGCAAATATCAAGGCAGGGGGAAATCCTATGCTCAATATCTTATTCCTGACTAGAGTGATGGGCAAATTTTCGAAGCTACATAAGCAGTCTCTCTTAATTTGATAGGCTCGTCGGAAACTGACGACTCTTTCCATTCTTTTTTCCTATTCCACAGATTCACTTCACTATTCACACTTCCTTTCTATTACTCACACATCTTTCAGTGTACGATATTCTTTGAAAATGGTATTACATGTGGTATAAGCCAGTTTGAAAAATTCAAGGTTGATTCCCATTAAGTTTATCCAATTCTATTTAATTAAAATTGTGATCTTATTACAGAACAACGAAGTGAATCATCAATAATTGGAATTCTTAGGAACACCGTGAGATACTACTGTTCAATTCAAGAGATTTTTGTATTTTAAACATTGTTAATTAACTAGAGTTTTCAGGTTAGTACCTTAGATTGTCTGTTTAATATTATCAGGAGAATGGTCCAGGATTTATTTATTTATAGGCAGCCGGTTTTATTTCTATTGTCGGTATCGTTTATTATATTTATTGGTGTATGTTTATTATCCAACGTTTCGAAACCTCTTCCGGTGTCTTTCTCAAGGTTTACTTATGTTAATCATAATCCAACTATAAAATGTAGAAGTTCACACCAATTGAACCACACATCTACAGGCCATGTCAAAAGGAGATACTCTGACGAAAAATCGCTACTTTCTGCTGCAGCATGACAATACCTTCTCTTTACAACGTAAGTACGTACTAAAATAAATAGGAAAAATAAAAGGAAGTTAAAACATGCTGATAGACGAAGAAACAAGCCGAATTATTGTAAAAACAATTATGAGTAAAATATCAGTTGTTTGCATGAAATTCGCAATAATGGCGGAAAATAATTTAGCGCAACTGGATATTTATTTGCAATATCTTTATTGACCTATGGGTTTGGATGCGATTAAGAAGTATTTGACATGGGACCACAGTTCATTAAAAACTAATATTTGTGAAGAATGGCAGCAGTTAACAATGCCTTAGATATTACATTCCGTATTAAATTAACCATCAATGGTGCAAAAACACACATACTTAATTAAAATAAAGAAGCTTATAATCTGTTGGTCTGATTTATTTAATTTTTACCTAATTCTGTAGAATGAATGAAAACATTCTGTTTCCTTTCGTAAGCACTAGGTTTGCAATACTCCAGTTTGCGAAGTCGTGTCAGAAGCACTCCACTGAGGTACACCTCTTCAATTTCCTAAATTTGTAGTTACCTGGAGAGACAATCTCTCAAGATACTACTAATTCCGGTCACCCATAACAAATATTGGTAAACCTCAATGTCATCATCATCATCATTGGATTTAACTAGATTATCCGTTTGGATGTCCCCACGTCTCCAGCCGCCAGTTCAATCACTCTCCTTTGACACCCTAATGCACATTTTCCTTGGCACTCATTCACGCCGCTGAGGTCCATAGATGCATATCGGCTCTGTACACACACAGTCGCATTTCACCCACGCGCGCGTAGTGACCCTTGATTAGAATTGATGGATGATTAGAGTTGAGGAATTGTGGTTGCACGCCCAAGGTGACAGGCTGCACACATGTCGTGGTCCACAGAACCATTGACAGCGCATTACACCCCCTGTCTGCAGCTATCACTGCTAAAAAGGGCGTGAGAAGGGACGGGTGGAAAAGATTATTTTAAAATGTGATACATGATGGTTAGGAAAAATAACAACCATACCACTATACAGAAAACTACTACAAAAAATTAGGTACTTGGACCGGGAGCGGTAGTTCAGTGCATCAACTGATGTCACTGCAGCGCCTCTCACCGGGAGGTCCTAGGTTCGAGTCCTGATGGCGGCAGGATTTCCGACACTAGCTTTTCAGCTAGGTCGAATTCAGTCGCTGTCTGGAGAAGAATTCTAGCGGCCGGCTGCTCTAATCGGTAGTTTTCCGTGGTTTCTCCGATCAACACCAGGTGAATGCCGGAGCAGTACCTTAACAAAAGGGCCACGGACCGCGCGCGATCTGTCCTTCCTCTTCCTTGTCCTATCCTCTTCGCTTACACACACACACACACTTACACTAACATGCACTACTCTACCACATACTCCGGGAGACCGGTCGGGAGCTTAGAGCTTGTCCCGGCTGGGGCGGTGGCCCGCTGGTGGGAGAGTCCTGGTCAGGGAGAAACCCCACTAGCCGACGGTAGGTCGGCGCCGGATCTCGCCATCCAGCGGGGGAAGATCACCGCTATCTCCCGAGAAAAAAACATGCACTACACTAACGGGACTAAAGACCGAAGCAGTTGACGCACCCGGAAACACGAAAAAATCAATCAATCAATCAATTAGGTATTTGGCTGTCCCGGAGACGCCGCCCCCTAGGTCCAGGTGCTAACGTTTCGACCGCCATTCTGCAACCTTTCTTTGAGCAAAAAGTGGCATTTCGCCCTGAGGAAGGTCGCAGAATGGCGGCCGAAAGGATGGCACATGTGCCTAGTTTAGCCATCGAGGTGATTCCTGGAGAGCCAAGTCCCCACTGACTCCGGTCGCGGAAGCCTATTCCGTACTCTAAACCTACCAAGCACACACGAGAATCGAACCGACGAACCGAACTAGAAACTGCACTCGTACTTTGGTGACCTATATCTCGGAGCCGGCGATGAAACCTAGAAGCCATTCACTCAACCGTGCCACAAAATCTAGGAATCAAGATGAATTAGTTACAGATTCTGACATTGCACAGCGCTATTGTCGAAGGCGCAGCACTCGTAGAGCACTACGCGGAATTTACGATCATCCACTAATGCGATTAACACGAATGGGAAAGAGTGAGTAACAATTTTTCTCAGACCCCGCACTTTTTTCTTTTCCTTCGTTTAATAATCTCTCGGAAGCGTCTGTCGTCCTAACGTCAATCCGCCCGTACGCGCGTATATTGATTGATTGATTGATTGTTAGTGATTCCGGGCGCGTCAACTTATATGGTCAATGGTCCCATAAGTGTAGTGCGTGTTTTTCCTCGGGAGGTGGCGGTGGTTTTCCCCCGCTGGATGTCCGGATCTGGCCCCGGCCTACCGTCGGCCAACGAGGTTTTCCCTTACCTGATATCTCCCACCAGCGGGGCATCGCCCCAGCCCGGAAAATTCTATGTCCCCGACCGGTATCTCGGCATGTGGGTAAGTGTAGTGCATGATAGTGTAAGTATGTGCGTAAGGGGGTGACGATAGGACAAGGAAGAGGAAGGAAAGATCGCGCGCGTTCCGTGGCCCGTTTGTTAGGGTACTGCTTCGGCATTCGCCTGGTGTTGATCAGAGAAACCACGGAAAACTACAGATCAAAGCAGCCGGCCGCTCGAATTCTCCTCCAGACAGCGACTGAATTCGACCCAGCTGAAAAGCTAGTGTTAAAAATTCTGCTGTCGTCGAGTCTCAAACCGAGGACTTCCTGGTCAGAAGCGCTGCAGTAACATCAGTTGATGCTTGTGTGAGTGCGAGGGTGTGGTGCGAATCCCGGCTGGCACTTGGTAGGCGGTGCGGCACGCGGGCGTTGCCTGTGAGGATGACGTCACAGTGACGGAGGACGCAATGGGGACGGGGCGAGTGAATTGGTGGGGATGCAGCGGGAGTCGAAGCGAGTAGGCGTGGAAGGGAAAACTGATGGAATGGGAGGTGGTACGACGTGGGAAACGCGGAGTGAGGAGTGGGTATTGCTGTGAGGGCCGGGGGACGACGACGGGGGATAGAGCAGAGATCGGTCAGGTGGCATGGGAATAGGGAGCGGGGAAACAGGGGTAAAGGAGAGGGTTATGGAATGGGAAGTAGAACGAGGTATAGGACCAGCAGGGTGAATGACGTGTGTCGCTCCGGGTAACGACCAGGGCGTGAGAATGTAAGGGACGACGAGTCGCGTCCGGGAATGAGAGGTTGACATGTGTCGAGGAACGCGGCAGAGGACGGTCAGGGGACGCGAAAGGAGCGGTCTGTTTCGATTGATTGATTGTTAGTGATTAGGGGCGCGTCAGCTACTGAGGTCATTAGTCCCGTGTGTGTACTGCATGTTTTTCTTCGAAAGGTGGCGGTAATCTTCCCCCACTGGATGGCGAGATCCGGAGCCGATCTACCGGTGACTAGCGGGATTTCCCCAACCAGGTATCACCCACCAGTGGGGCACCGCCCCTGCCGGGACAAGTTCTAAGTCCCCGACCGGTCCCCCGGTATGAGTGGTAGTGTAGTACATGTTTTTGTGTGTCGTGTGTAGTGTAGTAAGTGCGTGTGTAAGGGGAGAGGATAGGACAAGGAAGAGGAAGGAAAGATCGTGCGCGGTCCGTGGCCCGTTTGTTAGGGTACTGCTCGGGCACTCACCTGATGTTGATCGGCGAAATCATGGAAAACTACCGATCAGAGCAGCCGGCTGATAGAATTGTCCTCCAGACAGCGAATGCATTCGACCTAGCTCACAAGCTAGTGTGGAAAATCCTGCCGCCGTCGGGACTCGAACCTAGGGCCTCCCAGTCAGAGGCATTGCAGTGACAACAGTTGATGCATTTAGTGACCGCTTGCGGTGCCTGTTTCGAGAAAGAAATACTTTCGAGTACGGAAGGTTAACAAATTCGTTATGGGTATTTTCGTGGCGTTCACTCAGTAAGTCGCACGATCAGTGAGGCAAAACTGCTTTTCGTGTGTTCAAGAATTTAGATATAAAACAGCCAATTATTTCAAAAAAACATTTTTCCGTCAATTTACTAATTTGGAAAATTATGTGAATTGATTAACCGTTGATTGTATAACGAGATTATGTTGATCACACATATTATACGTTTAAGTAAATGTCAATTTTTAATTTAATTTCTAAAATTCAAAACGTGTTTTAATATTGGATTACATGAAACATGCTTTATTTTATTGAATGAGTTGGAATGATTCTAATGAAAAAGATGATTATTTAAATTATTAACTGGTTTTTCTTTGTTTGACTTTTGCTTTGTGTTTTGGACAAAATTTAGTGTAAATGCTTTAATTAAAAATTCCATTGAAATTAACGTCGTCTTCCTTTTTACACGAGTATCAATTTAATAACGTACGTGTTATGCTTTTATCAATGGTAATGCTCGTAAAAGTAGTAAATTGTGCTAGTGTTAACCCTTATTTTCAAAGGGATTTTATTCGTCTTGAAAATGACGCTGAAAAAGGTAATCCTGAAAACTATCTTTTCTGAATTATCTGACGTTAAATCTTCTTAACGTTTATCTTCTTAAAGTTAAATGCTATTAATAAAAAATATACAGTAACCTGCATTCGTCCGTCCATCCATCTGTCCCTCACAGTTAAATTCCTATGGCCCACGACTCGAGGCAATGGGATATCATTCTAAGGGTGTCGATCCCCTGATGGGAAGTCGATAATTTCTTTATGGATACGTCCTGGCGATTCAAATAAGTATCGTTAAAATTGTGATTTTTTAAGCAACTAAAACACGTGACTTGCAGCACATTCACAGGTGACGGATAGCTCATTTGATTCCTCTCTGCAATCGACTGGTTCAATTGTTATTCGGTTCCCTCTATAATATTCTGTAAGTACTCTTGGTAAACACTTATTTTATCGGTTCAATGCACCTACGAGTGGGACATGGATAAACTCTGTCAATTACTACACGCCTTCTGTCTTTCCGCCAATTACATGAATCGATACTTTTTTATTGAGTAGATTATGAATGATAATCTGTGATGTGTAATGATGAAATCTCATTTGTAATAAAACAAGAATGTAACTAAATATTTTTTAAATAGATATTGTATGAATAACTTCGTATGCGCGAAATGGCCTAAAATGAATTACCCAGGCCACTGTAATGTGTTCCAAATTCATTTTTATTATGAACTTCAAAGCAAAAAAATATTTTTTTTAACATTAAAATATCTATTGGAGACGTCACGCTAAGCTAGTTCAGACGTACAATATTATAGGTTTTTGTTCTCAATCCCTTGAATAAACGTTTTGCAAACGTTCCCATGAAACGCACAATTCAAATTCACTTTACTTGTACATATTCTAGCATTTTTTGAATGAACAATTGCGACAATTGGTGTTTATCCTATACCAAGAAAAGTATCTTACGTTTATTGAATTGCTGCCTTATTTTACGTGGCGAGACTCAGGCCATGATGCCTTCTCTTCCGTCAGATCACGCAAATTTCTCTACGCTCCTTTCACCAACTAGGGGAGAAAGAAGGTATTACTTGGGCGCAGAAACAGGCTCTTTAACTTTAGCTCAGAGGCATCATTTAGGCTTGAGGATCTTTTACAAGCCAGTAATGCAGTAAATGCCAGTAAATGCAGTAAATCTACTAACATGGGAGAGTCGGCTTTATTTCCCTTCCAACGGAAGGCGTACGAAGGATTTTTTCGCCCGTAAAAATCCACAGCTTCTATCGGGTTTGAACTTGGGTACGCCAATACGCTAACCGTTACACCGTCGCCGCCGCCATTTATTTAAACAAAATAAATAAAAATATAATGAGAAATAAATGAATATGACAAGAAATGATAGTTTTCCTCGCGTTGTCCAACATGAGAGCAATTTGTGCAACCAAGTGAATTTCATTGTAGTAAAAATTATTTACGTTTAGATGAAATTTCGTGTAATTATTTTTCGCTAACATATTTATAGCATTATTATTCAATTAGTAAAAACAATCAAAATAAGGCTGATTTTTAACAAGCGAATTTACAAAATAAGATTTTTCATAATAATAATAATAATAATAATAATAATAATAATAATAATAATAATAATAATGTCTTTATTAATGGCGAGGCTCAGTTCACAGGGCCTGCTCTTCCGCCTAACCACTGAGTCTACATTGATACAGGGTAGTAACATAAAAGAGGGGAGGGAAATATGTACATGTATTATTTTCATGACCTTCCTACAAAAAGAATTAGCGGAAATTAGTTCGCCACTTAATGTTAAATGTCATTAACAGAAAAAAAAGGCGTGTATGTTACCGCGCGTGATGTGTGAAGGCAGGCATGGACAAGGCTCCCTCCACGATTGCTCTCATGTCGTCAGGCGATTCGTTGACTCGCGGCAGGAGCGAAGGTGGAAGGAGTGGATGGGCGAGGCCGGGCAGACGACGCCTGTTACACAGGAGAGACAAACGCCGATCGCACCTGATCTCACTGTCGGGCGGAGGTAGGCTACCGATGAGAACGATCACCGTTTGACTCCCTGAACCCACATCGCATTCCGTGTCTGGGATCGACGCTCAACTCTCAAACAGGCCTCGTTGACATTTGGGAGGATACAATGAGTTTGAGAAAGTGTTCTCGGAGTTCTTGTTAAACGAAACGCTCATGTCGGTGACCTTCGAAGTTTTCTTGTTTTTCTTGACATAGCTCAGTTATTTTCATTGATTTTTCATTATGCGCATCTTTTTGTCTACTTTTCTATTCAGACCCAATTAAGATTCTTTAATATTTTTATTAATTAAAAAACCCGTTTTTAATGATAAAAGCTTCAGCATCATCCACAAGGGCTGCGCTTGTGAAAGAACTGAGCCAGACAGCCCTTGGTGGCTTGTTGAAATGACCTGCATTCCACTAGACTAGAGCCGGTCGCGCCTAAGCGCCTCCCCTCTCGTCGAGCTGACTTAAGAGGCAGAGGAGCCACACCACTGGGCGCTCGACCAGGCCAAGCTAGCAACCCTTTTCAGTAGCTCTGTGATTGACACCTAATGACAATACTATACTAAAAAGCGAATAATGTTCCTAAACGACGTATATGCAACGACATTCAAAAAGTCTATCTATTTACTTATTTGTAACATATTTTAGACATAATATATATATATATATATATATATATATATATATATATATATATATATATATACACATACACATACACTATATATATATAGTGTGTATATATTGTGACTTTTGAGGCATCGCCACAAACCCCACAACGCCCACGCAGCATCGGCGGAGATGTGAAGAGCGAAGAAATACCAGAAAGCCGATTACAGATCGCAAAAGGCGCTACCTATTAGTTGCGGCCTGAAACGCGGCGGCGGTGTACTTCCGCATTATGGGCAGCGCGGCAGGGTTGCACCGTGATTTCACGGCGCCATTTAAACGGCGGAGCAGCGAAAAAAAGGGTCTTTTCTTGTGTGAGACGGCGGACTTTCTTGAGGTGAGAGGTCGAGTAAGACAGAGGGGAAGTTGTTGTAGAGAAGACGTAGTAAATATTGACACGTTAGGAAGTGGGAGAAGTGATATAATAACGAGGCTACGTGACTTAAGTAGAACACTGTATGAGATGGTTGTAAGAACTGTGAAAATTTAGGGCGGAGCAGAATAGTGGCCGCGACTGCGGAACTGTGCGAGTTTTATAAAGCATTAGTGAAACCACACGCCAGCTAGCACACGTAGAGAGAGACTGGGCAATACGCGTACACGTGTCGCAAGATAGGCGGGCGAAATGAAGACGAGACGTGTATCTGGTGGCGGGCGTTAACAAGACTGGTCCGTGGATCTGGTGGCGGGCGCAAAGAAGACCGAGTGGCCTTCGGAGCGGCACCAAAGCGGGCTACGTGGCAGGAACTGGAGTGGCGGCACGGCTGGATTTCCAAATTTGCATAAAACTGAAGTGGGAGACAGGAACTAGAAAGGTAGTGTTAGCGCCAGGAACAGAATACTAAATTTTTGCATGTTCGCCTTAAAACTGAGTAACTAGCCTTGGGCTTCGCATTCACTATAACAATGTGGTCTTTAAAGAGAAAAAAACAATAAAACGTAACATACACGTTTCTTAAATCTGACCCCTTTACATATCACAGAAAGCAATTACATTTAACACAATACAATAGACTATGACTTTTACAGATAACATCAACTGTACAACATGTGAAAATCATGAATTATTTACGTAAAATTGTACAAAGTATGGCCTCTTTGAATGCATTCAATAACACGCAGTAATGAATGTAAGTAATGAACTTGAAACTGCCACTCACATCGTTCGGAATACTTCTCCTACCTATTCTGGACTTTTCACCCACTCTTAACACGAATTGTCGTGTATTTACTGCTATACTCTTTCCCCAACTGATCGCCGCATAAAAGTTGCCAGTTCTTTTACCTCAACAGCTCCACATCACTTGCCTAAACAGTAGGTAACCTTGGAGATATTCTGCCGCTCGCTGCTCCGCGTTGCCACCCGTCTCCGCTTGCTGTCCCACGACGTTACCAGTTACCTTCCCTCGAACTCTGGACTCCGCCAAGCCTCCAATTTCCACACCCTTCTTTCGTTCTCCGGACTCCTACGATTCTCGTTCCAGTCCAAATCTTTCTCACCTACACTTCGCTCTTCCTGAGATCGTCCTTCTTCTTCTACCGCGCTTCGTACAAGTTTGTGCGCGCTTCCAGCCTCAAATAATTAATGTTGCTGAAGCTTTAAATGCTCGGCCTACCTACCACACTTTGTGCGTATGTGGTCTCAGCGTGCAATATGAGATGCTGGATTTAATGTCCTTCTGCGCGAATTTTACAAAGTTGAAATTATTTCGAAGCCAAACAATTACTTCACTTGCTCTTTCAAATATTGTGAATGTTAATGCGAATAATGTTCGTGCACTACACTTCTTAATTACATCACTTTCGAAGATACGCTACTCAAGCAAACTTTTAACTACCAACTTAAAATAAACTTCTATGCTATCAAGCTACAATCGCCTTCAGAACTCAGTCTAGTCACCGTCACTGCTGCAATCAATGAGGGCTCCTTCGAGGCGCGCCGAGATACTTATGGTACTCGCGCCTGGGGGAATTTTTGGAGGGGTGAATATTCTCTTTTCGTGACCTCCCGAAAAAACATTATTCACTAGTTCGGGCGTCAGAGTTCAAAAAGCTGTGGGTAGATGGCGCGTTTACAAGCCATCGCTCCGCCGCGTACCCTACTCCTCTCTGTTCGTGGGCTTCTTTTCGTAGCTGATGGTGGCGTTATGGGGTTGTCTAATCCCATGACGTCGCAATATATATATATATATATATATATATATATATATATATATATATATATATATGGGGAATGTAGTAACAAATAAAACAATGTATGAACACGTAATATCCGTGAGTGATGAAGCATATTACGAAAGTAATTCGGAATTGATAAGCAAAGAGTAAATATATAAAGTGCTAGAACGACGTTGACCAATCCAAATTTAGAATATGTGCGAGAGGAGAAATAGCCTGCGTACTGGGACAAAGGAGAGGCGCATTTGGGTTCGATCCTGCCCACCGAAGAAGGCAAATGAAGAGCTCAGACAAACCAACCGAGCAGACGATATTGTATTGTATTGTATTGTATTAACAAGCAGGAAGACCGGCGCCTTGCAGGCATCGCGTCACAGGATTAGGGCGCCAGAGAATACTGGGAAGAGAAAGGAAGTAGAAGTAATAGACTGTAGCTAGGGGCTGAGGCACCCTGAGGTATTTTGAGAACTTCCAGGAATCCATGAGAAGGGATGCCCAAAATGCGTGGCGGCGCAACAGTCACGTGGCATGAAGTGCCTCGCGGAAGCGAGATGACGTAGCGTGTCAATTGGTCTGGGAGGTATATAAGCAAGAGCGCAAAGCGCGGGAGTGGGTTTTGACCTGAGTGAAAACCTCGTGCGAACGCACAAAACTTGCGCCCAGGGCGGTGCGGAGACGAGCTATGCTCGTTGGGCAACCCATGTGTTGGGACGCCGCTGTGGAACATTTTTTCCACGGGTGACTGCGGTCGCCGGGGCTCTACGCTGTGCGCGTAAGCTCGCCGAGGAGTGGCGAGGGCCACGAGTCAGGCATATTTGGATCTTTTAAGGATCGCTCCTGCGATCGGGCGATAGGGCCTATCAGAGCTGTACATAACAGATCAAACTATTTATTCGTAAATACTTATTAAGAAACATGTAAATATGTTAAGCTCGTGTCTGTGATTGCTGTTGTGTTCCCACGACGTCACAATATTCCGACGCGGTCAGATGCGGAGGCAGATGATGTTACGAGTTGGTAGCGTTTGGGTGGCAGAGACGTGTTTACGATTTGGTAGTGTTATGTAAATTGATGATGAGTAGGAAAGAGTTGTAAGTAGAAAAGAAAAACTATAATCGCGTGTGTGAGATGAGATGTCACCTTGGTCTGAACCGCGTGCTAACTAAAATGGAACTTTCAGTATACGCGAAACGACGTTTAGGAAGGTAGAGGGTAACGAAAGTTACTAAAAAATGGACATGTTAAATTCCATAAATGTATGAATATCAAGTTTTAGATTTTCTTTCTAAAATTTGTCCTTTCTTTCCAAAACCTTTGAATCTCTTATTTTACATAGACTAACACACTTCGTAACATCTAATAAAATTATTCCCCCTACACAATTTGGGTTTACACACAAACATGCAACAACTCATCAACTTTTAAGAATAACAAAAAAATAGAACATTCTTTCCATGTAAAACAACATACTATTGCAATTATCTTAGATATTGAAAAGGCATTTGACAAATTTTGGCATAATGGTCTCATTTATAAACTATATCAAATTGAAACTCCAACATACCTGTTTAAAATAATACAAACTTTTCCAAGTAATCGTACATTCTGTGATAAAATTAATCATAACTTTTGACAACTATTTTCAATATTTGCCAGTGCGCCTCAAGGATACTGTCTCTCTCCCCTTCTTTCTAATATCTATCTTTACAACATTCCCACTTTCATCTACTCGGATTTAGCCCTCTTTGCTGACAATACGACTCTCTGCATCAGTCGTAAAAATATATCAACTGCCAAGGATAGATTACAATCAGACCTTCTACTAAAGTAGAAGGTCTGATTGTCTAATGTCTTCTACTAAAGTAGAAGGTCTTATGTCTAAAGACATACTGGGCTAGAAATTGGCAAAGAAAAGTTAATATGACAAACTGACAAGCCAAACTTTTTATACTTTGCAAACCTATCATTCCATCTGAATTATTATTATTATTATTATTATTATTATTATTATTATTATTATTATTATATTATTATTATTATTATACAATCAAAAAATACCATGGATTTCCTCTAACTCACCTATCAAATACTTCGTTCTCTTCTTAGATACAAAGCTTACATGGAATATACATATTAACAATATTATTCGTAAAAATTACGTAAAAATACATAAACTTCACTCTATTATTAACTATAAATCTCCTATACATATTCATACTGCCAAACTAATATATATTTCAAACATTCATCCCACGCTAATGTATGCCTGTCCCATCTGGTCCAATGCGACCAAATCTCACATTAACAAAATTCAGATACTCCAGAATAAATTCATCCGTAAAATTCTTCATACTCCATGGTACTTTCCTAACACACAATTACACAATGAACTAAAAATTGAAACTATTCATACTTTAATCAATTATCGCAGCCAAACATTCTTAAACGATGTTTGCAACAAACATACACTCCTAATCTAGGCCAATCATATCAATTTCATCGACGAATACTTTCAAGATTTCCTAAAGATAAATTCCATCCTCCATAAACTACATTATGTTTATTAACTTTCTCCCTCATTCGAAAAAAATTAGTATCTAATTACAATTTTATCCTAATAATGATTTTGGGTGAAAAGATGACATGGGTTCCACATATCAAGAATTTAAAGAATGAGTGCACCAAAAGAATGAGCCTTGTCAAAGTAATTATCCATACATCCTGGGGAGCGGATTATAGGATTATAAGAAGAATTTACCTGGCAATAGTTAGATCCAAATTGGACTATGGCTGTATACTATATGATGCGGCCAAGACGAATATAAAGAGATTGCTGGATCCTATCAATAATATGGGAGCGAAACTGTCGTGTGGGGTCTTTAAGACCAGCCCAACTAAGAGTATTTTGTGTGAAGCCAATTTATTATCTTTAGAAAAACGTAGAAGAAACCTAATTATGGGATATACGATCAAAGTAGTAGCCAACAAATTGAATCCAATAAACAAGGTATTCGAATATGCATACAAACATCAAATTATGAAAAGAAGCTCCCGAAGCCCTTAGCAATAAGGGCAATTCAGATACTAGGGAAGATACAAGAGAAACTTCCACTCCTAAAGATTACGATCTTACCTGACTATGCTCCTTGGATAATACGAGACATCAACGTTATTGAATTTGCGAACATCCCTAACAAGCAGTATACAAATTCTCGTGAAATTTGTGTCCAAATAAGAAATGAACTAGCAAAATGTGATAGTTACAACACAGTGTATACTGATGGTTCAAAGAATATAAACAACGTAGGTTGCGCAGTAATAGCTTCATGTGAGGTGATCACCAAAAAATTACCTGATGACTTTTCAGTGATGTCCAGTGAATTATATGCCATAGTAGAGGCCCTTACATACATTACAAGGGCCAATCAAAAAAGATTTATGATAATAACGGACTCTAGAAACGCTGTATCTGCTATAATGAATCTATCTGTTGATAATGTTCAAGAGATAGTTGGAAAAATCAACCAACTAAGCAGTGAGGGCAAAGAAATAGCGTTGAGCTGGATACTTTCGCACGCTGGCATTGCAGAAAACGAATTGGCAGACAGAAAAGCTAAAGAAGCAGCACAAAGCGAAGTTAGAAGTGATATACCAGTAAGCTATCAAGAATATCTCAAGAGAGTCAAGAACAAATTAGCTGATCTTGACTGTAAAGAATGGAACAACTTACAGGGTTACAAATTAAGATCAGTTAGAAAATGTGAAGATGATAATCCAACGGTCAGGTTCTGCAGAAACGATCAGGTTGTCTTGACAAGTTGCAGAATAGGGCACACAACATTTTCTCACATTTTATTGAACAGGACTGATGCTTATAACTGCAATGCATGCAAGATTTCTCTTTCAGTAGAACATTTGTTTGCATGTCCTAAATATGAAAGTTTAACCCTTTCACTGCCAAGAGCCGATGAGATCCGATGCGTGTTTCAAAGCCAAATTGCCACGGTCCGATCAGAGCCGATGGCAGCTTCGCTTATGCTTTTAATTCATTTAATCAGAAACAGATAGCGTAGAATGCCTCTTATCGTGTTGGTTAAGGTTTCAAATGGTCGTTTTGAATGAAACTTATTTCTTTCTAATGTGTTTGAAGTTATAAAAGCTATTACATAAAGATGCAGCATAAGTGCAATATGGCATTTTCTAAGAAACAAAATTTCACACAATAATTTTAAAAAATTGTAATATGTAAGCTATACTTTAAAAAACAATAAATATTTAAGGACTTTTTCACAGATGTGTAAAAAGTTTGTTTTCAATACTTGTAGATCTAAAAAGAAACAATTATAGCAAAAAAATCGTTTTTAACTTAATTTATTTTTGAAATTTGAAAATATATTGTGTTAAAAATTATTTTTTTCCAAGAGAATATATTATTCTACCATAAATCCGAGACATTTTAAAAGTAATTTATATTTCTTCTTTCTACAAAAAAATGTTTGCATATCTTTTAAAATAAAGCTGTTAGAGAGATTTGAAAATGTGTCTGCATTTTTTTAATTTCCCCTGTGGCAGTTTTCGCAGTACTTGGCCGGGAGGCGCCGGCAGTGAAAGGGTACAAATTAAGTTCTCCTGAAGATCTCAATAACAAAGAAAAGTGCATTAAATTAATTTGCTTCATGAGGGAAATTGAAGTGTATAACAATATTTAACCATATATGTATAATTCTGAGTTACTGTGTTATTTTGTACTGACTGTGTAATTATAAAAGTAGTCGCTAATAACCATATGTAGTTGATGCGACTTTAAATAAATCAAATCAATTTTTTCCTAAGAGAATTTATATTTTTAACATAATGTTGTCAATAATCCCTTCGTTAGGTGAGATCCAAATCTTCGGTGATGTCAATTTGTAATGTGAAAAACTCTGAAAGACATTCTTGTCGAACAGGCAGAAATAATTTTTTTTAAACGTTTTGGATTAAATTATAATTTCTAAATTAAAATTTAAAGAAGGGTAAGGGCCATGCATGCAAGTGGAGGGATTCAGGAAGAGAATATTAAATAACAATAATAAGGGTTTTATTCATTGAGTTGTACTTATAAACATTAACATTCTTTGAGTTGTAGTTGTAAAATGCTATATACTACGTATGTGATGTTTAAGTTCACAGCCAAATACAGATCACACGGTTTGTTTAACTTGAAGTAAGTATTGTTATTCCTTCGTAGCAATAAAGAAAATTGCCAATCCCATGCGAGAAGGAAATACAAATAGCATTCATAAATTTTCGTAACCATGCCTCTGTAAAGACGGTCTATCTGACTCACAAATTAATTTATCATAACGGATCAACCTCGGTATATCCTTCGGGCTAAAATCGGGATAAATGCATACAGAAATACTGTATGAAAATTAAAAAGAATAATCAAATAAAAAGGTACCAGGAAAATACCCCCGTAATAATATATTATTCATTATTTTACATTTTTATTACATATTATATTTACAACAATACTGTACGTTTATACTGTTCAAGTAAGAGTACTAAATTACAACAATTTATAGAATTAAAAATCCAAACTATGAGCGCATGACATTCCTCTCGTGCTCTCCAATGGTGAAGATAGGGGTGGAAATGTACTTGGCCAATCGCCAAGTAACCTTTCCCCAGCTCACAATTCTCAGTGCTTTAATTACAAACTTTTCATTACTGGCGACTTTCATTCACATAATTTCTACATTGAATGTAAAATATTTATTTTCTGTTAAAATAATGATGTCCGTATTCATCAAGAGCTATCGACTTCCATTAAAAGAGGATGCAATTTACTCTAAAAAACGTTAGATTTGTTTTTTAGATTTAATAAAAGTTTGTTTTGAGCTAATTTTCTGTGAAAACAGGATTACTAGTAAAATATGATACATTTATTACTAAGTACCGATTGTACTACATTCTTATCTAATTGATCCTTAATTAGTTTGACCCAAATGAATCAAAAATAAAATGAAATGAATTCAAGAAAGAAAAATAATAAACTCAGGTTCATATTCTGGCCTCTTTATAGATAGATAGATAGATAGATAGATTTATTACTAATTCTGCAAATAAGTTCCAGAACTTGGTGGCAGAATACACTAACTAAACATTACAAAACTTAACAACTATACAAAATTTTACAAATTTTACACACTTTACAAATTAACATAAACATTTCACCGTGCAAGCTTCCATAGCACTTCACTTCACTTCACTTCACTTCACATCACTTCATTTCACTTCACCTCGCCTCGTCTCACCTCACCATACTGCCAATCACATTTTAATGTGATTCTGACACACTCTTTTCCCTCAACTTCACATCACTGCACTACACGCCACTGCACATAATAATAATAATAATAATAATAATAATAATAATAATAATAATAATAATAATAATAATAATAATAATAATATAATAGTAATAATAATAATGTTATAATAATAATAGTTATAATATAACATACTTTACATAGGAGGTAATAAGACACATATAAACATCTAGGAATTTAATTTATTTTTAAATTTGCTGACATCATGAGGGAAGGGCTCAAAGATTGTCACAGGCAAGTCGTTCCAGTCTCTAATAGTTCGATTCGTGAATGAATATTTCCCAACGTCCGTTTTCTGAATTCTTGTCTGAATTTTGTGCATGTGATCCGCTCTGCCGAAATATGTAGGTTTCCCTAATCGACTTTGAATTTCTTTCCACGGTCGAAAGCCTGTGTACGCTTTATACATAGCATAGAGACGCGATTTCATTCTCCTTGTTTCGAGTGACTCACATACTTTATTCCTGGTACCCCTGAAAGCAAATTTTGAAGCTCTACGCTGAACCTTTTCTAGATTTCTTTGCTGCAAAAGTCTGTATGGGTCCCAACATATCGCGCCATATTCTAATATGGGTCGCACTAATGACATATATGCCAGTTCTTTGGCACTCACTGAACTCTTTTTGAGAATCCGCATAATAAAATGCAAAGATCTCCATGCTTTCCCTACAACGAAATTTACTTGATTTTCCCATGTCAATTTACTGTCTAGCTGAACTCCTAAATATTTGCAAGACGTGACTCGAGGTATAACATTATTATTCAATTTATATGCGGTTTCATTGTAACTTCGACCCCTACCAAACGTGATGGATTTGCTCTTTGAACTATTTATTTCCATGCCGTTTGTATCCGCCCAGATATGTAATTTGTCCAAGTCTCGCTGCAAAATATTCTCGTCCTCCTCCGAGTTAACAATTCTATAAATTACGCAGTCATCTGCAAAGAGTCGTACATTAGATACTAAACGTGTCGGTAAATCATTAACGAAGGCAAGAAACATGAGTGGGCCGATGACACTCCCTTGTGGAATTCCTGACGTGACGTTTCGCGAAGTTGATAAGTAATTTCCGATTCGGACCTTTTGTGTCCTGTCACGAAGTAGTTCGTTTATCCACGCTACCACTCTAGTGTCTAAACCCGAATCTATTAATTTCTTTACAAGACGATCGTGTGGAACAACATCAAAAGCTTTGGCAAAATCAATTACAATCGCGTCGATCCTACCACCTTCATCAACTACGTCGGCTAGGTCCTGTAAAAGTGAGACTAGCTGACTTTCGCACGAAAAACCATTCCTGAAACCGTGTTGACCCTGATAAAGCCATTGCTTGTCCTCCCATTCTTTCCTGATATAGCTAGAAATTAGATGTTCCATAAGCTTGCATACGACTGATGTAAGACTTACCGGTCTATAGTGTAACCGTTCTCCTCGATCCTCACCGATTACAAAAGTAGATCTGTCATTTGCCTACTTCGCGACGTGTGATTACACCGTCACGCATCCCTGGGAATATCTCAATTTACGGATAAACTTCCCTATTGGTAGTGGGTTCGTCTTTGTTAAACTACTGATCAATTAACAAGCCAACACAATTTTTCAGTTTTAAATGACAAATAACATATATTCTAGAGCGCCAAAATGTAACAAATTTTACATTTTTCGTTTACATCAATGTAATTACATGTATTCTATCGAATGAAAATCACTGTACAAATGAAATTCACAGATCCTCCTATGTTCTCACTTTTCGTAAAATCATGGTAGCTAATTCCGTACCTAAACTGCAGTTTTTCACTAGAATAATAATAATTCAGATCCCTGTTTACAAGAAAACAAGCAATGGATACATATCTACACTTCACAAAGAACATCACACATGAGACACACAAATCATAGTACAAATATTCATCCTGTAAAAGAAAAATACATACACACAATACTCGAAATTCACTACTACCTTTTAAATCACTAATTACGTTACACTCAATAGTCACATTTGACCTTCGGCTTCTACATAGCCTTTCTACACAAAATTTTGTTTCATAACGTCTCTTAAATGATTTGAATAATTAAAATATGACTCTAAATAAATAATTCTGTACAAAACAACTTCTATCATAAACATAAAGAATTACTTTAATCTGATTCTTGTTACGACTGTCGAAAAGAAATAAAACCACTGGCTAGCAAGACCAATGTTCTAAGAAACTTGCCCGATCAACGTCTGTTTTTGAGGGAAGCTCACATTACAACGTTTTGGCTAGTATAATGATAATCCTATCTCACAAGTTTTTTCCAGACTGAAATCTAATGAGTGTTCTTTCTGTGACTCACAACCGGCGAATTCCTCAAGTTGGTCCCGCGCTGTGTAGCTGGCCCGTCGCGCGACCCTCGCGCCTCAAGGTCGTCGTTCTTCTGCAAGGTCCCTGCGTAGCCTGTCGCACCGAAACTGAAGTACTCCGAACACCGTCTCCCAGTCGTTCGGCGAAAATTCACCACAGCTTTCGCAGAGGCGATGGTCGCATCAGAATGCGAGTCCGAAACTCCAAGTTATGACTTCGTAATGGCAAAAGTCAAACTAGTTGTTGGATAATCCGTCTTTCTGATAACTCTCAAAATTCCATCATAGGATTTCCAAAGTGAAATTCCCAAAAATAAGAATAAAGAATATATATAAAGTATGAAATATATGAAAAATATGAAAGCTGTAACAAAGAAGAAACATGTCCTATGTTACAATAGTCCTCTTTTCTAGCAACAAGAATGCAGCAACGTGGTTTTACAGATTCATTTCGATCTATTACCGCCGTCGTTCTTTCATTCATTGCATTCTTGTTTAATATTCATTTACTAATTCCATGTAATCTCACGGTATTCACAGTACGTAAATTCATGAAAAGTGCTCAGTCAATTACCTTTTATTAAAGCTTTTGTGTTCCGCAATCTTCGCGTGTCCCTCGTCGACTATGTGGCGTACTCGTAGGCAACTGTTCTCCTCGACGTCTCGAACCAGAAAGAGAGCGAGCTCTTTTGACGCAAGTTCACGCCACGTCCGTATTTCCACGAAAATTTCCTGATTGGCTACGGTCTGAGTGCGTTCAGAAATCCTTCTCTGACTTACGCCATCTCTTCGCCACTGTAGAAACTACGTGTAGGGCCTAATGTCGGGTATTATTGCTTCCATTTTCCGTTGGTTATAAATGTGACCGGCGACAAGCGGTTACAATAGTTACTAAGTAATGTCTTGTCGCCACTTTTAAAAATAGGTACGACGAGAGCCAGCTTCCAATCTTCCGGTACGCAAGCGTTGTTTATCGATACATGAAATAACCTAATTAAATATGGTATAATAGCCTCTCCACCTAATTTAATGACGTCCGTGGAAATAGAATCCGGGCCTCGTGATTTCCCTCTCTTCATTAATTTTATTCTTTTCCGCAAAGTATTTACATTAATATGAAAAAGACTTCTATCTGACAGTGATGGTATCTGAATACAATTTGACTTTTGCTTGAAAACGGAGCTAAAATACGCGTTAAAAGCATTAGCTTTTTCACAATCGTCCGATATTGGCGAATTATTAACCCGAACAACTGGAATCTCATCTTTATTTCCCTTCCTTCTACGAACGTATTTAAAAAATGCCGACCAATTTTTACTGCCCTCCGCATCAAGAATATGAGTTAAATGATGTTCCTCTGCGATTTTCTTTTCCTTCCTCAAAGCTTTTGAATAATTTCGAAATAATGTCATATGGTTTTCACTACAGTGTCTGTTGCTAAACGCTTCTCTGGTTTTTCTTTTCAACCGTCTGATTTTCGCATTATAATATTCCGGATCGCATTTTGCTTTTAACAATTTACTTGGTACAAATGCCTGCTCGGCATTTACTAGAATATTTTTAAACGCTTCCCATATTTCTTCCATTCCTCCTCCTATACTAAGGAATTCGCCATACCGTTCTCTTAAGTAATTTTGAAACTCTGCTACATTCGCTTTCTTGTATTCCCTCACTAGAATACCTGTCGCAACATTTTTCCTTGAAATACTTAACTGTAAATCAACTAAAACGGCTTTATGATCACTTATGCCTTCTAAAACGTCACACGACAAAAATAAGTCCTTCGGTCTAATTAGGCAAATGTCCAGAATCGCGTCCTGTCGGGTGGGCCGGTCTACTACCTGTGCTAATCCGCTGTCCCAGACAAGTCTGTTGACTAGTTGTACTTTCCCTTCGCAAACAATCCCTTTCCAATTTGCGTCTGGGAGATTTAGGTCTCCAGCAATGACTACATGACGGCTATTTATATTTTTTGTTCTTTCGTAGAGCGCGCCTAAGATTTCATAACTATTGCCCGGCGGACGATAGCAAGCAATTATTTCTAAGATACTTCCCGAACAAAAAATTTCTACACCCATCATTTCAAATTCTTTATCAACCCAATTTGATTTGATATTAAAAGTGTTTTTTACGCAAATAAAAACACCACCGCCTCTGGTTTCGCGATCTCTCCTAAACGTAAGGTAGTCTGAACGAAAAATTTCCGGGTTTGCTACCGCGTCCGAAAGCCAAGATTCAGTTCCTATCACGATATCAGGATCACATGCTTCAATTAAATTCCACAGTTCGGTTTCCTTATTCATGATACTACGACAGTTCACCTGCAACAATCTAATGAAGCCTCTCCTCACCTGAAAGTCAGTGTTCAGGTCCCATGCATCCTTCCTAGGTTCCTGCGCCGCGGTCACTGCCATCTCCTCCCCCGCAGCAGTCACACGCGTCGTCTCCGTCACCTCCCCCGCAGCAGTCACACGCTTTATAAAACCACTGCACGTAACAATATAACTCAATATGTGTGCCAATAACTCTATTAATATTATTATTGTTGTTATTATTATTATTATTATTATTATTATTAATAATATAAAAATAAACGAATTAATATAAAATTATAACAAGTGTTTCAATATTGAGAGTAACAAACAACATCATGGATTTAATCCTATTTTTAATTATGAGTGTATTTGAAAGAAGAGCCTGGAGTATATTAGTTTTAATATTTAGTGAAATAAACAGAAGCAATAGTGCTTTTACAGACAGTTTGTTTAAATCTTCTATGGTGCAATTCACAGAGGAGAACTTACCACATGAGTCCTTTTCATTCTACATTTTATTTTCCAAGAATGATCTATCCCACTTTTCTAAGACGACTCCTGAAATCTGTTACCGAATCAGAAAGGGATGGAAGGGTAGCGGCGAACGGCAATGTCGCTGGAAATCGGAAAAATAAAAAGGAAACGGTGGGTTGGGAGTGCAGATATTTTAGAAAGGTAGCGATCGATATGAGCCGCAGGGGTGTAGAATATATCAATACTGGATGAAAATGTTTTATTGAAACGTGTATGAAAATATGAACAGAGAAAACCTCTCAACTCAGGTACTGAGTGCTACTGGAAAGTGTGGGTATTAAAAAAATATATGATTGTGAGCTCAATGAACTACTGGTGCTACATCAGACAGTTCGATTGCGGAATAACAATTTTGGAGAAAATCGGCTGAACAGTTTGTGTACTTTTGAGTACTTTTCATGTAATTTTACGTGAATATACGGACGAGACTGTACGTGCTGTTTAGCACCACCAGTCGTCATTTAGCACGATCCAAACAAGTAAGTTATATGAAATATTCCACTGATTACAGAGGCACACAAATATTTATACAGGTGTTCGGCCGATAGCATTCAGACGTAGTCAAGGGTATTTTACATACCTGTCAAACATCCATACAACGAGACATAACAATCACTGGCAAATGCCACTGGTGTAACTCCGAATAAATGAAATTTACCGCTACAAAAAGTGAGACCTCAAAAAGTCTTTACACAACTAGATCTAATTTTTCTACTCATGTCATTTTACGGCAGTTTCTAGAACTATGAAGTCACATACTTCAAGAACCACATCACCGTGTTTTAACAGGATTCTTTCAGAAGCCTGTGAACATGGGTGTGGTTTGCAAGCGAGAATTTTAAATTTTGACATCGCTGCCATGAATAGAGACTAATGGAAATTAAATTTGAAATTAAAGTTCGTAAAAATGCAGCGTAAACTGGGAATTTATTAAGAGGGATTACTGGAGTACTGTTGTGTGTTGTGCTAACGTGTGTCGTTTCACGTGTGTGTTTTCATACGTGAAAGTCGATCCCAAAAACAGTCGACCTGTTACTGTCAGAATAGATGATAATGTGGAATCATTTTGTCGTCTGCCAACAGACACTCGTCGTATTAATCTCCAAATGATTGCTGATAGTTTGAATATTGGTAAGCAGTCATCTCGGTAAATTGTTGCTGAAAAATTAGGAAAAAGAAAGATTTGTGCACAATGTGTTCTTTAGGGTTTTATGTAAAAGGAGAAACATGATCGCATTGCTTGACGCCAAGTTCTCCTTCTGATAGTTCTAGAAGATATTTTTGATTAAAAACATCATTACTGGTGATGAAATATAGAGTTTTACAGAAGATATGGCTTCTAAAAACATTGCAGAACGAATAGGCAAAAACCATTCGATTCTGAGTGCAATGGCGTAGAACCTATTTTCTACAGGCCATGAACATGTAGGAGTGACGTGAAGAAAAGTGTGTCAAACAATGAGATGTGTATTTTAATGAAACAAATTATTTTATCCATATTATATTTTTTCTGCCTTTTATTGCAATTATCTAAAGACATTGGGATGGCTTCTGGTATGTTCATGGTCAAAAAAGGGATGATTTTTTAACTTTCTACCGACTGAACCATATCAGATCCAACATTACCAACGACTCTGCTGAGACTCTGATTGGAGATGTCCTTGGATTCGCGTCTCGATGATGGCAAATATTTGATAACAGCTAGATAGCTAGATTGAATTAAGCCGCTGTCTGGAGAAGAATTCTAGCGGCCGGTTGCTGTGATCGGTGGTTTCTCCGATCAACACCAGGCGAATGCCGAAGCAGTACCCTAACAAACGAGCCACAGTCCGCACGCGATCATTCCTTCCTCTTCCCTGTCCTATCCTCACCCCTTACACAAACTTACAAACTCTATACTACCTCACATATCAAAATATCAATCAGAAGCTTCAAGCTTGTCTTCGATAGGGCGGTACCCCGCTGGAGATTAATATTCCCCGCCAGCCGTCGGGTAGGTTGGCGACGTAACTCACCATTAAGCGGGAAAGAAACACCGCCTCACAGTGGGATAAAGCATTCATTACACTAACGGGAAATTCTTATTAGTTTTGTAAACACAAGCGTCGTGAGATTCTAATGTAAGTGGATGATCTTGGCTGCTCGGGTGACGCCGCGTCGAAGGCTGTGTTGCCTACGTTTCGACCATCTTTTCGTGGTCTTCCTCAGGGCTGATGTGCCCTGCGAAAGACCATGAAAAGATGGTCGAAACGTAGGCAACACAGCCTTCGATGCGGCGTCACCCGGACAGCCAATATCATCCACATGACTCCGGCCGCGGAAGCCTACGACTTCACTTCTAATGTAAGTCTTTACATAATGTAACAAAGTTCTTCTCAGTTTCCTGGGTACCTGCTGGTTATTAATTCTAGTACCGAAAGAGAATAAAATTGCAATTTTTTACAGATTTGAACTGATATTTATTAAAACCATAAAAGTATTCATAGTGTATTATTCAACATGAAAATAATGTTACGTATTGAAACATCAAGCTCAAGTATTGATTTAACTGTCTTAGATATATCAGTCAATAGAATTCCCGAACTGTATAATTCAATATGAATATAAACGGTTACTCCTTGAAAAATTCCACTCAAGTATTGATTTAATCTTTTCAGAAATATCAATCAATAGAATCCTCATATTGTATTACTGAACATGAAAATAAACTGTTACGCTTTGAAAATTACGCTCAAGTATTGACTTAATCGTTTCAGAAATATCAACCTATAGAATCCTCGTATTGTGTTACTCAACATGAAAATATACTTACTCTTTGAAAATTACGCTCAAGTATTGATTTAATTGTCTTAGAAATAACAAAATCAATAGAATCCTCGTATTGTAATATTCAGCATGGAAATAAAGTGTTACTCGTTGAAATATACGCTCAAGTATTGATTTAATCGTCTCAGAAATATCAATCTATTTAGCCTCTAGAAGTTTGTAACATTTATTCCGAGTCACCCCGTAACACACAGCGGGGGCGCAACGACGGCAGGGCAGTCCGCGTCTCATTTGTCGCGCCGCGCGCGCGTAATTGTCCATCAGTAAAGCGACGCGCGGGGGCGCGGGGGAACGGGGGGGGGGCTGGGGGGGTCGAAGAGGAAGTGGACCGTGACACACCGCGCCGTCCCCGCAATTTGCCACTCGGCCTCCGCCCCCCCCCCTTCCCCTCCGCGCCCCGCTCCGCGCCTCCCCCACCAAGCGCTCCGCCCCGCGCCTCCCCGCCCCGCGCCCCGCGCCTCCCCGCCTCCCCGTCCCGCGCCTCCCCGCCCCGTACCTCCTCGCCCCGCGCCTCCCCGCCTCGCGCCTCCCAGCCCCCCGCCCCCGCCCCACGCCTCCCCGCCCCGTGCCTCCCCGCCCCGCGCCACCCCGCCCCGCGCCTCCCCGCCCGCCCTCCCCGCCCGGCGCCTCCCCGCCCCGCGCCACCCCGCCCCGCGCCTCCCCGTCCCGCGCCTCCCCGCCCCGCGCCTCCCCACCCGCGCCTCCCCGCCCGCCTCCCGCCCCGCGCCTCCGCCCCGCGCCTCCCGCCCCGCGCCTCCCCGCCCCGCGCCCCCCGCGCCCCCCGCCCCGCGCCTGCCTCGCCCCGCGCCTCCCCGCCCGCGCCTCCCCGCCCGCGCCACCCCGCCCCGCGCCTCCCGCCCCGCGCCTCCCCGCCCCGCGCCTCCCCGCCCCGCACCTCGCCCTCCGCGACTCCCCGCCTCGCGCCTCCCGCCCCCGCCTCCCCGCCCCACGCCCTCCCCACGCCTCCCCGCCCCGCGTCTCCCCGCCCCGCGGCCCACGTCACGCGGCGTCGCTGAGGAAGACCTCATGGCCGGCCCGCACCGCTGCATGGCGCGGCGCGTCAGAGGCTCGTCGAGGGCATGATTGAAGACCGCTCGAAGCACGCACGGCCAGGGGCTCGCTAATGGCTTAAAGGGGTTATCAATGAGCCCGGTGAGATCGGTACTGGGGCAAAATTTCAAAAGATACAATGTTGGCGAAAGTCATTACTCACTTTTCCATTTTTCGGAGAAACAATTTTTTTTTCTTTTTCTAGAGCTTTTATCCAGCCAACAGCCGGTTACCCTTTACGTACCGATGGGACCTATATTCGACCATACACTAGACCAACACACTTGCGGGCTCCTCTGATCTGGGGTCAGCAGAACGAGAGGCCCTCCGCGACAAAACACACAAAGTCATGGGACAAACAACCAAGCCCAAGGCGGGACTCCAATCCGCGAACCTTCGTACCCAAGCGCTGAGAAGCAATACAGTTCAAAGTCTATTTTATAAATGTATTAATAAAACAACAAACGAATAATTGGCATATGTATTTGCGTTCGAAACAACAGTGCGCAAGGAAAATCTCTCCGTGGTGGCATCTTGCTGCCACGGATATTATGTTGTAGTACGAGCTGCAGCTTTCAAACGTAAGTTGTGTACTCACCACTATCATAATAGAGGCTAGAAGTGTCGTCCCCTTCATTTGTTTCCCAGTGATCGGGTTGCTGCCAACATAAATGCATTTTGTAATAGGAGGCCCTAATCCGGTTTACTGTGGAGACTTTCCTGGCACACTTTATAACATAAATTGTGTTTTTCTAATGATGTCACCTTATATATTATTTATTCATCTTGTCATAAGATGTTTGCTCAGTTCGTAAGAGATACGTTACTTTAGAGTGCACTTATTTCTCTATATCTTATAAATTACAATTAAATTATTTCTAAAAGGGTTTTAATTAAATAATTTTCAAACTTGCAAGAGACACAAGAAGCTTCTCAAAGTATGTAGACGTCTTTTACATCCTCCATAATTTGCAGTGAATTTTATTTCCAATCAAATAGAAATTACTTAGAAACTTTCGTTTTTCTAAGATTATTAAAACATTAATATTTGTTTATTTTTTTAAAAAAAATGCAATGTTCCTTAAAGGTTCCTTGCTAGAAAATCCTCCAGATATTATTTTTTATATTACGATTGAGATGTATTTCAATGTTAAAATGATTGTAAAGCATTAACTACTGATCAAGAACAATACATTATTAAAAACATTATATATTCATTACAGAAGCAGAAAATGTTTGAACCGTCTCGATGGAAATGTTTACTAAAACTGTTACCACACACGGGTCTCGTCAGACGATTCACCTTACACGTCACGTAAATATCTAACATAACTCTTAGTAGGTTTCGATACACTGTCTTCTTTGAAAGTATAGATTAACTTGACAATGCAAGTGAAAATGCAAATTCAAGTGGTCTAAGCAAAGATTAGGGTTGCTACCTCTAGAAGTCCATGACCTGGATATTTTGAAGGAGGAGGGTAAAACAAATTACGTCATAATGAATGTGATACTAGACCGTAGAATTTGGGGGTAAATACATGAAAATCTATTATTATGGGTTATTTCTAATTCATGGCTCGAGATGTAAATATTATAGATCATATACATGTTGATGTTACACATCTTACACAGAGAGAAATAAAACGTGAGACTCATGCTCTCGAATCGTATTACAGCCCATCATGGCGGTTTTCGAGATGCATCGATTTATTGCGCATTTATTTTTTAAGTTTAAATTCTGTTTATTCAAATTATCATTTATTATAATACTTTTCGTGAAGAAGAAAAACAATTTAATGTGAAATACGGATTCTTTTTTTCAGATTATAGGACTAACCATTCAGTAGTCGCGTGGATTACTATTGTAATCGTTCCAATCGTATTAATTCGCTGTTTACAACAAGAGTTGACTAACGTTTGGCATGGGCCTCAACTACCGTATTATAGCGAACTATGACTCAAGTGATAACTGCTGCATTAGTTATAAGCGCCGGAAGCAGTTTGGATTACAATAGTAATCCACGCGACCACCCACGTTTCAGTTTCTGACCTAAGCTGACACCATAAATTTCGCTGCAATCGATGCTATGAATGTTTATTCACAGTACTACGGTAGAGAAAGATTAACCAGAAGGAAATTTCTAAAAGATCTTGCTTTGTCCTTTATGAAATTGTCGTGACCGGCCGCACGTAATCAAAAGTGCCGCCATCGAATGACGTCAGCAGGGCGTTGCCGCCCCTGGCGGCAGTGGGCAACATCCAGCGCGGGCCAGCCGTGCCCGGCTGAGCGCGGCCGTCACGCCTGAGCGGGCGGGGGTGAAACTCGACCCCGCCCCTGCTACGCAGCCAGTCAACGGGCCTACGGCCCGGGGCCGCTATAAGAGGGCCTCGGCGCAACGCCGAGGCAGAGAGCGAGCGACTGTGGTAGTGTGACGATCTGGCGGTATAGTGGTGTTATTGTGTAGAGAGAGAGAGACGACGAAAACTGTGCTAATTCGGACTTCCCTTCTGCTATTTGGTGACTCGGCATTTGTTGGTATATCTCCTGGTTTACGACGACACGGCTACGTTCTCTCTGCAAGTTCTCCTGGTTATTCGGCACTACGGCTTTGTACCTGGTTTTGTCAATAAATTTGTTTTAAGAACCCTGGTGTGTTTAATTTGGATACTTCAGAAATCACAAAATCTTTGACGACAGCGATAAGAACACGCAAGAGACTTCTGCTGGGAATCCGAGAAGGAGCTGAGGGTTCAGCGGAGTCATCAAAGGTCAACGTAGGATGTTATCTCTGTGGACATCAATAAAATAAGTTCACTCAACAGTACTGCAAAAATTGTGTCCAGTGGGTGTGCCACATTCAGAAAATCTATGGGATATTTATGTGATTTTAAATTGAAACGTATTCAGAATAGAGGCTCCAGATGTTTAAACAATTTTTTCAAACTGCTTCATTTAATAATCGCAATGCAAACTATAACAAGTATACAACACATATAGAACACAAAAATTTTCAAAAACAAATATCTACCCTCATGAATTTTACTATATTTGTTTAAAGGCATAATACATGCATTTTCCGTAGCATTTCACAGAACTGGTAATACGAACGTCGACTCGTATGTCGACGTTCTAAAAAATAATTAGTATTTTGTCAATGTTCAGTGCTTTAAATACAATTACTCGTCCATATTTGAACCAAAAGACGATTTGTTTGTAAAATATTCTTAATATGAATTTTTGAAATGTATTACAATTGTAGTCCACGCGATCACTGAAGGGTTAACTGCATGAGCCAAAGAGAAGTACCGCTATCACGCCCTTCACTCACATAACGTACTTCTGCCAAACAATTACGCATATATTTCACAACGAATTTAACCCTCCTTTAGTCGCGTGAATCGATTTATCTTAAATAGTCGCTGCTGCGAAGGAAACCTACGGGTTCAGAAATTCGGCGCAAACAAAACATTTCATCAGTCAAAAATGTTCTAATTGATACAGTTTTTAATACACATTAATCAATTGTTCAGTTTTACGTAAATATAAATTATAAACATAATAATAATAATAATAATAATAATAATAATAATAATAATAATAATAATAATAATAATAATAATAACAACATATGATGGAACTTTTAGAAATTGAACGTAATGAAACGTCTGCAAGTGTAACATTTGCTCGTGGTTTGATGGGTTTTTTTCTCAATCGCGGAGAGCACGTCTTCCAGACTTTGAAGATTACTCGCAGTTTGTGATTTTGGGACATGCGATGAACAGTCCGCCAGGTTATACATTTTTGAACGTATTTCATGGGAGTTGGATGCAGTAATGCAGTAACAAGTACAGCTTTTATTTCAACCCGATTAGTGTATCCCACGTCTCTTTAACAAGTTCAGTCTTATCTGCCTTCGTGTATCCTATGATTTGTGTATGTTACTATTTTTTCTAGTAATGAATCAGGAAAGAATATATTTCATGCACCGGCTACAGATTTCATATTGTGTACTTGACCTTTCACCCCTAGTAAATATAAGGCAATATTATGGTGATTGTACAAATGTTTTGAGGCGGTTTACACATATGCCACAAAGTTTTCTTTTGTATTTTCCAGTAAATGACGGGCAACCAAGAAAAGAATTGTCGAAATAAGTTGCAGCATCATCAAATTCACATTCTGCAATTTCATTAGGAAGCTCGATTGAAATACGTTGTTTTTTACAGCCTACATCGCCTTGCACGTATTTTTCCACATTAAAATTTTCGTTCCTAGACATATTTGCATGTTTCTTTGTTTCTGAACGCAGGGATTAGTTACAGATTAAAAGCGGGTTTCGAAGCGTCTTCGTCTGATTCTTTCGAAGACGAATTACGATCCCTGACTTGCAGATAATCTTCTTCCTCTCTGTCCGATTCATTACCAATTTCTAAATCAGTAGCTTCATCTAGCAAATACAAAACCATTTTTCTGAATTGATCCTCTTTATCGACGATATTTTATAATAAAAATACCAGGGCATATATCAAATAGGCATCCAGGGCAATGAAGAAGCGGATGCAGCTGCGAAGGCAGCAATCTCTCTCCACGAAATTGATACTGAAGCTGGCGGCTCACTCCCTGACTTTCTTACTTGCAGTTACGAAGCTTTGGGACCGGAACTGGAAAATGTTGCCTTCCAAATTACAAGCAGTTAGGAAGAATATCGAGGAATCTCCCACTTCCATTAGACTTAGCAGAAGACATCAAGTGGTTATAACCAGACCCCGTATAGGGTATTTTAAACTCAGTCACAGCTACCTAATTAAAAAGGCTACTCCTGATCCTTGCCCAAATTGCGGACTCGCAGTCTCCACGAAGCATATTATAATTGATTGCCACGTGATGGCGACTGTGAGAACAAACCTTAACATCAATGATAATCTCTACTGTATATTCAATTATTATCCCGGTCAAAAGAAAATTATAGAACTCCTCACCAAATTTAATATGCTAAATAGTATTTAGTTAAAGACTATACATTGTCTGACCTATGTATAACATCTAGATTTAGGATTTGTGTACGCGTATCCCATGAAAATGTGTAACCAGTATGTGAATTTGTAAATACTGTGTTTTTGTAACTGTGGTCACCAGTGACCTAGCTGATTATAAGGCGACCTTCAATAAATAATTTAAAGACAATACCAGAAGAAACCATAAATGCTTCAAGTAGCACAATGCATTCGAACGAGAAATCGAACACTCGGCAATGGTCGCGTTACGGAGATAATCTCAGGGTCAGCGCACGGGGTTCAGAAATACGCTGTCACCGGTGGAAGATTGAACTCACACTGCTACGCATCTCCCAATAGACTTGAAAGATGTTTGCATAAAGGTACTGAGAACAGTGCGACCATTCTCAGTTTCGCAACAAAATGGCAAGAAAAGAAAACGAGACCTGGAGGAAACCTCCGTGACGCGACTAAAGAAGGCTTAATTGTTCGTATAATCTTGACATTTTCCATATGAACTCGGTTCCCGGATATTACTTCTGAAACCCGTAATCTCCGGGTCAAATACGGAGATGTGGCTACCACAAGCGAGATACGTCTTACACAGAGGTGTCACGTGTTTGGTTTCCAAAGGCTACCTATACGTTGTTTACGACAAGTTCCTTCGGAATTCATAAAAGCATCCTTCAAACCTACGTTCATTAAAAATTAAATAATTCGCTAGTATTAGTTAAATTCTCTGTGCCTCAGTCATCTATCAAACAAAATTTGTATAAGATTGCATTTTGTACAACCGCACTCTTTCGAAGGTATTTCAAAGACTCCGCGTTTCTAAAATTTTGTCACGTCGTATATCTCTCTATATAAATAATCACTACTATTTTTTTAAAATCTCTTCTGAATTTTAAACTGTTCAAATACATTATTGCTTACTATAATTTAACTTCCAAAGGAAATTTTGTAATGGAATTTAAAGTACGCATTTAATTTGGAGGATAGATAATTAACCATTTTTACCTTATTACGTATTAATAAATACCTTAACTAACGACTGTCATACAATTCTCAACTCTTTCAAAATGAGTTACCCTGAGAAGAACGCATACCCCGATGTTGAAAATAATAGCCTTGGCGGGGGAAAGAAAATCCAACAGGTAACAAACGTCAGGAGTAGTTTATTCTAATCCGAACTACAGGAGCAACGTCGCGCAAAAAGAATATCTGCAAAATTACATTCCGCTTCGAGTCATCAAAGGAGCGCCCACATGTCATTCCACTTGATATGTTCGTAGAAACACCAAAGGGGATCGCCAACGCAGTTTCCCTTCCGGCGACGAAGCTCCGCTAAGAGCTGCGTAGGGAGGTCTCTGCGCGCGTGGGATGAGGGATGTGGGATGTTCTCGAAAGGTCGTCATAACGGCTCCTTTTCCTCAGGGTCTTTCCTTCGGAGCCCGCCGCCGTCGCCGCACCGCGCTGTGCCACTCCATCGCAGCGAAAGAGCACTCTGCGGAGAGCACGTTTGCAGACCCGATACCATCCTCCGTCTCCGATCGTTGCTCCGTGCTAGCGCTGCGCTGATGCCCGTTTCTTTGGATTTGCAAGGCACGACGTAAATGCGACGCAAAATGAAAATAACTAGCGCACCCGAGCAAAAACTCTCGCATGTAACCACCCTCTTCTCAATTTTTCCATTTGCATTTTAAGCCTGTAATATGTATTTATCTTCAAGACTCTCATTTCCTCCGTCACTTGTTCTATATGAATGTCTCCCTGTAATTGATAACAATACACCCTTGATAACACCATTGCCAATGCAAACTATTCTTATGTAACTTTATTACAGAGCAGAGAGGAACACCAGTGTAATCCAATCGCGTAGAATAACAAGTAATTAGCTCAATTTCATTTTCAGTTGAGTTTTTGAGAAGGTGGGGTAATATCGACAAGCGTCGAACAAGCAAAAAGTATTAGAATGTTCAAGAAGATCTCATCTTATATGTTACCGTGTGAGAAACGTTTCTTTGAAGCTTTAAGCTTTTAGATTTAAGACCCTAAAACGCTTCGTTTAGGAGTTATTTAACGATATAGATTTTAAAAAAGCGGCTAAGTGTTGCAGGTTGCATTTGACATGAATATTTGTTTTTTAAACAAATCCTTCATATCTTTAAAGCCAAAGTGCAATTCGTCACGTCTCCATGAAATTCTCATTCTTTAGAGACCTCATTTATAAAACAGTGTGAGGGCCGCAGAAGGTATGTATACTACTGAAGTAATATAGGAGACGATGATGAAAAGAAATAACGAGATCTGATATATTCCCAAATGAATTATAAGTGATTTCCCTTTATTGCCGAAGGTACTTCTGTGCGCATTGCGGTCGCCCATTGTCCATGCGCGCAGTAATCGTTGGGACTCTCTGGTAGCAAGAAATCGCAACGTTTAGTGCTAAATCATTATGTGGCTACTAGAGCGCTCCAAAACGACTTTTTTTTGCTGTAAGAAGGAGAAAAACCGTTAGACTCTAGCTGCATATGCCCCGTCATCTTCGGTGCAGAGCAATCACCGTTTGCTTCACACCGGCCTCTCCCTCCGACTTCACCACGGGCATATAGGAAGTAAGCGCGGTTTTAGATTCAACAATAGTATATTATGAAAAGATGATGTAATTATGGGTATTAATACACGAGTGTGATATTGCGATACGAGCGAGTATCGTAAACTTCACACGAGTGTATTAATGCCCATTACATCGAGTTTCATACAGTACTTGTTCTACGACTTATGCTAACTTTCATAAGTTAAACTTTTACATTCAATCGTTTCGTAGCAGTTGACATGCAGGATTCAGCCAAGGCCACCTAGCGGACAGCTCGCTACCCTTGCCTCAGATGGCTTTGGTGTTCCAGGCAGCATGCGAGAGAGTACAAAAGTTGAAGTAATGATTGCGACTCACCATTTTCGCTTTTTCTCTTATTTCTCGAGGTGCCAACACCACTTCTGATTCACTAGACATTTTAGACTAAAGAATTGACCGGCTTTTAAAGGCAACCACACGGCAGCCACATATAACACAAAATCACTTGCGTTCAGTTCTTAACGTCAATCAAATGTTCCATCCAATACCTCTCACTGCGCTAGTCAAATAGGATCAAAGTGAAATTACGATCCAATTTATTTTATATAATATCCCACGTAATATAGACTAATAATAAAAGAAATTAAAACTAACAAGCATAATATTAAATGGAATTTTAATGTACTCAATCGAACGAAACATTTACTAGAAAGACTGTCAATGATTAATTAAGTATAAATACTTGGTTTGTAAACTTCTCTGTGATTGGTCAAGAACCTGTATCATAATTAAATCTGTATCGTAATGAGTATCATTATACAACGGGTTACAGCCATCAAATGACATTATACAATGGGAGTAGAAAAAGTCATGAATACACTCCGGCCAGGAGAGTACTATGCCTAGGTGATCTCGGTTAAAACGACATCTAGTAATTAGGAATGTAAAACAAACTGCTTATAACGTTCATTTAAGGTATCTCTGTCAATTGGAGATATAAAATTTGCAATTTAGTGCAAAATATGCACTATATGAATTGATCAGAAATGTGGTTACATAAATGTAACAAGGGGCACTAGAGGTTTAAAAAAAGATACTCTAAATTCAACATGAATAGGCGCTGTATATTTGTTGTTAGTAAATAAAGTCGAAATATATTACGAAGAAAACAATAAAGAAATTATCAGCGAAGGTAAAGAAAAATGTGTTGTTATTCCTTGTTATAAGTGAATCTATTCTACCTGACCGCATTTAAGTTTAAAAAAATTTAAAAAGAACTAATATTTTGATGAATAGTTTTGGAAAGTAGTGGAGTACCTTGTGGTACCTCAAAAAGTGGGTTGAATGACTAGAGAAAATCAGTGGCGTATGGTGAAATTTGTTTCTAGGGAAGGAATTACATTTCAATGGTAGATTTTTAATTATTTACGTGGATAAGATGACAAATAGATAATTTAAACACTGAACCGATCAGCACATGCGGAGCCATCACACGCGCGCAGTGAGTCACGCTGTATGCAACTGGCCGATTGCTTCCGAAGGCGAACTGGGCTGAATGTGTCCGCGCGCGCCTACCACACGCACCAGCATATCTGCCGATCACAGCATTCCCTATGAGACCCTGAAAGTAGTCAGTCCAGTGCTTCCAAAGAGCTTCACAGCAGTGCTTCAAAGAGCAAACTCTACCCTATCTATTGGTGACAATAACAATTATGTGCTCATTTTGTAAAGATAAGGTTGGACGCGCCTAAATTAAACTGTTTTGACTTGGATTACAAGTAAATGATTCAAAATTACAGTCAAGTGGTATTAAAAAGTACTCTATCCTTGGAAATTATAAGGGAAGCAATGCGTCTCTTGCTTCCATGGAATAAACGCCCCAGGAGAAAATATGTGCAAGTGTTTTTCATTCTTTTTGGGTTGCATCTATAATACATTCATTCAAGTAAAAATTGTCATACAAATGACACTGTTAACAAGTAGTCATAATTCTAAAGTTTCTGTCAGAAGTCAATGTTTCCATTAATGCCAGCTACAATTCCATGTAGAGAAAATCCAATATTGGCTTAGTCAACAAGTACAGGTGAATACAAGAAAATTATTCATATTATTTACACATTTTGCAGGTAAAATTGTTTCAGAGTTATGATATATGGACAAGAATTGTTCCAAGCATAGAGCGTGCATACCTTGTACTTATTCACTGTCACATCACTTGCTGGATGCGTTTTGTGACAAGTCGCAAATTTCATTTATGAACATTTTAATGTTTAATGCCGAATACACGATAGGTTCCTTGGAAACAAAAAGCAGCGAAATATTCTTGAAATGATTTAGTCAACTCACCAGAAGTCGTTGAATACATGATGTACAGAACTCGGCTGTCGGTAAACCAACAATTGTACTAACAAAGGCGGCTTGAAAAATGGTGGGAGCAACACTATAGGAATAGATGTGATAAAATTGTTGTGCCAATTCAACAAGCAGAATGAATACAAACGTCTTAGTGAGCAATTGCAATATATACTAGATATATTTGTCGCTGATAGGTATATGGGTATATTTTTTTAAGGGCGAAAAAATCCTTCGTACGCCTTCCTTCGGAGGGGAAGTAAAGCCGGCTGTCCCATGTTAGTAGATTTACTGCATGTAAAAGATCCTCAAGCCTAAATGACGCCTCTGAGCTAAATTCAAAATCGCCTGTTTCGTCACCCAAGTAATACCTTCTTTCTCCCATGGTTGGTGAAAGGAGCGTAGCGGAATTTGCGTGGTCAGACGGAAGAGCAGGCCTCATGGCCTGAGTCTCGCCACGTAGAATAAGGCAAATTCAATTCAATTCAATATGTTCGAGAAGTATGGAGATAAGTAACAGTATTTTGGGGAAGAGAGTGTGGTAATCTCTATATAGTACTTGAACAACTGTATCTCTGTGATGTGCTGATATCATTAACACATTAAAACAAACATTAATTTTCCATGCTTAGGACCAATAGTTTGTATTTACCTCAACGAATAAGCAACAATCGTGAACAATATTCATATATTTAAACAAATCAATTTTTATGTTGCTAAATTTTTCAATTTTTGTTTCTAAATTGTTCAATCAAAGTTTTTGAACATAGCGATGGAGAGTAGGAGGGTAATTCACCTTATTTGACAGCAGATTCATTTAGATTATAAGAGAAGTGCTTTGTTCCTTGTTTTCTCTTTCTACTTTGATATGAAGTAAATCTATTAAGAGTGAAATTTTTATTAAAATTCTTGTCTGTCATTTTCTATTTTAAGGGAAATTATTTTGGCCATTCATGAGACGAGCAATTTTAGATCTTTTTATGTTGGGTATCTTCTTATGTGTTATAAACAGAATGTTTAGTATTTCAAAAAATGTTATTTTTAGCGTGTCGATGGAGCAAATTGAGCCTCGAAGCGTCGCTTTGAACAAATATTAATACATGCATTATTAACTGCAATAGTTAATTCAAGAAACTGTGTCACGAATGGCCAAAATAATTTTTCTTTAAGATTGTTTTTCATTTGAATTGAATTTCAGAAAGATACGCGGGCTAAATTTCAATTGCTTTCAGTGATAATACCCTGCATACCCTGGCAAAGTATTTTTTTCTTTTTTCAGTTAAATTTTATTGTATTAAGAGCAAAGAATTACAAACATTTTAGCGCATTTAATGAGGGAAATCAATGAGTCGTGTTTCCAGGCGCGCAAAATATTTTGGTCATCAGGCCCGTGAGTGAGAATGTTAAGTGCGGAAAGTATGTTTATGTGCGGGAAGTAGCGATGTTTTTTCCCAGCTGGAAAGTGGAGTCATCTAGGGTGGCCAACTGTCCTCCATTTAGGAGGACAGCCCTATATTGACGTCAATTGTCCTCTCGTCCTGCTTTGTATTTTAAATGTCCTCCTTTTTAAAAAATATAATATTTCCTGTCATTTATTTTATCACATGACTAACATCTGCTTCGTTGTGTCGTTTATTGTATAATTTCGAATAGAAAACATGAATATCCTTTTTCTGAACGCGTTATTTTTTCGTGATTTTCAACATTCTTTTCTTCAAAAGTCTAACTAGTAAAACGCAATAGCCCTTTGTGTAAGTTGTGGTCCGTCAGCATTTTGTGAATGATATTGAATGAGTCAACATCTTGATTTATATCATAAAAAATAGTATTTTATGAAACAATGATGTAATAAATGATGGTATTAAGACATGAGTTTAAGTGATATTTCGTTACGAGGGAGAAACAAATTACAAATTTCATCAAAACACGCCACTGGTCATTCCAGTAAATATAAAAGCGTTTTTCGTCCTTTGTGCAACAAGGTATGAAATTTTCCGTAAATTTTCCTTTCTAGGTCAGAATTATGGACACTATTCTTAAGTTTCCTAAGTAGATATTAATGAGTGGTCATCTCGTGGCGCAGAGCGATGTCGCTCGCCTTTCACCGAGTTCGATTCCCGTCGAATCTCATGTGAAATTTGTTTCAACGAACCGAGTTTCTCTGCTTCAAAAGGGCTAGTCCAACCCCTGTAAAGTGTATTTAACCCACCCCTAACCATATTCCTGCCCAATTCTGGCCGCTGGGTAGTGACGCAGGAGCGCGTGCTGGGAGGCGCGGACGCAGAGATGCTACCTGGCGGTCCTCTTGACAATTGCGACGAGACGTGACCCACATAAACACTAACGGAGGATTACTCCATATATTAGGAGTACATGTGTGAAGCAACGGAGGATTAGTCCAAAAGTGCTCAATACCAAACAAGGAGGTAGGAGACGCGATGCGTCGTGATTTGACGCAACAAATGAAAAAAAAATTATGGAAAATTGTAAATAAAGAAGGAACAAACACCGTACGGGATGTGCTCAGGAAACGTACTGAGAGTAACTTAGTATTTCTATCTCCTGCATGAATATAAGCGAACGTCTCTTCTTTATCGGTTGAGGTACCCAATCACCAATCACTGACTCATAACTGACGCTCCGGTGTGAACTGACCCGCGAATTCCACCACCGCGTCTAGCGCGGAACTTCCCGCGCCGCACCCACTGCGGATATTCCGCGCCGGTCTAAGGGGGCCTTAATATATCCCTAACAGAGCGACTATTACTAGAACGCACGAGTACTAAGTAGTAAAACAGGTGCTTACCTTCGAGAACGGGAGTCAAAATCCGCCGGAAGTTTCTCCCTTGGTGCTAGGATGTTCATTCGTGACGCTTTTGTCCGTCTCATTCCCCGCCCCGCGAAGACGGCTCATCCTTTCCGTGCCCCCCCCTCCTTCTCCTTCCACCCCTCCCAGCAGCTCCGGCGCGGCAGACGCCCGAGCCGGCGCGATCTCTAAACCCATTTCCGCGCGATTACCTCCATTTGCGACGCCTCTCGCTGCCGCCGACGCGTCGCTTTCCGCGCGCACCGCTCCCCGCCCCTCCCCGCCCCTCCCCACCCCTCCCCGCCCCTCCCCGCCCCTCCCCGCCCCTCCCCGCCCCCCTCCCCCGCCCCTCCCCGCCCCTCCCCGCCCCTCCCCGCCCCTCCCCGCCCCTCCCCCGCCCCTCCCCGCCCCTCCCCGCCCCTCCCCCGCCCCTCCTCGCCCCTCCCCGCCCCTCCCCGCCCCTCCCCGCCCCTCCCCGCCCCTCGCCACCACACCTTCGTGTCGCGAAGCCCACGTTCCTATCGTCGGCGAGCCGAACAGAAACGTTCGGTTTTCTTTGACAAAAGTATTGTTGGTTGGTTGCTTGTTAGTGATTCCGGGCGCGTCAACAAACGAGATCGTTATTGATTGATTGATTTTTCGTGTTCCGGGCGCGACAACTGCTTAGGTCATTAGTCCCGTTAGTGTAGTGCATGTTTTTCTCGGGAGATGGCGGTGATCTTCCCCCGCTGGATGGCGAGATCCGGCGCCGACCTACCGTCGGCTAGTGGGGTTTCCCCCTAACCAGGACTCTCCCACCAGCGGGGCACCGCCCCAGCCGGGACAAGCTCTAAGCTCCCGACCGGTCTTCCGGGATATGTAGTTGTAGTGCATGTTAGTGTAAGTGTTTGTGTAAAGGGAAAGGATAGAACAAGGAAGAGGAAGGACAGATCGCGCGCGGTCCGTGGCTCGTTTGTTAGGGTACTGTTCCGGCATTCGCCTGGTGTTGATCGGAGAAACCACGGAAAAGTACCGATCAGAGCAGCCGGCCTCTAGCATTCTCCTCCAGACAGAGACTTAATTCGACTCGCTTTTGTTTGACAATAGTTTGGTTGGTTGGGTGTTGGTGATTCCGGACGCGTCCACAAACGAGGTCATTATTCCTGTAAGTGTAGTGTACGTTTTTTCATCGGGAGGTGGCGGTGATCTTCCCCGTTGGATAGTGAGATCCGGCGCCGACCTACCGTCGGCTAGCGGTGTTTTCCGCCGAACCAGGTATCTCCCACCAGCAGGGAACCGCTCCAACCGGGAAATATTTTTGTTAATAATATAAATACACCCAAGTATATTTTCACATTACAAATCATTTAAACCGCAAATTATTAAGTCCTCAACCATAATAACTTACGTTAAAATACCGAGAGCGGTCGTTAAAATTGTTGACAAGGACTTAAAGGTTTATATTTTAGAAGTGCTCGTAATTTGTAAAATTCCATCGCATGTGAAAAACTATTAAAAGAGAAATAAAAAGTGTAATATCGTCTAGTTTGTTTGTGTCATGAGAACGAACCAATAAATATTGCCGCGGTTAATTATAAGAGATTATTGTTCAGTTTTATTGAGAAACGTTCAATTACCCGGCGTACTGTATAGAGCTAGTGAAATATGTTTTCTAGAAAAAATGTTAAGGGCTCTCCTTCCACAAAAATGAAAAGCTTCAAAATACTGTGTAAATATATATCAACACGAGGCAAAGATCTCATATTAATTATAATTAGAAAATTCGTCAACCGGAAAGACATATATCTGAATACACACGGTGACTACGGAAGTAAGAAAAGATGCGATTCTATTTCAAGCCTGAAAGTAAAATTATTTTGTTAATTTTTGCTAATTTTAGGACCTATCTCAGGTTGAAAAATACTCCTTCGTACATGTATAAGTATCTGGATATTCGTAATAAAAATTAATATGAAATTATTAATTACATACTGCTGGTGCTACATGACAAACTAAAACTACTAACTAAACTAAACTAAAACTGCTAGTGCTACATGAAAGGGAACTCATGAAGAAAGTGGAAAATAATGTCGGCGCGTCGTCGGCGTCGTTGTTATTATTATTATTATTATTATTATTATTATTATTATTATTATTATTATTATTATTATTGTTATTATTATTATTTTCTCATCTTATTGGTACATTTGAATGAATTGCACAGATATACAGAACCAAAGCACAATACATCTATTTTTTTAAAAGAATTTATAATACATTGTTTCCCATGAATATCCGTACTATCCTTGTTGTTGAATATGAAATTATTAATCATTATTAATCAACAACTACTTCCGTGTCTTCAGTCCATCATCTCTTTCTCCCTTTCATGAACACTCTTTCCTCTCTTTCTTAAAGTTGAAACTGTTGGAGCAAGAAGAGGAACAATAGGAACTGTAGTACAAGCAAGAACAAAAAGTGTTCGATAAGTTTCACCAGTGTCATCTTTCGTGAATAAAAGCAACATCAATGGAAGCTTTCAGAAAAAAAATATCCATTGCCACAGGGACGAAAGGGGTAAAGGGTATTGATTAGGTACCACCAAACTAAAGAGAGAAAGAAACTAAATATTAAAAAGTTTAGTTTCTATGATACTATTTAGTAATGTCAAATGCATGAGAGACTCATATCTTAACGGTCATTCTAAATATTTTTATTGAAATATTTTACCTTTATATGAGTCTATCTAGTAATACGCAATAGCCCTTTGTGTTTGTTGTGGACCGTCAGCATTTTATGAATGCTATTGAATGAGTCAGCATCTTTATTTATATCATAAAAAATAGTATTTTATGAAACAATGATGTAATAAATTATGGTATTAAGACATGAGTTTAAGTGATATTTCGTTACTAGGGAGGAACAAAACAGTATCAAAAACTTCATACGAGTGTATTAGTACCCATTACATCGACATTCATGCATTTTCTGCGACTAATATTAGTTATTGTAAGTTAATTTTTTGCAGGAAAATGTTACGTGTCAGGTTTTCTTCGTACGCTGACCAGGTTTCCACTAGTTGGCCTTCGTTAAACTTAAACACAGACCAAATTCAGACGAGCAGTTGACGGCAATTTAGTTATGTTAAGACTCAATTTATTAATTAAATTTCTTCAAATTTCAGAATCTACTCTTATTTTACATCAGTTTAATAACTGATACAGTCATCATAGGCGGATTCAGTCTCCTGACTTTTGAAAGTAGGGGAGGACACACAGTGTTTACCGTCAACATCTCATGGGTCGTCTTGACACAGTGACAGACTGCTTGTAGAGGTTTTGCAAAGAGGGGGGAGCATGCAATGGTTCTCGTAGCTCCCATGGGTTGTTTCGACACAGAAATGAACACAATCCAACGAAACATTAAATAAAACGATGACATGATTGATTTCTATTTAACTGTAAACTTATCTGTGTCTGGTGAAACATTTGTATTATAATGAAGCTGTATAACAGAGACTATCATTATGCAACGAACTGCAGCCATCTAGTGCGATAATTATACATTAAAAGTATATATATATATATATATATATATATATATATATATATATATATATATATATATATATATATATATGAATGTGATGAACCGGATTTTGGTGCACTACAACAAAATAAATTTTAAAAGGGGGCAGGTGTTCTTCCTCGTGAATTGACTGAGAGGATTTGCACAAAACATGAAAAACACACGTAACACAAAAAGAAAAAGAAACTTTTCTAAAGACTCTCTATTCATGACTTTACTTCTTTAGTTACTCGTATTTCGGTACCCATTCAGTAACGTTAACCATAATTACAATATCTTAACACATTTCTAAAAACCTTTTTTTTTTTATCTAGGGCTTTTATCCAGCCGACAGCCGGTTACCCTTTGCGCCCCGATGGGACGCATATTCGACCATACACTAGACAAACACTTGCGGGCTCCTCTGATCTGGGGTCAGCAGAACGCGAGGCCCTCCGCGACAACACATACATACAAAGTCAAGGGACAAACAGCCATGCCCAAGGCGGGACTCGAACCCGCGACTCTTCGGACCGAAGCGCTGAGTCGGTACTCGCTCTTAGCCACCTCGGCCATCCAGGTCGGCTACTAAAAACCTAATACTCGAAATACTTGTGTCCCTGCGGGTGGCTGCCGAGTGCTGTACTTTCTTCGCCTGCGTCCGGCGTCACTCGGGGGCGTTTGACCCGCCGGCCGGAACAACCACAGAAATTGAATGTTTTCCCGCGGTATCCGCGGGCGACACCGTCTCCTGCTTCATCTGCTACTGCGATAGCATTTCTTGACCGGTCTTCGGTGATACCACGTCACTGCCGACAATCGCCGTTACGTCGCACAATGTTCAATAAGTTACTGTCTAGGTTGCTGACCAGCTTCCACCAATGTGATGCAATTCGACGCCTGGATGTTTTAACTACCACCGTATGTCCTTGCCCTCCATAACTTGTTCCCAAATATTCATCAGTTAATACTTGCTTTGGATTACGATGCTCATACGTTGCACATTACCTATTTTCTCTACCATTTATTCACCCACAGTCAGTCGGCCACGTGGCGGTCATTCATCACACGAATTAATTCTCACTCATGTCCAATTATTTGCACTGTTGTTACCTGTCACTATCGGGTTTTCTTCACCGCAATATCCTTCGCACTTAAATCTTTATCACCCTCGTTATCTGCACCCTCGCTGTTAGTAATACTTTTCGGCGTCTTCCACGCCTCCGACCCAACGCCACCGTTCCGTTCTCCTTTGCGACTCTGTATTTCCTCTCGTTCCGCCACCGTTCCCTCTCTCACTAACTGCCTCCACTGACATATTCTGAACGAGTCAGTGAGCTGCGGTCATGGCGACCGCGCAATTTAACACGACGCGTTTTCCAAATTTTGAAATTAATCTCGATGTTCTCAATTTATAATTAACTATCACATATTTTCTATCATTATTGGCACATTTGCAATTCTCCTAAATTCAGAGAGAATGATGATACCTGCACCTATTCTTTTAAGCGTCCCTTACGTTATCGATAGAAAAAATTAAAGAAATGAAAATAGTTTAAGGCAAATATCTCTTCCTTGGACATTGTACTTTAATATTTTGCAATTTTCGAAAATACAGTGTTCTCCGAAAATGAGTCCAGTACCAAAACTTTCATCATTCTTTGACACATGCGAAGCGACAATTTAAAACAAAATTGAGCTGTGTTTGAGAAAATAACTGTTTGAAAATATTAAAAATTGTCTACATTTTACACAAAATTAGGCAAAAACTACTCATATTTTCAAACAATTGCTTGTGACCTTATTTCAAGATCTGTCCTTAAAGAATATTTTTGATTCAGAAAAAATCTCAATTTTATCAAAAATCTCAATATATCTTCAATATTATACAGCGCGGCATGAAAGTCTGTCCGCATTGGCAACTTTCTGATGAGAGCGCTTGCGACAGAAATTAGTTGGAAGTACGAACTACACCTTGAAAACGTAAGTTACGTACTCACCACAATCATAATATATGCTGGAAGTGTGTCCACTTCACTTGTTTCCCAGGGATTATGTTGCTACCATCATAAATAGAGTTTTTAATAGGAGGTCCTGATTCGGGTCACTTCGGAGAGACTTTCCTGGGACACTAGTTCTAGGAAGACAACGGAAAAATTGCAAATACAAAACTTTTTCAATTTTACAAGAATCAGGAATTTCAATGAAAATTAGACCTGTATGAATCTCTCAATTGTTCTTTACGCTACCCGACGACAAAGCTTACCCAACAAATTTGAAGTCATTGTTAGAAAATTTTGAAAATGTTGAGGTTAAGTGTAAAGTATCCCCTAAAGTCAAAACATTCGTTTCGTACTCAAAAGGCTTGAAGCTCCATGATTGGAACATACGGGGAGAATATTTAAACAAAACAATTTGGTTACATTTTGCCGGCAATCTATTTTTCTGTATGAAGGACTCACAAAACTCGGATTCTGTCTACACAAAGTGCTAGGGAAAGAAACTTATTATACATAGGAACATGGTTTATCCACTTTTTCTTCAGGGCCCAGTATAAAGGTTGTTTTTGGAGTTCTTCAGGGCCTAGAATTGTGAAAATATTCGTAAAAAATAATTTACGGCACACGATTACAATACTTTCTTTTCCTACGAAGAAAGGGCGAGAAAGAAAAATTACTATTTAAAATATAAGAGTTTTATTTTGTTTTTGTTGCAATAATAAACAAACCAATAGCACTAATCGTGTAATATTTCGAAAATAAGAAACCAATATTAAATCAAGTTAGCAATTAGAACAAATCAACCATTAAATATTAGGCAGTAGACTTCTCGTCTTTTGGTTTGGTTTGTCACCTCAAAACTTTAGTTTCTTATGTGATATTTTCTTGGATTCAATAGAAATTTTTACCGGCAATTATCTGCTTGGTTCGCCTACTCAGCAAGGGAAAATTAAGACAAATACTCTCAAAAAGCTCTAATTATTATTTCTATAGATTAGCTACATCCATAACTTCCCACCTACCCTCGGCAAGAAACTTAATCAGCATAAATGTTTATTTTATATTCTTACGACGTAAGTTACCTTCATTCTGGAAAAGTATGTTGTTAAATGTTGATAAAAGGATGTCGTAAATAGATTTAAATTTAATATTTAATTAAAATTAAAATTACGTTTACGAAAAGAATGTAGCTCAGAGTTGGGAATATTTTATGTAAAATACAGCACATCAGTAAATGTTCTTGTCATGAACGTCAAAGAGAGAGCGAAATGAATGTATTTTCCTTAAAAAAACTACTTCATGTGGTGACACTATTTTCATCCGTTGTGCAAAGACGAAAATGAAACGGCAGTGCGTTTTCTCGTACATTAGAGATGACTGTCCGTTACACAATATTCTACAAGCTCACGCTGTAACCGTGATACAGGAATGCGAAATAAGCATTTTCATTACACTTTGAATATCAGCGTACTACAAAAAAAGTTGAGATACACTGAAAAAGGAATTGTTAATGAACCCAAATGGTAAAAGAGTTTACGTGTGTCATTATATTTCAATTACAAACGGCAAATATGGATCGTAGTGCAAAAGTAAATCCTACAAAATGCATTCTAGTTTATTATATATGAATGAAACAACTTATGAAAAACGATCTATTTTGTCTGTTTTTATTTTCTATTTTGCAATGAATATTTATTTGCAGTTTCAAATATTTGCCAACATATCTGTGGCATAAATAATGCAGGTTCAAAAGGTCACAGAATTTTTTAGTTATGCGAATGTTGATACGTTGTTTCGCGAATGTACCACTTTAGTTATTTTACTATTTAATTTAATTTAATCGGATTAAAGCAAAATATTAGCATGCTTCAAAATTTTGTAAAGTTTATAATATTCATTAATTAAATGCATTAAAAACAGTTTTTCACCTAATCACGCCTTAAATTCATTAAAAGTTTAGAAAATTTGGTATCGCATTTAATAAAATAAATAAATAAATATATTACATGCTTAATGTCTTAAAAATCTTGAGTTACTACAAGTGAAAACTAGTGATGCTCAACAGCACAAACGTTCTCGCATTATTTGTAACTTTTGGAATTTTCTAAACTTCAAATATTTTAATGAAAATTAGGCCTGTGCCATTCTTTGGCCATACGTGTAAAATACTTAAAAGCAAAAATGTGGAGCGTGTTTCGAGAAAATGTTCTTTTTATAAACTGCATCAACTTTAAGTAAAAGTTATGCAAAAAAATTCATATTTTTCAAAAAACATTGTCTAGAAAATTTGACTTACTACAGACACAACATTCTGGACGTTATAGAGGATGGTAAATCGTCAAGAAACTGTGTAGAAACGAAACTTTTCAGGCCGTTGACCTTTTTCAAGTCAGTGACAGTGACACGACATTTGTTCAAGTAATTGAAAAGAAGATAGCGGTGGATTTCTCACCTATAATAACTCATCCCTTTGTATTTTTCGAATCACTATTGAATATCAATGATTCTTATTTAATACGATGACTGATTAATTAGTCATTTTGGGGCGCGTCAACTGCTCAAGTAATTATTCTCGAAAGAGTAGTGCATGTTTGTATCGCGGGAGGTGGCGGTGATCTTCCCCCTCTATACAGCGAGTTCTGGCGCCGACCAACGTCGGCTTGCGGGGTTTTCGACAACCAGGTATCTCCCACCAGTGGGACAGCGCCCCAGCCGGGACAAGCTGGAAGCTTCTGACCGGTCTCCCGGAATGTCTGGTAGTGTAGTGCATGTAGATGTGCAAGTAAGGGGGGTGAGGATAGGACAAGGAAGAGGAAGGAAATATCACGCGCGGTGCGTGACCAGTTTGTTAGGATACTGCGACATTCTCCTGGTAGTGGTGGGATAAAACACAGAAAATTACCGATTAGAGGATCCATTCGCTATAATTTTCCTTCAGTCAGGGGGTTTGAAACAATCCCCTTACATAGCGACAATTCGCCGTGTCGAGAAGTGTTGAAAATACGCCACCGTCAGCACTCAAACCTTAGGACGTCTCTCTTTGCAACGCTGTAGTGCCAAAAGATATCGTCAGTGAACCAACGTAGTCGATTTACCTGACACTGACCGTAGCATTAGGTTTGCCAACCATCCTTGATTTGGGAGGACAGTCCTCCATTGTCGTCAAGTGTTCTCTCGTCCTTCTTTGTATTTTCAATGTTCTTCTTTTAGTAAATTTTTAAATTTGTTGACATTAACTTTATCACACGACTAAGGTCTACTACGTTGTATTCTTGTATCGTTTAATTTAGAATAGAAAACATGAATATTCTTTTTCTGAACTCTAACACACCTCGGTACATATACAAGCGTGATTGTGTCTCTGTCTAGCGACGAAAATAGAAAAAAGAGACTCTCAGATCATCTTCATCTGCATTTTGTAAACGAATCTTCTTACTTGATTCACAAATGGAAAGAAGAAAACGTTAGTCTACATTAATCTGATATACTTCTAAAAGGTACTGATTGTCATTTTTAAGTTAAAAATTAGAAATGAATAAACATATGAAGAAGGATGGAAACAAATCTCCGAAACGTTATGTAATGTAATGATATGTAGTTAATAAAACAAAATCAAGTCGCTAATGTGATTGTCAATAAAGTGCTTGGACCTTAGCTGAACGTTAAATTACAAAAATCGATATTAGATCTTTATAAAAACAAATGTGTTAATGCGTGTTTTTATTGATTGATTTTTTCGGGTTTCCGGGCGCGTCAACTACTTCGGCCATTATTCCCGTTAGTGTAGTGCATGTTATTTTTCTCGGGAGATGGCAGTGATCTTCCCCCGCTGGATGGCGAGATCTGGCGCCGACCTACCGTCGGCTAGTGGGGTTTCCCCCTAACCAGGACTCCCCTAATCAGGACCACTACCGGTCGTGTATTTATCTTATCAAGTGTCCTCCCTTTGACATGAACATTGTTGGTACTGGTAGCGGTAGCTCAGTGCATCAACTGATGTCACTGCAGCGCCTCTAACCGGGAGGTCCTAGGTTCGAGTCCTGACGGCGGCAGGATTTTCGACACTAGCTTTTCAGTTAGGTCGAATTCAGCTGCTGTCTGGAGGAGAATTCTAGCGGCCGGCTGCTCTGATCGGTAGTTTTCCGTGGTTTCTCCGATCAACACCAGGCGAATGCCGGAGCAGTACCCTACAAACGGGCCACGGACCGCGCGCGATCTGTCCTTCCTCTTCCTTGTCCTATCCTCTCCCCTTACACACATACTTACACTAACATGCACTACACTACCACATATTTCGGGAGACCGGTCGGGAGCTTAGAGCTTGTCCTGCCTGGGGCGGTGCCCCGCTGGTGGGAGAGTCGTGGTTAGGGGGAAGCCCCACTAGCCGACGGTAGGTCTGCGCCGGATCTCGCCATCCATCGGGGCAAGATCACCGCCATCTCCCGAGAAAAAACATGCACTACACTAACGGGACTAATGACCGAAGTAGTTGACGCGGCCGGAAACACGAAAAAACCAATCAATCAAAAAACATTGCTGGTAACCTTACGGAGCACCGTACTTATGAGGAAGGCCACATCGAACAGGAGTCCTAGGTCCTAATCGGCCCATGTTGCTGCGCGGCGCCAGCTAGGTGTTTCACCGCACCCATAAATCCACGCGGAGCGCGCTCTGCGCGGAGTCTTTGTGTGAGTGGGAGCGGCGGCCGCTGCCCTCCTTGGCCGACTCTTAACTGCGCGCAATTTCCGCCCACAATATCCGCCGCCGCGCCGCCAGTCGTGTCGTCACCTTCCGAATTGAAGGCCGCCCGCGGTCAACTCTCCCGCGACGCTCATCGCGCCGACCGCCCGGCACGCCGCCATTATGCAACTTCACCAGCAGATAGGAAAGCACAGTCGAAATATGAAGTGATTCGGATATTCACTACAAATTAGTAGGGTTTCAACAACTCATATTTTAATGCATTATTTCTCATTTTTGCATTTTTTGAAAATTTGGAGATTTCAACGATTACAAGACCCGCACTACTTTTAAGCTTTATTCGCTCTAAACAAAAAAATTGGGTCGGTTTTGGAGAAAATGTTTTTTAAGTAATTTCAAGCACAAATTACACAAAACTATTTTTTTTTAAATTTACGTGACGTTTTTATGATGTTGTTGATCGCGGATAGAACTCATTTCATTTCATACAAAAATCTGTACTTTTTTCCTTTTGGGATGTAAATTTTTTTCAGTTTTCGAATGGCAGTTTCCGGAAGTTTCCCGGACGGTTTCTGACAGTTTCCCGGAGATGAGACTAGCGCCAATGCCTTTTCCCGTCTTTTGATACATACGATAGAGAATTGTATTTGTCTTTATTTCAAGAAATGTATTTGAAGAACAAATTTCATTAAGGAAATAAATATATCGTATTCTTCATAGCAGTAGAAAAAAAACTGAACGCCGAAAAAAATTGAACCGTTTCCGATTTTCCAAATAGAGATATTTCAAGGAAAAAAAGACCTGCGCTATTCAGTTGAGTGTCCTTTACGCTGTCAGAAGACAAAGTTTATTAAAACATTTGGAGCCATTTTAAAGATAATTTTGAAAATGTTACGGTTTCATGTGAAGGACACCAAAAATAAAAATAACTCGTTGAAACATTCAGGGTCTCCAGTCACTTTAGATCTATCGGAGACTAACATTTCGAAAAAAAATATCTAAACAGTTTAAATGGTAGCGATGACTACAGAAAGGCGAACTGACTGACAAGCGTTTTGCCGTCTATCGATATTTTGGTGTCAAGGTTTGGTGACCAAGTTTTCGTGACCCACAAAACATGGTTTCTGACTGCACAACGTGTTAGACGAAGTACTTTACTACCTCTAGGAACAAGTTTTATCCATTTTTTCCTTATCAAGGTTCGGCAATAAGAGTTTTTATCGAAAAATTATTGCTTTCCAGCGCGCGATTACAATACTTTCTATTCTCACGAAGTAAGGCGAGAAACTAAAAGCGCTATGGATAAAGTAGGCAGTTCAGCAATGACACCGGAAGCCATGAACCTTACAGTAGCGTTGTATTATGAAACTACTCTCGCACATCGTCAGTGCGTTGCCCACGTAGCCAAAAGTGAAAAACATCAACGTAGTTTTAATGTCCTTAGCAGTTAACGCATGAGACCCTAACGCGGCCAATGGTAATGTATGTCTCAGAAGCCTGGGTTCTCTATAAAAATAAATCAACCAGATTAATATATTTGAGAGGCAAATATTCCGTAGAATATACGGCCCAATCCAAGAGACTCCTGAAATATGGAGAATAAGGACCAAGAAATTGAAAATAGAAATAAAAAACGGTAGGGATAAAATACGATTCATTAAAGTCCAGAGAATAAAATGGAATAGCGTACCCGTGCGATAACTCTCTCATGATAAACTCCACACTCTCCCCTCCCCTCCCCTCCGCGCATGGATACTCCAATCAATCAAAGTAGTTTAGTCAAATGAACCGAATGTGATATAAACGGAACCTCCATTAAAAGGGCTTTATAATGTTAAAATATTTTAATGAAAAAGTGATGCAAATGGAAGACTAGTTGTGTCAAATGCATATCAAACGTAAATTTTAGGCTTTCTAATTTCTTAACAAACAATTTTTAACAAATTATAGAATATTAAAATATACATAAAACTTAATTTATATCAAATTTACTTTCAGAAGCTTATACTTTTACACATTTTACATTACACATTTTTCACACATTTACATAAGTAATTTTACACTTTTCTTTGACCTTACTTTTATCCATTTTTACTTTCTCGTATACGTACGTATATACGGAGTAAGATACGTAGTGTAGAGAAAGTTATGTAATGCTGTGAGAAATCGATTTCGAGATTTCAGCGGAAATACACGTTTTGGGGTCCCCTGATACCGAAAAAGGGTTTTTTTACTCCTTTAATACCAGAATTGGGAGTCTGCAAATCACTGGATATTTTGATACCATAGCAATAATTATATGATCAAACCGAAACGAAATAATAATTTTGAAAAGAGGATACATAAGAAGGTTTTGAAATGACGGGATAGTTTCTAAGAACAAAAATAATAAAAACAAAAGAGAAAATTACGTTTTTGATACCCGAAAGCCCTTCAGGAGGGTTAAAAGAGGCATTCTTGAATGTTCGAAGTTGATGCGTTCTGACAGACGAACGAATGTGCGCGTATGCATGAGTGACAGCGGTGCAATGTTATCGCTGGCGACTGGCCAAGAGTTTTCTTCTAATGCTTCGCGAAATCCCCTGCGCGCATCGGTCGGTGGGAGGTCGCGGATTCGATCCCGGCAAGGTGCCAGAAATTTGCTTCATGTGCTGAACATGGAATCGCCATCTGCAGGAATCGCATTCGTAATTTGCCGACTCTTCTAATCAGTAGTTTACCTTGTCTCCCTCATCACTTCCAGGCGGACACTGAACTCGTACTCTATAGAACAGATCACGTCACCGTCTGAGGTGGCTAAGGGTATCGAACTATGTTTCTGCAAAGCCTCTGACCGGGAGGTCCTGGTGTTCCAGTCCCGACTGAGGCAAGACGTTCGACACTAGTGAGTTGGGTCGAATTGGAGGAGTATTCTAGCGGCTGTCTGGAGGAGAATTCTAGTGACCGGCTGCTTTGATCGTTGGTTATCCACGGTTTCTCCGATTAATATCAATTATATGCCGGAGCAGTACCGCAACAAACGGGCCACGGGCCGAGCGCGATCTATTCTTCATATTCCTTGTCCTACCGTTACCCCTAACTTACACTCATACACACACTTACTGAGTACTGCACTACACACATGCACTACACTACCACATATGTCGGGAGACCAGTGAAGAGCAGTAAAGCGTATAGCTTGACATGGCAGGGGCGGTGCCTGGCTGGTGGATGATACCTGGAAGAGAAAACTTCCGAAAGCCGTCGCAGGTCAGCGATGCATCCCGCTAACCGGAAGGAGAGAAAATCCGTCACCTCCCTTGATAAAAACCTTCACTCTACTTACGACAGTAATAACTACAGCAGTTGACGTGAAAGAAAATACAAAATAATCAATCTATTTAATCAACACAAAAAGTTCTGAGCGTGATGATACTTCTCAGTTCCACTTTACTCCTGTTGCCGTGAACAAATGGCAATAGCAGTTTGGGCACTCTTACCCACTGTTTATGAACCAAAATATACTCATGCATCGGTTCCCAACCTATGTGAAGCCAATTGACCGCGATAGCGTATGAAAGGGTCGCAGAAAGCTAATAAAGAGACGAAGTAATAGGAAAACTGAAAAAGGAAGTAAAAGTACCTCGTTAATTGAACTCTCAGAAGGGCATATATTTTTAAACACTTATGATTGGTCCCGTTGTAGTTTAACAACACTTGCCAACAAATGTTAAACTTGCACAAAGGCTTTCGATGGGTTTTAGACCCATCGAGTGTGTGTGAATGCGCTATATCACACCCTGTTTTCAACCATACTTGTTCTTTTAAATAAGTACAGAAAGAAACTGAATGCAGAAAGTGACTCGAAGGTGAAAGTGTCTCATCGCTTAACTTTTGACGGCCTGCAAACAAACATTACTTTTAACTAAAAGTAAAAGTAGTTCAATTATTATTTCCTATTTACTTTTATCGGTAAATAAATACAAAGTAATGACAATGATTCAGTATGAGATTATGCATTGCATTCAGGAATATTAGTGTGCGTTGTGTTATTCAGTAACATTGAAAAAGACAAAATATACAATACTTATATAGATGTTATCGTAATATAATTATGATATTTGTGTTAGGTAAGTGTCATATTTTTTATCAATAAAAGAATTCGATCTGCTAGTTTTTCACAAATAATGTTATTTTTCTTAAAAAAATTGGTGATTACTCTTCTACAGTGGTTCGGCTCCTCTTTGAAAGATACTCCAAGTCGTTGCTTCACTGATGCCGAATCAAACGGATTTGTCAAGAAACTTAATTTATTCATAATCTCACACTTCAGGGGAAAGGTTTCGATGTATGATTATGGGTGTGTCAATTGCTCAGGTCATTATTCTCGTAAGTGTAGTGCGTGTTCATGAGTGGTGGCGGTGGCCTTTCTCTGCTGGATGGCGAGATTCGGCATCGACCTAGTGAAGGTTTCCCCCAACCATCTCCCACCAAAGGGGCACCGCCCAAGCCAGGAAAAGCTCTGATCTCCCAACTGGCCTTCCAACATGTGTGGTAGTGCAGATAGATAGATATTTATTATTTCTGCAGGTAGATATAGACAACCTGGTAGCAGAATACTACAATTAACATATTTTAAATAGGAATATTAACTTTAAATTACTTAACAATGTAACTTTAAATTAATTAAAGACAATAATAATAATAATAATAATAATAATAACAATAATAATAATAATATGCTAACAATAATAATAATAATAATAATAATAATAATAATAATAATAATAATAATAATAATAATAATAATAATAATAATAATAATAATAATATGCTAACAATAATAGCATTAACTAAATTTTATGGCTGACCTGCACAGTTATTGTACACAGAGTAGTGCATGAAAGTGTGTGTGTGTAAGTAAGAGTTGACGTTAGAAGAAAGAAAGTCCTCCCAGTCGGAGACACTGCAGTAACATCAGGTGATTGACATCAATTGCAAACAATTGATGTTATCAATTGATTGACATCAATTGCAATGTCAAACATGCAGTGACATCAATTGATGCCCTGAGCCACCTAAAACTGGAAGGTAAAAGGAAAATAACGTGAATTAAACAAAACCAAAAAGAAAATTCAAGAGAGAATAAATCATGAAGATCAAAGTTAACTGAATCAAGTGAACAATATAAACGTAATGTTCACATCTTATATTTATTTTTATAGTAAGCGTGTGATATGATTATTTTTGCACTCTCCAGATTCAGGATGTTGGTATCGATGGATCAGGACAAAAATAAAGTCAGCTTAGTGTGAAAAGGTAAACATTTCACTCGCGAAATGTTAAAATTTTTCTCTATGATCATGTATAAAAATGCTCTTATCACGAATTATTATTTGTTTCATTTCTATGCTTTTTGGTTATCGAAACATAGCACCATGTACGTTTGTGAACTTAGTTCTAAATGTCCTTTTTACACCACGACATCTCTGTGAACAATAACTTGTCATAGTGACGTCATGATTTGCAGATGTTAAAATATTAACTTCTTGCATGCGTAGAGGTAGGTAAAATCTAACAATTTTATTCGATTGTAGAAAAATACATTTCTACAGTGAACATGTTTTCAGTACAACAGCGCTGAAGAAAGAATGATTATGGGCTCAGCGTTTCCGGATAAGCGCTTGACAAAATCGATTAAAATACTCCCAGTAATGAACGCATAAATTACAGCAGAACCAATTAATTAAATCTCGGTTCACACGAAAACCAGTCGCCCCCAGTGCAATGCATTTTTAATGCGAAATATTTGATGGATTGGGAGCGTTCTGCATGTGGGGTTGCTGCGCATGTGCTGGAATGTGTGTGTGTGTGTGTGTGTGTGTGTGTGTGTGTGTGTGTGTGTGTGTGTGTGTGTGTGAAATGGAGAGAGATAGTGTTTGTTGAGTGTGAGGAGTATGAGCGAGTGAATGTTCATTATCGAATGAATAGCTGAGAATGGAAATTCAAATAGTGGACAACTGCTATAATTGACTTGGAATTTTAAAGCACAAATGCACAGACAAAATATGCTCTGGGACAGTGTTTTCGAAATGGTATTTCAAAGAACACAGAAGAGTTTCGCAAAACCTAAGTGATTTGTGGTGGACTCAATGGTATTAGTTGTTTTAACGGAAATAAAAACTGTGATTATAAGAATAAAAATTATTTTCATAATAGAGTAAAGCCTCATTAATGCTAATTCCAACGGACCATTATCCGATTGTTATAAACGGATGTCCGTATTACTGTAATCCCTTTTCAAGAGCCTCATTTTGTTCGTGTTAAGGTGAAATTCGTGTTAAGCGAGTTCCTGCTAATGAGGTTTTACTGTAGTATAAAATAAAATTACTAATTTTTTTCTGCCAAAACATCTATATCACGATTTTTTCACGCTCAACAGTATTGTGCTACATTCAACAGCAAAGATGAAGTTTCTCGTAAGTGAAGAAAATTGTGTTAACTAAGGAATTGCAGCACAAGGTAACGCTCACAAATCTCGTTTGATACGTAACACAAAACAGAAAACTAAGCACGTCGTGATATCATGGAACAATTTATTTTCAATTTGTTTGTGTTCCCTTTACCTGTATACTTGATACAGTTTCACAACTTTTGTATAAACAAATAAATATAACACAATTAGTTCAAATTAATCTATTGTTCAATAGTTGATACACATATAAAACCTGTCACTAAAAGAAAATATATTCAATATAAAAGGGTTATAAATATTATCCAAAGAAATGGTAATAATTGTAAATAATATAATAATTAAACACCATTTATGTACTATAAAAACTATGTAATGTTCAACGTAAGATTGAGATCATTATTTTAATTTGAAACGAGTAACAGATATTTGTTTACTTCAACGTATTTGAATATTGCCTTAAAAGGTGCAGGAAAAAAGGTGCAAGATGATTTTCTCCCCCATACGTCACATACAGTTTTTGACTGTTTTTGACTAAATAAATAACATTTAAAAATGTCATCAACACAGTTTTGGTAAATGGCCTTAGTAGTGTTTGTTCTCATTAAAACCACTAATTGTTTGATTAGTTAATTTTGTGATAAATATTTATTTCATGAGTTTTTATTAATTGTCAACAAAGTATTGAACGTAAAATAATGCATTCAATAAAACCAAATTGTGCTGTTAATTCTCAACTAAAATTACGGAATTTAAAAAAACCCTTTCATAAAAGAATATAAGTAGACCTTAAATACTTTCTGAATGCTAGATGTTTAAATCCTTGAAGGCAAAATTAGCTTTCAATTTTATCATTGAAAACTCCAGGTACTCTCAGTATTTTCTGCTTAATTACTAGAACTTTCTGACATTACATCAGGCCGGATTACGTAGCATTTATGCTCGATTATCACGTCAGTCTGGGGAACTAAGTAAATTCTCGTTTAAGAGCTGCAGTCACGTGCGCTCTTGAAAACTTCTGAAACAGAGTCGGGCAGTCTCCTCTGCAAATTTCTCCCAGCATGTGGGCGTGAGCCTTCAAGTTTTCCTTCCACCCGTGAGTTTCGCTTTGAAATATAATTAACGTGCGTTTCTTGCTGTCGTGTTTTATTTGTGGTTGAAGTACTCTATCATATGTTTATTACTTGTAAAAGATGTAAACAAACTTTAACGGTTAGCTTTATAACACTTGATCCTTCAATTACTTATAGGAAGGTTGCTTTCCGCTTCGTTAGTCCCTGCAGTCTTTAGAAGTAATTTGGCTCAATACTCGTCAAAATTGCAATGAATTTTTAAAAATAGTGTGCAATTAACTTCTGTAATGTGAAACGAAGAATACTACTCTTCTGTAATGTTGTCTTTTTGACTGTAATGTTCTTTATAATTTTCAACCTATGATAAAGAGACTGTATTAATATCCTAAAAACTATCTTTGGTTCTATTAGTTCATGTATTAGAAAAACAATTGATTCATTTTGTAAATTTTGGGTGGAAAACCAAAATACTTCATTTTTGTCTGATCTACTCCCTCTCTCTCTCTCTCTCTCTCTCTATATATATATATATATATATATATATATATATATATATATATATATATATATATATATTTGTATTTATGTATGTATATAGTTGTATGTACATATATATTTGTATTTATGTATGTATATAGTTGTATGTACATATATATTTGTATTTATGTATGTATATAGTTTGGCGCTCTTACGAAGCCTGGGTCTGCTAACGGCGTCCCGGCCTTGCGGCCATGGGATACGGGATATGTGTGGTGAGCATGTATCCATCCCTATATCGTGTTCAGGCCTTCTCAACCTGGGAAGTAAGCTTTCTCATCGTCACACAGCAACATATACTGGGACATTGGAAGAAATACGCACACTATAATCTTGCTGGGAACTGAAACCGAGAATCGAATCCGGGGTGGCGTCATAGAAAGCGAGGACGCTGGCCAATGAGCTATCCGCGAGGGCGATCTACGAATGCATCAACCATATTGAAACAATGGCGCAATTTATAACAAATTCAGCCCCAGTTGACGCACCATTTGAAACAAACTGTCTGATTTGATTTTTAAATTAAATATTTCCTCTGCCTCTTTAATATTATTAAATATAAATTCAACGTAACCCGTTCCAAATTTATATAAGAATATTGGCACCAGGAAAAGATTACGTCAATTCAAAAATTACTCTTCAACTGCCATTTCCATTAAATTAATATCCGGCTTAGTGGGTCGATCGGTCTTATAAGAAATAATCGCTATTGCCTACTAATAGCCGATTATTCGATCTGGCAAATATACATTTCTAGCTACTCATTTGCTGGAATTGGCTAAATGAAAATCATCTTTTCTATTCACAGAAACTTGTAAGTTTATTCAATGTTCTTTGGTAATAATACAAAACTTTTGGTCATGACCAGTCTCAAACCTTATATTGGAGTACCCGTCTTCGCGTGCTCTCGACCGTTGTCGCCGCGTAGGACCATTTTCAATCTTCCCCGGCGTCGATGGCTCCTGGTCCAAATACCATCTTCTTTTCTTCCGTTCTGGCACAAGTGTACTCATGTCACTGATCCTCACCGCCTCATAAGTTGATAAGACTTAATTAATTCTCCTTTTAAAAGTTCCCAGTTCTTTCTACGCGTATACTTAAAATATTAAAGTTCAGCAAACTATATCTGCATCAAATACACCCAGTCCTGTTACCGACAAATTCACCTAAGTTCACATTTCTAGCTGCAGCACTCGAAATATTTCCAAGTTCTGATTTCCGCACATTACATCAATATTCTAAGTCCGACAACTATACGCTCCAAAGTAGATGTTCACAATTCCCAAACTCCCAACATCAATTGTCTACACACGATCCGCACAGCACCACGGCATAAATCGGAGTGAATCCATATTCCCCTCTTTCAGCCCTTCAAAACTCGTTCCGTCTTTCTACTGTTTCTTGTCAGAAAAAAATCCATACCTATCGAATCCCTCAATTACTTACAAATTCAACTAGCGGTGCCCCAGACTGTCATTGCAATGAAGTTTGTTGACCTTGACGACAACTCGTCTACCGTTGCTATGCCGCCATATTTACAAATGTCTATCCTTACAATTCACCCTGTTTAGAATAAACGTGACGCAATACAAGGTCCCACATATTAGTATGTCACAATATATCCTATTAACAACCAGCATCATCATTCGAGAACTCACGTTTTAGGTCAATTTGTTTCCTTTGCCGTAGTTTGTGAATTTTTCCTTCAATAGTCGTCGTCATCCTAAACTAAATTTAGATGAATGAATTCGAACACAATATGTGTCATTCCTACCAGAAACGAATGAAGTTTAGAGAGAATTTTATATAAAACTCTTGATTAATTGACGTAGCTGATACAATTTATTCATTTTTCTTTCTGAATTTATAATTTATTTTTCTGAATATACGTGCTAATTGAAGGTTCCATATTTTCTCTAAGGGGATAATCGTCTTTCATTTCACGCCTTAATATACAAACAACCAAATTTTAACGTCAACACCAAATACGTCACAAAATGAAATATATTAAGGTGATTAAAGGTGTTGATAACTCAAAATTAATAACATAATGGAGACATTAATCAGTAAGGAGAAAACCTTTATATAATAATATTAAAAAATGAAGGCTATGTAATGCATAGTGCAAATAAATAATACATGTAATCAAATATTTATCTCTATCGCATTATATATCATTTTGTTGTGATTGATCGAAGATACTAGAAAAGGCAATTTACCCAAATCGATCACAAGAAGTAATTTTCGGTAAGCGAAATAGTTTACCTGCCCTTTAATCAACTCTCGTTCTTTACTTAATCTTCAGAGCGACATGAAATAGAGCCGGTGAGAGCGGCTCACGGCGGATGTTGGCACCCCTGCCTCTTATCAGGCGCTGCCGCAAGATGCGGCGCGGAAGCGAATTAACAAAATGCAATAACAAACTTCCGGCTGGGGGACGCCTCCAATTAAAGTCACTTTAATCTCGCCCGCCCCCCTCCCCCGCCCTGCTCCAAGGGCCCTTTTAACCCGTTCCCTCACGCCCGACCCCGACGCCGATATCGCCGTTGCTGTAGCGTTACTATCGAGCTTCGCAACACACTCTTAGGCAGCGACCGGCTGAGAGGGCTCAGACCTTCACGATGTCACTGCAGTGCCTCTGACAGGGAGGTTCTAGGATTTCAGTCTCGACTGTGGCATAGTTTTCGACACTAGCTAGACTAGTTTCAGCCGCTGTCTGGAGGAGAGTTCTAGCAGCCGGCTGCTCTGATCGATTGTTTTCCGTGGTTTCTCTGATCAACACTAGACGAACGACGGGATAGTTCCGTTACAAATGGATCACGGATCGCGCTCGTTCATTCCTTTCTATTCCTTGTCCTATTCTGACTCCTTTCTTACACACATATACTTACACTTGCATGCACTACACTACCGCACTATCGGGAGCTCAGAGCTTCTCCGTCTTTTCGGTGCCCCGATGGTGGGAGATACCTTGTTGGGGAAAACCGCCGTGAATAAGGGCGGCGGATCTCACCATCCAGTGAGGAATCTCTGGATCTACCGGAAAAATTGCCGTAGAAGTTGACACCCCCGGAAACAGGAAATAATCAATGAATGAATGAAGTCTACTGCTTGGTAATCTGCTGCTAAAACGTCTCCCTGGTTTAACGAATGGTGTCAAAGATAAATTTCACTGTCATATCTCCCTCCTCGTCACTTCTTTTAACCTGACACATCACCTCGTCTTCTGACTGGAATATTATCTTTCACTCACCGCCTTTGCTCCCTACACCATCAGATAGCAGCAGTGTCTAAGTCACTCAAGCCTCCACCATATTAAAGCTACCAATCTTTTTACTTTCATCTATCTCCTTTACATCAAGAATCTCTGCTTCAAAAGGATAATAAAAACCGCTTTGGATAATCTCGCATTATTAATTATATTTTCCCTCTAATCCTATTATCACGAGATTATAGACACTCGTGTCACATAAGAATGCAAATAAAATAACATATATAAAATATTACAGTTTTAAATATCATATATATTACAGAATTTACAAAACATTTTACATTTATTGCCAAAATTAGAGTGAAAATGTAATTAAAAAATGTGTTTTAGGTTCAAATCGTAATAATTTCACCGCGACCAAATCAGATGTGGTAAAGTGTTCCAGAAAGAATGAATAAAATTAATTCCTATTAGAAAAATCATAGTAATGATGTGTATCATTGCTAACCGGCACGTTCTATTACGTAGCTAGGTCGTGTTCTATCATTTTCTGTACGGTAACTTAAGTGGCCGGCCGGTTGGTCTCATCGGACGTTTTTCGTAATTTCTCCGAAAAATACCAGGCGAATGCCGGATCAATACCTTTACGAAAAGGCCACAGTCCGCGTGTTGTCTTTCCGTGTTCATCCGCGTTTAATCATTTCCCCCTACGCGTACACACTCATACATGCACTACACTATTTCGGGCGTTCGGAGACCATTCGGCATCTACTGCTTGCTACAGCCTGGTCAGTAACAAGCTGGGGCGGGATCTCCCTGGGCGATCTCCCTGAAGCAAGAAAATTCCATTTGCCGCCGTGTAGGTTTGCAAACGATACGATCCTCTAGCGAGGCGCTAGCATCGCCACCTCCTAGTATACATTAGACATGCATTACATTTAAGGAGCAAATGACCATAGCTGTTAATGCGACCGGAAAAAACGAATAAACAATGAGATGAACTATAATGATTGGGGAGAGGATCATCTTACTCCGTCCTCCTGTCCCTTCCCTGTGGCAACCTCGAGCGCTTTGCCCTTGGCCCTGGGCGGCGATGCTATCGACCACGCGCGCGGCAGGCGGGCAAATGCCGGGGCTGCTCTGGGCCGGGGCGAGTGGCGCCTTATCGCAGCGCGGACAAAGCCCCGTTAATCGAAGCGTGCCCTCGCCGCCCTCCTTGCAGCCCCAGAGGGAGAGCAAAAAGAGGACGAGGTGGATTGAAAAGAGTGGGAAGAGGAGAAGGAGGAGGAGGGGGAGGAAGAAAAGAGAAGGAGGAGGGGAGGAGGAAAGAGGAGAGGAAGAGGATGGGAGGAGGTGGCAGGAGGAGGAGGAGGAAGGGTGGAGAAGATGGGGAAGGAAGAAAAGGAGAAAGAGGAGGAAAAAGACGAGGAGGACGGGGAAGGATGAGTAGGAGGAGAAAGAGGAAGGGGAAACAGACGAGGAGGGGGAAGGATGAGGAGGAGGAGGAAGAAAAACAGGAAGAAGAGGAAAATGAGGAAGAGGAGGAGGGGGAGGAGGAAGAAGAGGAGAGGAAGAGGAGGGGAAGGAGGAAGAAAAACAGGAAGAAGAGGAAAATGAGGAAAAGGAGGAAGAGGAGGAGGGAGAGGAGGAGAGGAGGCGGAGGGGGAGAAAAAGAGAAGGAGGAGGAGGAAGGAAAAGAGGAAGAGGAGGAAGTCGAGGCTGATGCGAAGGTGATGGCAGAGGTGCAGACGGTGGTGGAGGCGTAGATGGAGTTGCAAGTGGAATTGGAGGTCGAGGAGGAGGAGGAAGAGAAAGAGGAGGGAGGAGGGGAGGGGAGGAGGAGGGGGAGGAGTCGGAGGCAGAAGCGAAGGCGAAGGTGAAGGCGGAAGCGGAGTTGTAAGTGGAATTGTAGGTGGAGAAGAAGAAAGACGAAGAGAAAGAGGAGGAGGGGAGGAGGAGGTGGAGGCAGAGGTGGAGTTGGAGATGGAGGTGGAGGCGGGGGAGGAGGAGGAGGAGGAGGAAGAGGAGGAGGCGAAAGCGCAGGCGGACGCCGATTCTCTCCGCAACGGGCATGCCAAATGCCCAAATGCCCCCGCGTGGCCTTTGGAATAGGTTCAGGGAACGCGCAACACATTCCGACCGCCACCAACATTCCACATTCGAAGCAAATCACTGGAATTCTTGAGGGGCGTAGATACAGAAAATGTCTAGAATATTACGAGTTTTTTAAAATTTTCAGTCTTTCAGCAGTGGCTGCTTTGTGCTGCATTTCTATTAATTAATACTGTTATTAATTTAACAAATATGGCAAATATCCCAATAACTTTTAGACTTCATTTTCTTGTATTCCATTTACTCCACCAGGTACCAAAAAGCGCCTCTTGGGATTCGTAGTGTGCACATCATTCCGAATCTCCGACGTTCGGCAGAGATTCTTGTGACGAGTGGGATCGGACATTCAAGGAAAGATGATCGGAGCATCGCTGGGTCCTAAGGACGGGAAATGGGCGAAGTTTAGATTACTCACGCAAAATATGCCTTGCTAGTCTCGAAAGAACAAAACACAAAGTAAATTCCAAATTAGTTTGCCTGTTTTTGGTGGAAGTAAACATTAAAGCGGCCATTATATTTGCAATATCATTTTTCTATTTCATCATAAACCATCCATTAATGTGCTAAAAACAAGCTGAGTTCTCAGAAAATTAGTTAGACTAAATACTACAATTTTTAAAGGCAATTTTAAGGATTTTTTAATGTTTGGAGAACTATTTATTTTTCGTAATTTCGACTTACATATTGGTAAATTTATTCAAAGTAAATAAACTGGGGTTGTCTGGTATCAAATCTCCATTTCTGCTTAAGATATTTTCGATCGCGTAGCGATCATCGTCAGAGCTGGAAATACATTAATAGATATAATTATACATTAAACCAAATTGTCTACAAATTAATATATAAAAGAAGTGTGCAGATGCGTAAGCAAACTGGATCGGTCGTACCTTGTAGCTGCTGGGCGGAAAACGAAGTTCTGCGGATTTTTGAAATAGCGGCTCGCTTAAGAAGGCAGGGCGGAGGTCGGGCAAGTGTGGGGGCGGGGCAGGGGAGGGCGCGGCCGAAGGGTCGAGAGGTCGACTCTGACGATGATCGCTACGCGATCGAAAATATCTTAAGCAGAAATAGAGATTTGATACCAGACAACCTCAGTTTATTTACTTTGAATTAATAAGGTATCTACATCACCAACAGTCTAATTAATGGTAAATTTACCTTTTAGAGGGCGCCTAATACAGATATAAAGTCAATGTGTAATGATTCCGGGCGCGGCATCTACTATGGTCGTTAGTTTCGTTGTGTGTTTCATGTTATATCCGTCATTCACCTGGTGTTGACCGAGAAACACCGAAAAACCTCCAACTAGGGTAGCCGGCCGCTGTAATTCTTTTCCAGGCAACTTTGCACAAGAGATAACGAGGTTACCGCTAAACTACGTCAGACAGTGCAAACCGTTTTGTAATTTTACTGTTAGATTGACAGCTCACAACAGCAAAAATTTCATTTTCACGTAATATTTAAATTTACATATGTCTCGAATATAATGTACGCCAATTTGAGAGTTTAAATTATCAAAAATAAGATACTACACACAAAGTTCATTAAATTTAAATATTTCAATAAAAAAAACTATTTTCTCTCAGGCTCGGGCGATTGGTTTCTATTTTTCAGTTTTCAGTCTATTTTTCCTACATTTACGTAACGTTATATTTTTTCAAAGATAAAATAATAGACTTTCTATAAGTTTGGTATTCTAGAGACAAGAATTAATGCTGATTTGCCATTTCTCAAAATTATAGCTGTATGATGAAAAGCAAGGTTAGGTCAATTAAGTTTCTAATTAAATGCAATGACGGAAGTTGTGAACATTTCAATGTATTTTCATTTTGGAACTAATAATAAACACGTAGCATATTATGATTATTTCCAGAACTTTAAGTTCACATACGTTACGCACAAATGCAATTAACGGTCTTTATGATTCTCTTGGGCACAGATTTATTCCCTTTGAGACTGGTAAGTTGTTTATTCCGAGGGAGAAGCGCCTTCGTAGAGGGCTTTGTAGAACCCTTAACATACTGTAAGTAGCTGAATTGCAAAATTGTTATTAACAGGAAATATGAGAACTTATAATGTGTTCTAGTCCCATATAAGTTAACTACGAGAAGGAGGGATTTTCATATCACAAAATTTTAAATCTAAACCAACATCTGATCCACAACATTTCGTTTCTCATGCTCATTCACACCTCACTCTCACCCGTACTATCAACACTAAGATTATGACAACCCTTATTAGTGTGATCATCTGCCACGAGATGAAGACACAAAAACGTACGATTTCTCCGTGCGAGAATTTACGTGCGAGAATCGATTGTGATACACTTACTCATTACAGGTGATAGGGATTTATTAATCAGAAAATTAAATTAAAAAGGACTTTTTGACATGTATTCCAAAAGTAAGAATTCAAGTTCGAGTATTCGTCGTTATACCGGATATAATTTTTCACGATATTTACTGTTGAAATCAAAGACTGATTTCGGTAGTCTGATTTCAAAGACTGATTTCGCATTTAGTGATTATGGCAAAGTCGTTAAGAAGAATAAGCATTACGCGATTTTTACTATTGTTGGCAATTTTTTTCTTTTGTAAGTAACTTGGGAATTTTATTCCAAATAATATTTGACTTTCGAAATATTGTTTTGAAAATAAATTAAGAATCAAATAAGTATATTTATGTATTTGTTTATTTCAATTTAGTCAACCTCTCTCTGCGTCGGCTAAATCAGTAATGCAATATCATAGATAAATCATGACAAAGGTGAAAGGTATTTCTTTAATCTGTTTCTGTAAATTATGTTTTTAAATAAAATAATAAAAATGTCAAGACTCGTGAAACTAAATTTGAATTAAACCTCAAAGCATAACAAAATTGTCTCAAACTCTCCATAAATAGATAACTGTATTTCCATATAAATAAAGCATGGATATTAAAAAGTTTGAATATCATACATTCCGAATTTTGTTCTCGAAAAAAAAATGAACGCCGCTTGTTCGAGTTACGAGGTCATTCGTTACGTGTTCGTGTCTTGTGTCAACGCTGAAAAGCGATGAAAAGTTGACATTCATTGGGACCTTCGCGTTCATTTAAAAGTGTAACTTGTCAGAGGTCTCATGAAAATGTAAAGCGCTTAATTTCGTTTGTTCTCCGTTAAGTTGTCTAAATTAATATTCAGCACGAGACATCTGCCAGTAGATAGCGGCTACAGTATTTGTAAGAGATTCAGTCACAGCCATGGAGACTGAAAGTTATATCGCACGGGATGGGAATTAATAAACAAGCTCTGATGAATTGCAGAAGTACCATGATAGCACTAATTCATTTCCAAGTACATAACGTGTGTAATATTACAAATTTAACAGTGTTCGGAGTGGTCACAGTCCAGCCACTTAATAGTCAAATATACTAAAAGTAGGCTTGTTCACTAATAATGTACTAAACCCGCTCATCAACCCTTTATGTACAAATAAAAAATGACTGCATTGTTTGTTTGTTTTTTTCTTTTTTAGGAGGAAACGTATGTTCCATAGTTTTCACATTGATTAAACTCATTTATGAGACTACATCTTTTAATATAAATATTTTAATTCCAAAAGAAATGTTTCATGACAAAACTGGCATCACTTTGTACAGTAATTAATTAATAACTGTTCTATTGAATTTATTTGCATGTGCAAAAGGTCATAACATATGATAATGTAATGAATTCCCTAAACTCCCTTGTAACGTGTATTTTTTATGAATGGGGGTTTCATTTTTCTCATTGGGTTTTGAAGAGGTAAATTTTGAGATTGTGCAAATAGGCAAACTAAATTAGAACCCTGAAGCGATCTAACGTTAAAATGATACCTAATTTTATTTAATCTTCTAAAGACCGTGCTTATCCACATTCATAAATATAAAAGGGCCATTATGTACAAGATTTCCATTCTTATATCATATTTTTTGTGTAAATAAAAAGTCGTTATTGACTCTATAGATACGTATGTATTTATCATACGACATGAATATTCGGAGAGAAAAACAATTACAAACATTTTGAGGGTGAATTTCCTTGCTCAAGAATATCTCAACTCTGCAAAGTCTTGTTTTTGCTCTAAGGTATTCATGTTGATGTGCAGGTTGTGTGATGATGATTATGAAAACGATGTGAATAATGAGAATGTGAGTAATGCGTGATTAACCACGGAATGCGAAAATCTCGCTTTGGACCCCGTATTCTAAGAACATAGGATACCTAGCGAGAACGAAAGTTTATTTTGGTATTAATGGTTACCCGAAGGAAAATGAGTTTATGTGAAATCAACTATCTTTTAAATAATTATATAAATTCTGATCTTTTTGTGAAAAAAGATATCATAATCTTCAAAATTTAGTGAAATCATGAATCCTACCAATACTTAATAAGCAAAGTGTAATGCTCTCTTCGATAATAAGAAAGCAGAACCAATTAAATAAAAGCTTTGTCTACCTGGTGGGTCTCCGTATCTCAAAATTATCGTCCTTGGATCATCCGCAAAGGATTCTAATTCTTTAAAAAATTCATGCGGCTATAGGTATCCTCTGTATTTTACGGTTCCAGTAATGTAGTTCCAAACGCTTTACATTCCTCCTATATAAATACAGTAACTACAGAATGTTTTCCCAGAAACTACTAAATGCTACCTGCAGTTCTGATTTTAACCGAAAGAAGTGGTGAACACCACTGATTACCACTTACATTGTTGTACGTCCTTCAAATTACTTGTAAGTAGAGTAGAGTACTTCCTCTCATTCATGAAGGCCATTTCGTTCAACACGATGGATACCGTACATACTAATCTCAAACGCCGCGTTTAATACTACGCGTGTATGCATTTCATGACCCTGGAATCTACAGACAAACTTAAAGAGGTGATTGAATGGAAGAGAGGCACAAATTCAAATGAACATAATACAGAAAATGTCAGTCAGAACCTTCCGTTCAGTAATGGCAATCAATTTTCCTTCCAAATGAAGTTGCAGATTGACACACGCGGAGAGAGAGAGAGAGAGAGAGAGAGAGAGAGAGAGAGAGAGAAAGAAAGAGAGAGAGAGAAAGAAAGAAAGAGAGAGAGAGAGAAAGAAAGAGAGAGAGAGAAAGAAAGAGAGAGAGAGAGAGAGAGAGAGAAAGAAAGAGAGAGAGAGAGAAAGAAAGAGAGAGAGAGAAAGAAAGAGAGAGAGAGAGAAAGAAGAGAAAAGAGAGAGAAAGAAAAGAGAGAGAGAAAAGAAAGAAAGAGAGAGAAAGAAAGAAAGAGAGAGAAAGAAAGAGAGAGAGAGAGAAAGAAAGAGAGAGAGAAAGAAAGAAAGAGAGAGAGAAAGAAAGAAAGAGAGAGAGAAAGAAAGAAAGAGAGAGAAAGAAAGAGAGAGAGAAAGAGAGAGAGAAAGAAAGAGAGAGAAAGAAAGAGAGAGAGAAAGAAAGCGAGAGAAAGCGAGAGAGAGAGAAAGCGAGAGAGAGAAAGAGAGAGAAAGAGAGAGAGAAAGAGAGAAAGAGAGAGAGAAAGAGAGAGAGAAAGAGAGAGAGAAAGAGAGAGAGGGGGAGAGAGAGACAAACCACCGATTACGTGAGTTCTCGTTAACAGCGGTGAACATTCTTACACTTGCAGCACAGTTGACTAGGGTATTAAAATTACATTTTAAGAACCATCTTATTCCCAGTAAATTTCTTTCATTATAAATAACTAAATCAAAAAATAACAATACATTTTAAATTAAAAATCAATGAAAAATTCTATGTACAGCATCACATCTGAACACTGTAGCCCCCCCCCCTAGAGCAGATGACCACTCTTGACACATTTTCACTCTTGAGCCTCTACCTAATGCATGACTCTATGTTTAGATTTCTCATGTGCAGGGACGCTGGCAGGCAACATCGATGGGGCGTGCAAGCGGTCTCATTTACTTGCGAGCGAGATGTTTCCCATGCAACAAAGGGACGTGCGCTAAAGGGCCAGGTTGTTATTTCTGAATAATTTGAAACCGTTACGCGCAATTTTATCTTGTATTCATTGGCATTCAATCACGAGTAATGGGTTAAAAATTAATATTTATTGCAAATTATTCGTAAAATCTGAAATAAAGCACTCACCGTATTAAATGTTTCGTGCACAACAGTAAATAACATCTAGATTGATTGATGTTAAGGCTGGTTGGCTGTTAACGATTCCGGGCGCGTCAACTAACGAGGTCGATATTCCGGTAAGTGTAGTGTATGTTGTTCCTCTGACTGTGGCGGTGATCTTCCTCTGCTGGATGGCAAGATCTGGCACCAACCTACCGTCGGCTAGCGGGATTTTCTCCCCAACCAGATATCTCTCACCAGCAGGGCACCGCCCCAGCCGGGACATGCTCTAAGCTTCCGACCAGCCCCCGGTATGTGTATTGCATATTAGTGTAAGTGTGTGTGGGTGTGTGTAAGGGTTGAGGATAAGACGAGGAAGAGGAGGGAAAGATCGCGCGCGGTCCGTGTCCCGTTTGGTAGGGTACTGCTCCGGCATTCGCATGGTGTTGATCGGAGAAACCATGGAAAACTACCGATCAGAGCAGCCGGTTTCTAGAATTCTCCTTCAGACAAGCTAATGTCGGAAATCTTGGCTCTGTCCGGAATTCGAACCAAGGACCTCCTGGTCAGAGGCACTGCAGTGACATTAGTTGATGCTCTGAGCCACTTCTCCCGGTGATTGGTGTTAAGCGTTGCCGCCTCTACTACAGTAATAAATAGAGTCAAAGATTTCTTTACAGTTCGACCAGCATCTGATATCTCGGCTTCATATCAAATGTTTTTCTTTCATGTTTGACGACGAATGCAGCCATGAAGGTAGACATGAAGACCGTCGTGACACACTCTAGTAGTCCTTCACTTAGGCGTCAGCGGCAGCCATGTTAGATTCGAGAACATGAACATGTCATTATTGATTTTAAAGTATCCTTAGTACTATAGATAATCACAGGTTAAAACAGAATTTAATGATATGCAGTCAACTCATGTACTAAAAAACTACTATTATTTATGTTTCATTCTTGAAACTAGTACAAAGTTTCACGAATTTTTGTGTCACTTCGTCACAACATTATCTGCGAAACAATTTAAAAACAGTAGTTTAACTGTTGATTATAAAAGTAAATATAAAAAAATAAAGTAAGCATAAAAAATAATTAACTTATACATACAAGTACAAAATACAGGAAGGTTTTGACGCTCACCCTGTTCCATTGCCACAAAAATTCATTTACAAAGTTAATGAAGTTTATAAAATATTATGCACATGTTATGTACAGACAAATTCATTGAGCCGAAGTGACCCATTGCCAATGTTCCTAAAATGAAAGACTTATATTTACTTTTATATTCAATAGTTAAACTATTTAATTTCTTTTTACAGATAGTGCCTGAAGAAGCAACACATAAATGAAACATAAATAATATTGCTTTTTTAACCTTTGATTTTCTATAATACTAAGGATACTTTAAAATAAATAACTATTTGAACAGACGATCAATAAACTACTGTAAGTGTTATGAAAATGTTATTGTCCAATTGTTATTTTTGACTGTTTTTGTAAACTGCACTGTAATATCAAGATGGCTCTACGAACGGACTCTCACTAACGACCAACGTCCGTTAAGAATTTTAAAATCCCTTCGTCTGTTACGGACGACCGAAACAAATGACTTGTAGCTAAAGATGACGTACGAGTACTCTTATTCCAAAAAATGTATTTCTTCTTAATATAATTTGTACAGAAGAATTTGGTTTTAATAACGTCATTGCGTCATTGCCACAATGGCGTTTTAAATGGAGATTATAGCCAAGGTTTGTATCAAACGGAGTCAATTTGTTGAAATATCGATAGTGTGCCATTCAATACTTTTCGTAATTCCATCTTCTTACCCCAAACCCTACGACCTCCCCTCCCACCGGGAGCGGTAACTCAGTGCATCAACTGATGTCACTGCAGCGCCTCTGACCGGGAGATCCTAGGTTCCAGTCCTGACGGCGGCAGGATTTTCGACACTAGCTTTTCAGCTAGGTCGAATTCAGTCGCTGTCTGGAGATGAATTCTAGCGGCCGGCTGCTCTGATCGGTAGTTTTCCGTGGTTTCTCCGATCAACACCACGCGAATGCCGGAGCAGTACCCTAGCTTGTCCCGGCTGGGGCGGTGCCCCACTGGTGGGAGAGTTCTGGTTAGGGAGAATCCCCAGTAGCCGACGGTAGGTCGGCGCCGGATCTCGCCATCCGGCGGGGAAAGACCACCGCGCATTGCCCGAGAAAAAGCATGTACTACACTAACGGAACTAATGACCAAAGCAGTTGACGTGCCCGGAAACACGAAAAAATCAAATCAAATCAACCTACGACCTCCCACGATCAGCGACCCCACAGCGGTAACGGTTGCCACAAAGCCATCCTACCCGGCGCACCTCTCGGGTGTAATGATAACCTTTTCACCCCATCTCTAATGCAGAAGCTTTTCGCGGTCCAACGCAGGCAGCGGGCGCCGCTGACCCGCGTGCGGGACCGGGTCGACTGCCACGCCCACCGCCGCCGCCACAAAGGGCATCCTATAGCATCTTCACGCGGCCCGGCGCGGCCCTCCAGGCTTCCAGGATTCGCCAGCTTCTTCTCGCGCCCGCGCGCTCACACCGCCTCGCCTCCCTCGGGCGCCGCACGCAACTTGACCTTTCGCTAAGAGGGCCTCTCCCACGCCCGTGGGGCGGAAGACAGATCGCGCTGGAGGGCATTGTTAGCTCTCGTATCTTCCCCAATCGACCGCATTGGATTTTACTACCGCTGGTCAATTGTTTATTACTAGGGAACGGATTTCCATGTAGTGCTTTTAAAGGAACAAGACACCTGCATTGAATAATGTTTTTTAGAGTTTCTGAGAGAATTAGAACTATTTTTATTTTACATATTTTTACATATTTTGGTATACTTACATATTTTTACATATTTTGGTATACTTACATATTTTTACATATTTTGGTATATTTACATATTTTTACATATTTTGGTTTAATTACATATTTTTACATATTTTGGTATAATTACATATTTCGTTACATTTTAATTCATTTTTACGTCGAAATGGAATATTTTAGATGCGCGTTTGCCATATATATTACGGATTCACCTTTCGTACAAATCAAAAGTAAAGGTGCTGCGCTTCTATGACCATCATATCTTCTCAGTGAATTCTTAAACTAACCCACCCCCCGTTTACTGCGTACTCGAAGCAAAGGACGAACGAAGTTTTGTGAACAAGTAATTTTAACCACGTACTTGCTAATGTTTCAAAGAGCACATTTGTTCCTCGATCGAAAACTAAGAAATAGTTTTTACCGCGTTGTTCGAGTTCGGCTGGGGTATATTTACCCCCACCTCATTTATCCTCCCTGTGACACCACCTCTCCGGACTCCATCATTGGATACACGGTACTACTATTCACATGAATATGAGCTCCTCGTAAACATTGTAATATACACAATGAACATATTTTATATTTAGAATAAAATGCTTATGTGTTATGAAGACTAGTGTAAAATTACTTCTGTAGAAGTAGAACCTACTTTCACCAACTCCGAATCCTCTTTAAGAACTGATCGACGACGTTCTATGCTCGCAAAATGTTTCTAGAGAACAATTTTAAATACAATAATGCATCTTTATTTTACATATTTTCTATTTTTTCTTAGATGTTTTTGAAAAAATAAGTACATTTATATGTACATATTTTGCATTTTTTATTAAAATAAATTCCGTTCCATATTTATTACACAGGCACACACAAGTAAGTTGTCAGACCCAAAGACTTGACACATCTTTCTCTATGTATTTCAGCGCGCTGAATCCGAATCTGAAGCCAATGATTGCACCATCACCTTCCAGTTTGTTTTTTTTCTTAAAAAACACCCTAAAATTTATAATCTACAATTAACGGTGTGTTTTTTGTGATTAAAAAAAGGAGGGTGGTGGCGCAATTTAGGCTTTAGATTCGGATCCAGCGCGTCAAAATTCATAGAGAGAAACATGTGTCAAGTTTTTGGGTCTGGCAACCTCTTTTTTGTGTGCCTGTGTTATTATTCAAGAACTATTATTTGATAATTTTAGTTCACACAATATCCTATTTTTTGTAAACTTACTTTTACAATAAGAATTATATGATGTAGAAAATAGTGATAGAAAATATGAAAAGAAGTAGAAGTAGAATTGTCTATCCATTGTGAAGGATATAACTTTAACACATTAAACGGTTTATTTTGCCCAATTATTTTCACTTCATATTTCTTCTAAATAATTTTAAAAAACGAAGCGGAGAAACTTAAAATGAAAATACTTCAAATTCATTTCTTATTCAAACAATAATTTCATGTCTGTAGAGTTCTGCAGTACACCTACTCAATATTATTTTTGCGATAAACAGACGATGAAGGAACGACACGAACAGCAATACAATATTACGAGTACAAATCAGAATTATGATATAAAAATTATATTGAGAATTTTAAGTTCAAAACTAAATATTTCGTTACACGTAGATATTACGTTAAACGGTAATATTGTTTTGATAAAAAACAAAGAGAATCAAGTAAAACAAAAATATTTTAAATTAAACTTACTTGTATTGGTGTCGATTTTAGACGTAAAAGATAAAGAGTAAATTAAAATAAATAACACTTGAATAGTATTAATATTATTCAACACACCAACGATATGGAGAATAAAATTTCAAGTGCTTATTCAAATATGCCAGATTTGTAGCATAGTTTAAAGTTACTAGTTCACAAACATGGAAATTAGAGTCCCCACCTGTATAGTAGCAAACTTCCGAACACTCAGTAGAAATTTCTAACGAGTTCTATACTCCTGACGCGTCTGTGACCCAGTTCTCGCACTGATAGCTTCGCTCGTTAGTCACTTTGCCAATGTTTTCCTTCGCCCTTTAGCTTCTCTGCCTGTCACAGTATCCACTTAGGACCTCTCTAGTCCTTCCCTCTAACCCTCCGTGTTTTGAGGGAAGTGCGTTTACACGAAACCGTATTACTGCCTGGTCGCTTTCTCCCGTTCTGAACTTGCTCCTGGACTACGAAGAATTTAGGCGGAGGATAGAAGTGCTTCTGGAACGACAGTATTCAACGAGTTTTCCATTAAAACTGCAATAGCCATTGCACACAAAAATGCTTCAACAGCCATGGCACACGAACAAAAGTATTGGAATCAAGTTTGATATTTAGATAAAACACATTCAAGAACACATTTATTTGAAATACTTAAACTAGTGTTGCTACAGCATCCCCCCCTCATATTAATGAAAAATTGCAATGTGGTCAGTAATAATCACACGAGTTGTTGAAACTTTAAATTTAAGAAATAATAATATCACACGCATGTAGCTCTCACCGCAAACTATTTCAAGCTGAATACTTACTTAAAATATGTACTACTAACAATATATTTTAACGACTAACTATCGCGTCCGTTAGAAAAGGCTTCAAGTACCAAAGGTAGCCAACCAAGAAGCAACACGGTCACAACTAATCACCTTTTGACAATCAAGTGCCAACTGTTGGCCTCTTCACTCCCGCGCGTTGATGAAACAGGGGTTCGGGATGAAAGCCATCCCACGAGGATTACTTGTGCATTCACGAAAAATGGCAAGAGAGCTTGCGAGTCTGCATTAGTGGCTCTTCTATTTTTGATTAAAAGAGCAATCATTAAAAAACCTGTGCTAACTCATTTAAACTAGAAATTAATGCAACGTTTGAATGAATAGTTTAAAATCATGCTCGAAGTGCAGAAATTCCAACTCTTTTACTAAGAACCCAGAATTTTGTGATTATTTACTTTGAAGCACAAATTTTGAACCGGTACTTTCTAGAAATACATTCCATCGCTTTGTGAACATTCATTTTCTGTTCTTAGAAATACTTCAACTCTGTCAAATACTTTTCTTTTGAACTATAAAAATTAATGACTTCTGAATTATAAATATAGAGAAGTTATTCACAAACCAAACTCCCAAGTATTCTTTCTCTTGAAACGTGATTCTTCTTATTTCTAAAGCCGTACTTTTATTTTATTCTCAGGTATTGACACTGCATAAATACAGGTTATAGAATTATTTTGAGCATCTAAAGGAATATTTAAAAGGTCTGGGAGTAGTTTCAAGAGGAATCCTGAAATAATTCCGCTATTTAATTAGCAGTATGATTACACTAATATTATTACCCCAATTCCTTCTTTTTACCAGCGTTTAATATGCAATAGAATAGTACATGCATTTAAGATTAAAATGAAAAATTATCTGGTATGAGATCTAGGAAACTATTTTGAATTATCGGCAATTTTTAATTGTGTCTTTCCAAGACCTACTTTGAAGTAATTCACTTTATCTAGTATTGTAATAAAGAATTTTAAGCAAGAATTAATTAACATTATTACTTAAATAAAAATATTTATTTTGCATAGTAAAACTATACAACTTTATTTCGCGCAATAAAACTATATTATATGTGTTTAAACATTATGTCAATGTTAGAATGAAAACAAATACGTTTTGAAAGGATTATTCAAAACAAAAACTCATTTAATTTCATTTACATTGTGCGCAATTTTGCACTGAAAACTACGAAATATTTCCGAATCATTCAAATTGACATGATAAATGACAAATTTTTCAGAGCATGGCATTCCGCTTATCTAACCGACAATCCATAAATAATGAAGAACCATTTGAAAATAGACTTTTCTCAATCCTCTCTACCTGTGCGAAGATCGTAATGGGAAAATATTTCATACCTGCCCCGCAGGTTTTCCTCTTGAGGGCGGATTCCCTTGGAACAAGTCGTAACTTTTCCTGGCGAAGAAGCTTAAGGTCTTGGCTGGGGGAGAGGAAAGGGAAGAGAGGTAAAATATCGAGAGAGATCAGATGAACGCGTAGTCCCAGTCCTTGGGGAAGGTTCAGCCACCTGAAAGCTATGACCTTTTCTGCTGATCCCCACGTAACGCAAGTGCTTTACTGTTAAATTGTGGTTCGCAATAGAAACGAAAGGATAGAACTGAATTAAATTGGATAGAATACAAAAAAGCTCTAGAAAATATTCCTTTTTGGAACTAATATTAACAAATTGTGTAAATACCTAAACGAAACTGGTCGTGTTACAAAATGGAACAACTTATCATTCTAATTGGTTCTGAATTCTCTTCAGCCTGGTCTAGCTATTCGATTTGCCTCATTCTCTTCCCACCTGCTACATGAACGGCTCAGAGTTAGTACTATAAGAAATTTACACTTAATTTTACGAGACAGAATTTTTTGCGTCGTTCGGTTGTTTCGGCTCTCCGTGCGGTGCTGCTGCTAAGCGGACATTATGAGAGTTAGACGTACACCACTTTCCTTGAGACTGTAAGTCACTCAGTAATATCCAAACATGGTGTAAGTCAAAATTAATATTTAGTGACTTGTACCATGCTACCTCTCAGCAGCTCTTATATCGGCGCCTAAAAGACCTTTCGTCCATCTGGGAACATGCCCAGTGGAGGAGTAAGTAGCCTCTGATCAGTGGACTAAAAGGTTTTGTGGGGTGTGCTTACTTCACCACTTAACAGCTTATTAGGTTCTAAAGACCACCATCTTATTTATTAGCAAGATGAGCGCTTTGATCCATCTGAAATAAGATTGTATAATGCTCTAGTGAAAGGGAGGTATCGTAGAGGGAAATTCACAAGATCCGGACTCACTTAACTTAGTATAATAAATATCGAATAGCAGGTATACAAAAACAATAATTAGTTGAACACTGTTTAATTGGAACATAATTTACCGTATGAAATTGAATGAGACAGTTGAATGCTTCAATCAGTTGATTGGCAATACAGCTGTTTGCATGACATGACTAGAATAGACACTTATGCACTTTGGCACACATTGATGGTGAATAAATTGAGAATGAATTTGACATTGTGGGCAATCCGTTTTCACTATGAAGTACAGAACTTAACATTAGGTTCATTGTGACAGACATTGTGGCTCATAATGTTTATGATTAGGCAACCCATTTCAACTTAACTGTTCCGAAAGTAAATAGCTAGATGTGCAGTACTGTTAATATCAATTGGTGATACATAACACGCACGTACTGAGTTCAGATGCATAACTGGAAACTACACTGTTCATAATACGAACACTGTTCTATTCATAGGCTCAAGAAATGGAATTACAAGGTATTGCGCAACACACATGAATTATGTTGAAAACAGTTTACACTTTAGTTCATCGTTGGATATTCACCGAACGATTAAGTACAATACTTTAACCAGATCTTACAAACACGCGTACTTAGGCATTGTAATGGAAAGATGGCCCAAGAATACAAACACAGTTTGAGTGCGAGCGAGACGCACATGGCTCCGATCTCCAGGAAATTTGCAGCTCAACTGAATTGTCGGTCAGGCTGGAATGCAAGGAAGCGAACATTTCGCGGTTGCGGGCGACAAGAGCCAATGAGAGATCGGCTTTTGGTTGTTATAATTTGGAAGAATTAAGCTAGACTGATTTATAATTAAAACAGGATGCGTGAGCATTTGACAAATTAAGATTGAGAATTTTAGTGAGGTGTGTGTCGCTAATATACATGAGCTACTCGTATTGCATCATGGTTCCGATAACTCTTGAAAGGGGGAAGAATGCCGTCGTGCCGGCAAGAGAGGACGAGTGGGATCGATTCGTAGAATTTTCGATCGTGCAAAGTAGCTGCGTATTGCTCAAAGTTGTGAAACAACTGTGGCTGGATTTAATACTGTAAATTAATGATTAAACACGGAAATAAACTAACGTTATAAATTCCTATAAAAATGAGTTGCTATTACATAACACGAACGTGCATATCATAAAAATATACCAATTATAATTAAGTAGCTTTAAGAGCTTGCTCCGACACTCAGTATAGAGCATCTCTGCGGTCCTCAACTCTCCCATAGACCTACCTCCGTCCCATATCTTTAAAACGTTTCCAGTGGCATCCGATTTCCCCAACTCAGTGTTTGTACTAATATATTGAGAGAAAGGATCGATTTCCTTAATTACACAAAGAAATAGCACACACAGTTGCATGTCAGGCGAAGAGGTTACGGAAGGATTCGCTTATAGATTAGACACACGAGGGACTCAAAACGCCGCCTACCACTGACATTACTTAAAACATTGATGTCTCACGAGGGTTTCAAACCCATAGATTGTTGGTTGGTTGTTTTTTTCGTGTTTCCGGGCGCGTCAACTGCTTCGGTCATTAGTCCCATAAGTGTTGTGCATGTTTGTTCTCGGGAGATGGCGGTGATCTTCCCCCGCTGGATGGCGAGATCCGGCGCCGACCTACCGTCGGCTAGTGGGATTTCCCCCTAACCAGGACTCTCCCACCAGCTGGGCACTGCCCCAGCCGGGACAAGCTCTAACCTCCAGACCGGTCTCCCTGAATATGTGGTAGTGTAGTGCATGTTAGTGTAAGTGTGTGTGCAAGGGGAGAGGAGAGGACAAGGAAGAGGAAGGACAGATCGCGCGCGGTCCGTGGCCCGTTTGTTAGGGTACTGCTCCGGCATTCGCCTGGTGTTGATCGGAAAAACCACGGAAAACTATCAAACGCATAGGCTTACTGTCCATATCCTTATATTTACCTCCCTATCCCCTGTCTTGCGAGGCAGGATCACTTGAACTATTTACGTGCGAGTTACGTTTATGTAAAAAAAGTGATAAAATAATTATGTTTTTAAAATTCACCTGTTTATGCACACGCAATATTTAATGTTCCAGATTTAAATCAATGCATTTTAATTGATTAGATACCATTTGTTTCTGTAGTAACAATACAAAGTTACTTTAGCATTTAAAACTACCATCGCGCTCTTTAATGAACTTTTTTCTCAAAATTAAATAACCCTACAAAGAACGTTGTAAAATATAAAATATAATATATAATATTTTAATGAACAGAATGATTTTGTTTACTTTCAGTAATTTTCTTTATTAAAGTCGCATCAACATCTACGTCATTAGCTATCACTATTGGAGTTAACGTTATGGTAACTGTGAAGTTGAAATGATATGTTGATGATAAGGGGTGAAAGGACGAACACAAATACAACCATGCTTAAGGCGGGACTTGAACCCGCGATTCTTTGGTCCGAGATCGCTACAACACTACTGCCTCAGCGATCTCGGCTACCGGATCGGATATGTATATTTAAATGAAGTAAACTGTCTTTTATTAAAAATACGTAGAGTTTTCATATTTTCTCGATATTTTTGGCCACCTAATAGTATAAGTGAAATATAACTAAGAATTTCATAGAAGAGTAAAATCCGCACTTCTGTATGTAATTTTTCTTTCAAAAATTTGGATCAGTTTTAGAGAATATGACGTTTGACCATTTCTGAAACTGCGTAATTTTGGGCTTACTTTCACAATACATTTTGAGATTTCAAGAAACTTTAGTATAATTGCAAAATTTACTACAACTTACAAACGTCTGTAATGTAAATATTAGCCTTAAGAGATATAGTTCATAAACACATTTGTGTTATTTGCGAAAAAACAAAAAGACACATAAAAATGTGGTTTATAATGTCATTCAATGCGCTAAGCTCTATCTGAACAGAGAGTTTAAAGAATACCTTTTGAGCACATTTTGAAAAAAACTGTAATAAAAATTGTTTAAAAAACAAACATTGCCTATATTTCACTTCAAATTACGCGAAAACAATACTTTCAAAACAATGTACAAGACATTAATCAAACAACGAATTGTGAAGAACGAATCTCTTTTACAGAAAAAAATATTGATCTTGACAATGTTTAAAGGTCTAAATAATCTTACATTTTGAAAATTTTCAAAAATTGAAGGTGAAGGTTTGGGACATATTTAAAGGTTATTTCCCTTTTTTCTGAAAATAAATGTAAAGAAAAATTAAAAAGTAATTTTTGAGGAAGTTGTGAAACGGCAGCAAAGCACGGACACATCTTTTGAGGAGAGACGGACGTGTCAAAGAAAAACAATACTTATTTTCAATGTACTACATATCTTTCCTAACATTTCGTACATTATTTCATATATACTCGTACGTACGTATTTATGTATACGAGAAAGTAAACTAGTATTTTTACGACAGTATTTTTAATTTCTTGCGTTATTTGCTACTTTTATGGTTATCAGATTTTCAGGGAATTCAACTGAAATCAGATTTACGTTCGTTTTAAATACATGCTTCGCTCTACTCCCTAAAAAATGAAGAAAATATTTGGAGCGTTTTTGACAAAACGTTTCTAAATTTCCATTAGTTCATGCAAAATTGCGCGAAAACAACTCATACTTCGAAAAACTTGCGTATAATCTCATTTAAATTTCTAATTCTAAAAAATATATTTCAATAAAACTAGAGGTACCGCAACAGCACATACTTTCTCGCTTTATTGGAAAGAGTTACGAAATATTGAAACATTGTAATTTCTGCCGTACTAAATCTCAGTAATAAAGTGAAAAAGTTCAGTTCAAACAATTCAAACAATGCGTTTGTGGTGTGTATGTGCGTTTATTTCAATAGTCAGGAATAGAAATCATTTTTAACTTTTACAAAAGAAACAAACATGAATAAATTTAATTGTTACAATATTTACAGCACATTATACAGAAAGGAAAGAATAATATTTCACACAAACTTGCCTTGATTTCATTTAAGTGAGCTAACGTTTTCCGGATACCATTATCAGTGATCACAAGTTCTTGAAGTAAAAGAAATGTATTTATTAGTTCCAATATATTACCTTCCTTAAAACTATTTCTTTGCGTAGGAATTTTATCTACATCATACGATTAACTCGACCTGGTTCTGTAATAGGTGTTTTTCTACCGAAAATTTGCCGTTTTTCGCGCAGAATCACATAACTTTCTCTGTACCGGCAGTGAGAAAATAAGCGAGTGAAGCGGCAGTGAGAAAATAAAAATAACTATCTTCGAAAATTAAATGCCCTATTAATGTGCTACATATTTAGATACGCGGATCTTTACTTTACGACTAGCAGGAAGATCGGCACGTAATACTTTAAGCTTAGCGATCTAAAGTCGCAAACTGAAACATCCGAGCGAGCAATAGACTTTTATTCGCTGCCCACCATCGGCATATGCGTTGCATGACGTGCCAGTTAAGCCATCACTCTAGCAGAACAGGACTTGAAAAGCTGTGCGCTTCATGGATCATTAATTACCAGAATAACAAAGGAAGAAGTCAAACACGTCACACAAAACAACGCGCTTCTCTAATCCATCAGAAATATCATCAGAGATTTGGTTTAGAAACACTGAATGAAATGTTTTTTGCATTTAAAGTGTACACGGTTTTTGTAATATTTCAAAATGAAAGTAATTTCCCATTATGCACTACTGTATACCTAAATTCTATGGTTGCTGAAGTATTATAATTTTTTATCATTTTTAAAGTTCATAAAATTGCATATAACACATTTCCGATAATGCGAGAGTGTGTGCGCTATGTTGAAGCACCACAAGTGTAGTAGGCCTTTTTGATTTTCTGCTTCAATAAAATCATAACTGTTTACTGTTTTATATTCTCATTTATACTGTGGCTTCTGCACAGATACTAAAATTTGCTAGTGAACGTCTTGGCAAACAAAGTCGTTAAAATATGGTGATGAAAACTCCAGTGCATTGTCTCTCAATAGTTTATATGCAGGAAAATTCGTAAGTTAATTTCTTAATCGTTCACGAGTGAAATCATCCAATTAAAATCACTTGCCATTTCAATTGTGAGCAAGTGTTTTCGTCACACAAGATAATTATGGTATTTTCACTTCTCGCAACCCTAGAGTGTGCTTCAAATGTTACACAAGTATGCCCGGAAGTACTACAACAGTCCGAATGTGACTGGTGGGGCGGTTCCGTTGCTTATCTTACTGGCGTGCACATATCGCTGGATGAATGTTTATCGCACCGATCGTTGAACTTCGGAACAAATCCAATTTCGGCAGAAACATGTATTATTTGATAGGGAGGAAATTTGCAACAAGGCACGTCGTACGAATGACCCGAAAAAACTGGCTAAATGCATTGGAAAATTGAATCCAAAATTTCTGTTTGCTTACCCCAAAATGGCAAAATAATTAATAAATAAACGCAAGACCATAGTAGGAGCTCTTCTTGTCTCTGATTACGTCAAACTTCACTTGGTGTTTATTTGCTGCGAAATTAAACATTTACAACCATGCAATTCACGAGCAAAATGGATTGGATTCCAAGTGGTCAAGCAATGTAAATAATCGCACATAACTATTCGCTTCACATTCGGGGAGAGCTGAATAAATTTCAATGTTTGTATTTTCAATATTTGCATTTCCAATCTCAGATATATACTCTGGACAATCATTGTATCTCTGGAAATAAAAGACGTCGCATCTAATTGCCAATAATTGCCTTTAAAGCAAAAACTGGGGAGAGTACGACAGCATATGTGTCAGTTATTGTGGGTATCTGTAATGTGGGAACAAAGTTCGTCTGCAGACGTGGAACTGTGGAAGTTTCTAAGCGAGTGGCTAAACGGTACTTTGTTTCACGTCATTTTTTATTCTGGTGAAATATGATCGTATGAAAGGACATAAATGCAACAATAAACGAATCTATTCAATATTAGTATCTTTGAATATTAATTATGACACAAAATATACACTTTTGTGGTTTCAATCATTTTCATATAACATGAAAAATACTTTTTAAGAATGTGATTATAGACACGATTCTCTCAAAATATGTTCAAATCATTATTAATTATTATTATTAAAATTATTTATTATTATTATTATCTTATTATAAATGTAAAAAGGTTCATGAACCAGAATGCAATATTAAAGTAAAAAAGAATTGAAGAGCTGTCTTGCAAAATACAAATCGGCCACAGTGTTGTTGCAAGCAATAAAGAACACGTCGGTGTAACCAATAAGAGGTGAAGATTCTTGATGTGACTGCTCATGCCGTATAGTTCATTCCTTCTGTGAACTCTTCACAACAGAGTCCTATTTTATTGATTAGAAGATTGGGATCTCAAAGACACAAAAACTGCGAGTACTATGCGCAAGAACGTATGGAGCATCATATATGTGAAGCCAATTATTGTTCAAAAAACAATGAAAGGAAAGATTCATAACGTCAATGTTAACTCACAGCAATATTTTAAATTTGATGAAGTTCCTGATTCGATCCTTTGGAAACGTGGTTTTTCATTAATAAATACGGTAAAATTTAGCTGTCAGTTGTTGTCACTTGAAAGGGGTATAACATTGACCAAGATATCTAATTCTTTCTATTCCTTTTCAGTTTTATCTATTTCTTTTTTGTTGTTTGTAATTTCTTTAGACGTGAAATTTCTTTAGAAATGGTTATATTAGCTACAAAAATTGTTGTAGTAGTTTTGTCGGTTTAATAATATAAAATATTTGCCTACTCACTGCACTACAATAATTTACCCTAATCAAATGTGATGATAATAGAAGCTCTATTTTAAGCAATAGCAAACATGTCCGCAGGTGCTTCGGACAAACGCAGACATGTACCAATTTTCCAAGCAAAAGCAAAAATGTCCAACTCTTAACCTGAAATATGGTCATACTTTTATATAAATGATTGATAGCAGTATACGTAGACTATACTGGTAAGCAGTTCAGCTCATTACATTGTTTAACAAGACGATAACTTGTCAACAATCAGTTTTTCGCTGTTTCTGAAAAAACTGTTTTGATGGTCATGTTATTTGTGTGAACGCTCCTCAATTGTTTTTAAGGTGCTGAAGAGCGCCGTGGCCAAGGCGGCGTGTGTTATCCACCAGCGTGCGTCATCGCCGATAATTGTCGGAGAGAGTCAATAAGCCCAGAGCTTTGGGGAATCCGGAGCTGCGCAGGCGGCGGCGCGGCCCTGGAGGCGGCGCTGTTTGCCCCGCGGGCGGCGCCGTCTCCTGGGGGACAGACACGCCGCGGATCCACTGTCGCCCGCAGACGGCGAAGCTCGGTGGCAGCTCCGTGGTGGAGCGGGGTGACGTAACGCATGACATGGTGCATGGAAGGACGTGTAAAGTCCTGGTGAGGTGTGCTGGGATGTAGCGGGATAGGTCGCCACATGGCTGGACTTGACAAGACGTAGAGAGACGTAGAGAAAAGTGGAGAGACGTATAGATATCTAAAGAGACGGAGAGGGACGTGGAGAGACGTAGAGAGTCGTGTAAAGGCGTTGAGAGGCATTGAGATACGTCAAGAGACGAGGAAGGTCGTGGAGAGACTCAGAGAGGCGTAGAAAGGCGTGGAGAGGCATTGAGATACGTTAAAAGACGGGGAAGTACGTGGAGACATGTAGAGAGAAGTCGAAAGGCGTGGAGAGGCCTTGAGATACGTCAAGAGACGGGGAAGGACGTGGAGAGACGTAGGGAAAAGTGGAAAGGCGCGGAGAGGCATTGAGATACGTCAAGAGACGGGGAAGGACGTAGAGAGACGTAGAGAGGCGTGAAAAGGCGTGGAGAGGCATTGAGATACGTCAAGAGACGGGGAAGGACGTGGAGAGACATTGAGATACGTAAAAAGCCGGGAAGGACGTGGAGAAACGTAGAGAGGCGTGAAAAGACGTGGAGAGGCGTAGAGAGACCTGAAGAGGCGGAAAGAGACGTGAACAGACGTAGAGAGGCGTGGAGAGGCATTGAGATACGTGGAGAGACGGGGAGGGACGAGGGACACAGGGACTGCAGTGACATCAGTTGATGCCCTGAGCCATCTCTCCCGGTATAATATAAAATGAGGTGAGCAAACGTACTTCTAACGCATGTCAAATAAGCATATCCGGTGGAAAAGGCCCGAGACATGCACTCAGCACTAACTCGGCGCGCGCCTTGGGCCCCGCACCCCGCGCTGCGCCCCAGTTTCGTCGCTAACATGCTAACAAAGAAGCGCGTGAGTCTCGCGCGCTAGCGAAGACGTGTTGAAGGACGAAGAGCTGAGCAAGGAAGGGTGAGGGGGCGGAGGTGAGGCAAAGGCCGGGCTCGCAGAGGACGGGGACTTGCACGAGAGCGGACAAAGCGACCAGACCTGTGGCGAGGCAAGACTTCGGTGGGGAAACCATGATGAGAGCTCTCGGTCTGGTGAGTTAGCGTGAAGGCAAAGAAGACTATTTTCTCTCCCCATCGGAGTCTTAGAGATCAACCTAATTTTGATTTCATTGGAGTTAAAGTAAAGCAAACGTAATGTAAAGATCTAGATTAAATAATATAAAGATCCAGAGATACTAAACCAGCAAAACAAGTTATTCTGTTTCATTTAACCACACGTCCCTCGAGACGTTCGTTAGGGTGTTTCATGACCCACACCTCTCACAGCCAAGCGAGCCAAGTGCCGGGAGTGAAGAGGGGGTAAGTAAAAAAGACATAGTGACCTGAAAGAGAAGGCCCAAGAGAGTTCCAGATGACGCAGTAGGTCAAACTGAAAAACGATAGGGACAGTTCTGGGATGGCAGGCGGGTGCTGTGGAAGAATGACACATGACCGCACCGCGCCGGTGGTGGTTGCGGGTAGGGTAGGGGGGCAGTCAGGTGGGAGGGGCAGGCGCGTGCGCGCCACGAAATCGGCGTGGCCAATCCGCTCCGGTTCAATTCCGGGGCTGTCAGGCGCCGATCCAGCCGCATCGGGCTGTGCAGCCGTCAAGCGCTTGACACGAGGGCGCCCCGCGGGTGCCAGGCGGCGATGGGACTCGCCTGGAGGGGCCCGGGCATCGATTAGGTGAGCTGCCTCTGATTGACCGATTTTCCTAACGATGAGCCAAAGTGACAGTTCGTGAAAACAGGTGAACATCACATGTATTTCAGAGGAGTATCCCTCCGCCACGACAGCTGTTCAGTCACGCCCCTTCGTAAAGTGCCTAATGGCTCCTATGAAAACATCCCTAAGCAGAAGTCTAAGAGTTTCGCTTAAATAGCATATATTTAAGTATGCGAGTTCTGGAAATATTTAAATTTAATTACGTATGTGGAAAATCTCATAACTTGCTCTCACAATCAATTAAAGAAAACTGACCCGAATGTAAATAGAAAGTTCTCAATCAGTGCTCGCCACACAACAGCACAAAGGCCGGAACCACGTGCATCGGTACGCATCTCGCATTCGTCTCGGTTTTAAAATAAACATAATATTTATCACACAAAAAGTAAAGTCAATGTAATGTTAATAGAAAAAAAGAATTTTTACAGAAGAGCACATAACACTGCACTTCCTAATTTCAATTATTTCTCGTGGCGCACTATATTTTTGTCGGACGAGGACATCACAAAAGGAAGCATCGAAGCCATTAACAAGTTAGCCAACTGCAAACGAACGAATGCAGGAAGGGAGTCTAATGGGCACAATGCCCACAGAAACTTCAGTTATGTTGCCAGCACTAGCTGTCACTTTGGCTCATCCTTAAAAAAATCGTTCTATAACAGGGTGCGAGGAACGGAAGAGAATAGGAAGATGGCTAAGCAGTCATTGACTAATATACATAAAATACAGGTCATACAGAACAAATTCCTACGAACAATAACCAAAGCACCCTGGTTCATTTCAAACAAACAACTTCATAAAGAAATTCAAATGAAACCTATCGTACACCACATCACAAAGTTATCCCATAATTTTTACAATAATATGTCAACAGTTACACAAATATCCCAATACAATCTAGGCAAATCACCCATAAACCCCACCAGAATAAAAAATAGATTTCCCAAACACGTTTTTTACATCCAATTTGCAGATTTAGATGATCCTTTGTGAGGTGCCCAGTGGGTTTCCTCTCCCTAAGTAATAGTTGTAAAGTAATAATAGTTTAGTTTTTTAAAATAGATCATAAGCATCAAAAACATGTGAAAAAGTTTGTGTTGTAAAACTGAACCATGTATACCATACAAAATAATAAAATGATTGAAAAAAAAGCAGTCATTGGAGGGTTCTACACTTTTTGACTTTTAAATGAGGAGATAGTTAGCTAGAATATTTTAAGCTTCGGACAAGTTATTTACAATCTGATACTCCTTTTCACCGTAAAATACTCCACAGACTACACTCACTCCTTTTTGATAATGTGATATTTAGCGGCTAATTCGAGAATTGGACAGATTCGGACAATAATCGTGACGTATATTATCTAAATTAATATTACTTTTACATTTTAACTTTTTAGCAAGAAAACTAATGTATTAATAATTATATTAAGAGTGCAAATTTCCTAGACAATGAAGACTGCCAAAACAACAGAAAAAATTCAATACATCAAACATCTTGTTTTATCATGTTTTGCGCCTAAAATAGTAATTAACGAAACAAGTGTATAGCGTGTACACTTGTATAGTGTATAGTGTATAACGTGTGTATAGTGTAAACAAGTGTATAGTGTATAACGTGTACAATTGCATGAACTGTCGTGTACAAGGAAATGAGCAACGATAGAAGCGAGTTTTCTTGTATATCATGAGTACAATTATATTCCTGTATATACATGTTACATTCAATATCTTTTTCGTTTCCATTTAGGAATAATACAAATTTTAAAAAATTCCAGCACATCTTTTCCGCCAGAGGTATGCATTTCATGGCGTAGTATTGCTTCGGAAAAATATCTATTTTAGTGGGCCTTGCATTGTTTTTGTTTCCACGAAATATATTCAAATAGAAGGAATTGAATATATGCAGATAAAATATTACAAGCTGACCAAGTAATGAAAACATAACTTCTCGCGAAAAATGAAGACAGGTATGAGAGAAAATATAACATGTATAAATGTTGGGGAAAAACTAGTCACTCTTGACACAGTTTTGATATAGCATACTTTTTAGAACTGGTAAACACAAATTACGTTTACATTTTTTACATTCGTTTTACATGTAAAACATTTCATTTATTCACGTTAAATATTTTGTGTTGCTCCACAATTCAGCTAGCTTAACGTTTACTTCCTCAATTTAGTTTTATGTTTACGTAATATGTGATGTACTTTTTTGTTCATGTTTCATGGCCGACAGCAAATACCTTTGCTACGTCTGTATTATAGTTTCTTAATCGCACGATTTCGCTCCTTTTATGAATTCCGACTGGTAGATGTGAATTTTTAATTGCACGGTGGAATTTTAATTGTACGAGTGCTATTAACATAGAGATAATCAACGATTTTCCATGGAATTAATGAGCATAATTAGTTAACTAAACGAAAGAGAATTTAACGTACTGAAAATTCTTTGAAGTATTTTGATTGTAAGTGCAAGGAAACTTCTACTCCCTTAAGTTCATTACTGTTTCGTAAGTCTTTGCCTTGAAAGTACACGTGGTCTCCAAAAGCGGGTCGTTGCAGGTGGGCGTGGCGGCGAAGAGTGAGGTCCGGCGTCCAGTTTTTCGTCCAGGAGAGGGAGCGACCGCCCGGCCCACCGCGCGCAGCGCCTCCTGCCGCGCCGAATCTCCGTAACGCGATTCCGCGGCGCCCAACCACACCGCGCCGGAGGGGGCCGACGGCTGACGTCACGCGCGGAGCAGCGAGGGCATCGAGGATGGCGTGGGCGGTAAGGCCGACGAAGCAGGCGGTGAGGGTGGTGCGAGTGGTTAGGACGATGAGGCCGATGGGGGTGATAAGGGTAGTGAGGGAGGTGAAGCCGGTGAGGGAGGTGAAGGCGGTGAGGGCGGAGAGGGTGGAGAGGACGAAGTGGACGGTGAGAGCGGTGAAAGCGGAAAGGGCGGTGAAAGCGGTGAGCACGGTGAGGGCGGTGGGGACTGAAAGCGGTGAGGGCTGTGGGGACGCCGCGTGCGGCGCGGGCTGTGACGGTGGTGAGGGTGGTGACGGTGGTGAAGGCGGTGAGGATGATGAGGACGATGAGGGCGGTTAGAGCGGTGAGGACGGTGAGGGCGATGAGGACGGTGGGGACAGTGAAAGCGGTGAGGGCTGTGGGGACGACGCGTGCGGCGCGGGCGGTGACGGTGGTGAGGGTGGTGAGGGCGGTGAGGGCCGTGAAGGCGGTAAGGGCGGTGAGGACGATGAGGGCGGTGAGCGCGGTGAGGGCGGTGAGGACTGTGAGGGCGGTGAGGGCGGTGAGGGCGGTGAGGGCGGTGAGGGCGGTGAGGATGATGAGGACGATGAGGGCGGTTAGAGCGGTGAGGACGGTGAGGGCGATGAGGACGGTGAGGGCGATGAGGACGGTGAGGGCGGTGAGGGCGGTGAGGGCGGTGAGGGCGGTGAGGGCGGTCAGGACGGTGAGGACGTTGAGGGCGGTGGGGGTGGCGTGGGCGGCGTCGTAGCGTGGTCGGCGAGTGAGGCGTAGGCGAAGTGGGCGGAGGGTACGGCGTGGGTGGCGTGGGCGGTGAGGGTGGCGTGGTCGGGGAAGAGTGTTCTATGGCGCCAGAGCGTCACACACATCAACTCTTCTAGGAAACCGCCCCCTCCACCCCTGTCTCCCTCCCTTCCTCCACCCACCACGAGACCGACGGGACGTTGCCGTCGTCTCGACAAACGACACCTAATATATGGACGCGCCCAAGCCATTAGACGCTACCCAGTCCTTGCAAATCTCTTTTCTTTCCTTTTCTTCTTCTCACTTACAGGCTTATTTTTCTATCATCTCCACTATCCTTGCGTGGCTCTTCTCACTGTCTTTCCACTTTTACTCAAATTTCTTTTTAAGTGTTTTGATTGTGTATAGATACTAGGAAACATCAACTCTCTTAAGCTCAATCAGACGCAGTCAACTCTTTGCAAATCTCTTTTCTTAATTTTTGTTCTACTTCTTTACTTCCTTATTTTTATATCATCTCTTCTGTTATTGCGTTGTGCTTGTCATTGTCTTCAATTTTCTATCCTATTCTTCTTAATTTTTTCTGTTTTGATCATTGTTAACAGTTGTTTAAAATGCCGTATCACATGCATTCTAATATGCATGTGATACGTACATGTGCATGCACATATCATGTATTCTATTCTCCTGTTTCTCATTAACTTGTCTATGATCTTTATTATTTTTATAAACTTCATCTTCATTTTTTTACATTATCGCATACTCATTATGTAGTATAGTTTAATATAATGCTGCGGTAAAAAGTGACAAACTTTTGACAGTAAAACTTACATTGTGGTACCATAACACGTAATAAAGGAATAAATATTGTTTCAATATGTAGTAAATTACTTTTTCTAACACTCTGGCTACTTAGAATCCATGTTTTGTAGATCCTTGATACGAAACATTGGTTTGCGAGATAATGCCTGTCCGTTTGTCTCGGTCCGTCCGTCCGTGAACAACGCTAGCGAGTAAACCGTAAGGAAATTTGCATAAAAAATATAAATGTGGTTGATGTTGTAGCCCCTTGAGTTTGAAATGGATATTTTCATTTTTAGGGGTATATGAAACTTTAATATTTTGGAAATATTAAAATGTTTCGTTTATTTTGTATTCCTATACAACAAAAAATGTTCAAAATAATGTTGGACTCATTTCAATTCAATTAACTGAATTTTAGAAAATCGTATAAGTTCAAAACTTTCTCCATATCTTCGAACAACTTTGACAATAAAGGTAGAGGATGTTCTACAGTAAAGGATCTGTAGATAAGGTCATCTGATATTGTTAAAAAATCAGGGTTGTTTTATCGTAATTTCTTTGAAAAATTATTATCTTAAAACCGCCTTCAATTTTTTTCTGGTATAGAACAAACTAAAGTTACAGGAAATATGAAGATCTCGGTAATTCTATGAGCTCTCAGTATTTTCGAAGATAGTAAAAATTTAATATCGCAAAAATACAATATTGGTGATAGGTATTTTTTGACTTAATGAAATGTGCTCTTCAAAAATTGATCTTTAAATTGTGTATTGTATATTTTTTTAACTATTACAAGTTAAGCATAATTTCTGTGGTTGGTAAACCGTTTTACAAGTGTTAGATCAGATATGTTAAAATGAACAGAAATTGCGGTATTATTATTTTACTTTACCGTTACTGAAACAACAAAGTTCTCCCTATTGTAGCACCAATAGTTTCTTTCCATGTCATCCTCATTTTTTCAGAGAGTAATAATAATCAAATCAGCTGTTACCTATTACAAGAGATGTTCTTAGCGGAATGAGTGACGATAAAATATTACTTTAAATTATAATTATTATAATATAACATCCTATTAGTATTAGTTAATATTATACTCGTATATTCCTTTTAATCAATATACGCATGTGTTCACATTTTATTCGAACTCTTGTTTCTTACACATTCGTTCATGAAAAAAGGGATGGATTATTCAGCCTATTCAGTTGCCTACAGTTGACCCCATGAAGAAATGTTTACATATCCTGTAGATTTGGACCCTCAGCGTCATCCCTCTCGGCTGTAATGGTCTTCGAAGTCGCAGTGAAATACCGACATCCGCCACTTCTCCGGTCACTATGAGCATTATCTTTGCGATAGATGATGTCACTTCCCTAATGCAGGCACATCTCGTAGCCACCACCACAACATCGCCAACGTCACAACCACGCCACCGCCACAACGCCGCCACCGCCAGATCACTGCCATCACAACGCTACCACCACCACCACATCGCGGCAACCGCCACCGCGATGCTGCTACCGTCACAACTCCATCAATGTCATTACCGCCACCACCAACACATCCCCCATCCCCACAACGCTGCCGCCACCATCACAACGATGCTACTGTTACAATTCCGCCACCATTACAACACCGCCGCCCCCACCTCCACCGCCACTACCACCACACCGCCGCCACCGCCAAAATATCCTCATCATCACAAAGCCCCCGCCGCCCAACGCCATCACCGCCACATCACTGCCACCACATCGCTGCCCACAACACAACGTCGCCAACGCGTCGCCACAACTCCACTACCGTCACAACTCCATCACCGTCGCTATCGCCACCACCAACACATCCCCCATCCTCAGAACGCCGCCGCCACCATCACAACTGTGGTATCCCCCCAATCAGAAGACGAAACGGAGTTACGCTCCGCCGCGCCGCTAGTGGAGGGGCATAGCCCCTCCCCTCCCCCTTCACCGGGCGGTGGGGTATAAAGGCATGGTCGGGAGCAGGGCGCTCCCGTTCAGTTACCGCTTCGCTTAGCTACCACCGCCGCACTCGCTACACGCCCTATCGCGGCGTAATCTGCTGCGCGCTATAAGAGGACTCCAGTCTGCTGCCGCCGGCGCGTGCTACCGTCACCAGCCGTGACGTATCCGCCGGGCGATCAGCACCGACCTCGGGGGCTACTGCCGCCCTCGCTACACGCCCTACCGCGGCGTAACCTGCTGCGCGCTATAAGCACGACTTCAGTCTGCTGCCGCCGACGCTTGCTACCGTCACCAGCCGTGACGTATCCGTCGGACGATCAGCATCGACCTCGGGGGCTACTGCCGCCCTCGCTATACGCCTGGTCGAGGCGCCCTCTGTGGCGCGCTACGAAGTGACTACAGACTGCTGCCGGCGCTTGCTACCGTCACCAGCTGCGACGTGTCAGCCAGGCGATCAACGCCGACCTCGGTGGCCACTGCCGCCCCTCGCTACACTCCCGACCGCGGCGTAACCCGCCGCGCACTACTTGGAGGCTCGAGGCGACTGCGGCCAGCTATCGCGTTACGACGCTTATCGCCACTGCGGGCGATAAGGCTCGGCCAGGCAAGAAGGCCGTTAAGAATTATTGTACAGTATTTGTTACGTTGTTCTGTGTATTGGTTATTAGTGAAAGTAAATGGTTATTAAACATTAACTGTTTAACTTACCTTGCATCCTGCAAATACAACAACAACAATGCTACTGCTACAATGACGCCACCATTACAATGTCGCCGCCACCACCTCCACCGCCACCACCACCACACCGCCGCCACCAGCAAAACATCATCACAAAGCCCCCACTGCCACAACGCCACCACTACATCACTGCCACCTCATCACTGCCAACAACACAGTGTCGCCAACGCGTCGCCACAACTCCGCTACCGTCACAATGGCATCACCGTCGCTACCGCCACCACCAACACATCCCCCATCCCCACAACACCGCCGTCACCATCACAAAGATCCTACCGCTACACTGCCGCCACCATTACAATGCCGCCGCCATTACAATGCCGCCACTATTACAACACCGCCGCCGCCACCACCACCACCACCGCCTCCATCACCACATCGCCGCCGCCGGCAAAACGTCCTCATCACCACAAAGCCACCACCGCCACAACGCCGTCACCGCCACATCACTGCCACCCCATCGCTGCCGCCAACGCGTCGCCACAACTCCGCTACCGTCACAACGCCATCACCATCGCTACCGCCACCGCAACCACCTCTACATCCACCATCGCCGTGCTCGGGCAGGGCGGCCGACCGGAGGTCAGGGGCCGACCCCGCTCGATACCGAGACCTCCCCCCCCCCCCGCGCAGCGACCTCTTCGCGAAATACTTGTACCCTTTGGAGCTGGCGGATGAGAGCGCGGCGCCGAGACGCGCCAAGGAAGTGGTGTTGCCCCCCACACGAGGGAAAGGGTTCTACTGTTTTAAGGGGGCGGGGAAAATAGAGATCGTAAATTATGAAGCACAGATTCTGAATGAATTCTGTAGTGGCAGCGGGGATTTTGTGGTACTCCATGATAAACTATCTGGGGTCAGTGAGGTATCTACCACAATAGTTGGCTATATAATTTTAATATGATTACATTTAGGCAAACACGTGTATCGGGAACACTCCTCCCATCCTCAGTGGTTCTACAATTTTAAGTACATAAACAAATTAACACATGTATCAACATCAACCTAAATACAAAATCATCTATAAACTAATGAACAATAAAATAATTATTTAAAATTAGTACTTACCCAAGTAACCCAGATTAAACACACGAGTACATAGAGAGTCGTCAAAGCATGACGCCCTTTAATGTGTTTAAATCATATTAAAATTATATAGCCTACTATTGTGGTAGATACGTCACTGACCCCCGATAGTTTATTATGAAGCACAGCTTTACGAAAGGTCACAGCGTCTTTTGAAGTTCACTAAAACGTGGCTACTATTAAGATTTGTGGTCGAAGCTAAGATTCTTGAATTGTGAACGGGAAAAGTTGTCTGTGAGTCATCATACGCGTGTTACATGGAAAGAAATGGAAATTATGTTCGGAAACATTTCTTCGTAAACGTGGCCCATTAACGGACAGATAGTAATATTATAACTATAATACCCAATGAAGAGGTGAATGAGACGAAAAAAATAGTTATTTATGTACAAAATGCGAAATAAGGGTTCTAATGAACAAGCGTTGACAAAATGCCCGAGGGCTGAGACACAAAGGTACTCGCGCTTTTTGTCACCCCTCGATCACTAGACCCAGTTCACAGCTATAGTACTACAAATAATATTTTGTTTTTTATCTAATATTAATGATTTAGAGATACTTATTTAGTAATTAACTAGATGTTGACTCGCGTTGTCTTTTCATATTTCCCTCTCATACTTCCCTTTCAAAACTCCTTCTATACCTAACACGCTGAGTCACAAAAAGATAATTTCTCTAAATTTGACGAAAAACTTAGTGTTATACTTGATAGATTTTAGAGTAAATTTAAATACATATCTAACTTGAAATTCATAAATTTAATCGCACAAATGTTGTGAGAGTATTCCTTTTATATACTCCTTCCTCTCTCGCTTTCACTCTTGTCTTCAATGTGAGAAACCCTTCACCTAACTGCTTCCTTTTTTTCTTTTAATGATCTTCTTTATCTACAATTTTTTTTGTAAAATTAATAATTTAATCAATTTTTTGTTTATTTAATTAAATTTATTTATTAAAAATAATTAATTAAATTAACTTAATTTATCCGTTCAATTTGTTTCTGAAATTTATTTATTTCATTTATTTAATTGTTTCATGTATCTCTTGTATCCATTATCCTCTCCAAGCTCGTAAGTTATTATGTGTCGGTGACGGATCGGTGAAAAATTAATTCTTTTATATTATACACATTAATCTTGATTCCTGGCTATGATTGCATGTTTCTTGTAAAATAATCTTCAATACTGTTGTAGTAGTAAATAACGAGTAATTTTAACACTATGAAAAATAATGTTTGGATAGTGCTATTCTCAGGATATTACTCATTAAACTTGAAATGCTAAAGGACACATTGTGCGAAAGCATAGTACATTTGATAAGAAATTTAAGAGAATTAATATTGACAGAACATTTGTTTTTGGAAAGGTCATTCTTGAAATCTATCAAGAGAAGAGACTTGTGAAACGATGGAACTGCAAACACAGTCAGAAGTGAAAAATTGATTCCTTTCCACGTCCAGTTCAGACGACATTTATTAATGTGCAAATCATAATTAATTCATTTTATTGAATTCCAGCAAAATCAATTTCAGTCGTTAACTGGCCTACTGCATCAAATTTTAAAACATAGGTAACATGAGAAGAAAATTTTATTTATGTCGTTGGCAAACAAAACTAATTCTTTTGAATGAATTAATGAATAATATACTTTTTACACTACCCTAATTAATATTATTCCAAAAAGCCAAAACATTGAAATCTATCGTATGCCTTGTATTTGGATAACGACATGTTCTCAATGCAGCCACGTGAAAAAAAGGAAATTTTTTATTAACAGTGAATTGGGACACTACTCTAACTCAGGTCATTAGGGAATGGCTAATTAATGTTGATGATGACTAGCACTCCGTCAACTCTTGTTTCGCACTCCCTTCCATAAAAGAAGCGCAGTGGCGCCGCGGTGGGACGAGGCGCGAGGGCGCCCGACGCAAAAGGGCAACGAGGCCACGCGGCCGCCCACGCAGCGCACGGCGCCAGCGCATGACCCGGGCGGCCGCAACCACAGCGGCCAGCGCGTCACGAGACCCTGCTCCGCCCCGCCTCGCCCACACGCACGCGGTCAGCCACACTCACCTTCTCCCCTCGCTAGTCCCGCTCTCGCACGTGCCGATCTCCGGGCTCTATCTCCGGGCTCTATCTCCGGGCTCTATCTCCGGGCTCTATCTCCGGGCTCTATCTCCGGGCTCTATCTCCGGGCTCTATCTCCGGGCTCTATCTCCGGGCTCTATCTCCGGGCTCTATCTCCGGGCTCTCATTCTCCGCTCTATCTCCGGGCTCTATCTCCGGGCTCTGGCCCGCTCTATCTCCGGGGCTCTATTCCGGGCTCTATCTCCGGACTCTATCTCCGGACTCTATCTCCGGACTCTATCTCCGGACTCTATCTCCACCCTCCGACTCTATCTCCGACTCTCCGGACTCTATTCTGACTCTATCTCCGGACTCTATCTCCGGACTCTATCTCCCTCTATCTCCGGCTCTATCTCCGGATCTCCGGACTCTATCTCCGGACTCTATCTCCGGACTCTATCTCCGGACTCTATCTCCGGACTCTATCTCCGGACTCTATCTCCGGACTCTATCTCCGGACTCTATCTCCGGACTCTATCTCCGGACTCTATCTCCGGACTCTATCTCCGGACTCTATCTTCGGGCTCTATCTCCGTCTTCGGGCTCTATCTCCGTCTTCGGGCTCTATCTCCGTCTTCGGGCTCTATCTCCGTCTTCGGGCTCTATCTCCGTCTTCGGGCTCTATCTCCGTCTTCGGGCTCTATCCCCGGGCTCTATCTCGCGGCTCTATCTCCCAGCTCTATCTCCGGGCTCTATCTCCGGGCTCTATCTCCCGGCTCTACCTCCCGGCTTTACCTCTCGACTTGCTCTCCCGGCTTGCTCTCACGGTTTACTCTCCCGTCCCGCTCTCTTTCCTACATCATCCACCACTCCGCACTTCAACCAACTGTCTCCGGACTACCAGTTCCACTCCGTTTCCTACTCCCTCCTCCCTCACTTTAAACACACTCTCAGCTCACCCACACGAAGTGTCGTCGAACTCCTTGGCAAGCTCCCTTCTTTCCCTACTTTTCAGATCTGCTGTCCTGCTCTATCCCGCTCTCCCTTCCTGCTCTCCTTACCTCATCTCACAATCCCTCTGCCACTCTGCGTTTCCAATCACCTGCTTCACTCTCTCGTTTTCCGCCTCTTTCACTCTATTATCCCGGTTCCCCCCTTCCTACGAACCACTATCCCGCCACCATTCTAGTCTCTCTCCCTCTGTCTCCCTCTCCCACCCTCTCCCTCTGTCTCCCTCTCCCTCTCTCTCTCCCTCTCTCTCCGTCTCCCTCTCTCTCCGTCTCCCTCTCTCTCCGTCTCCCTCTCTCTCCGTCTCCCTCTCTCTCCTCTCCGTCTCCCTCTCTCTCCGTCTCCTCTCTCCGTCTCTCTCTCTCTCCGTCTCTCTTCTCCGCTCTCCTCTCTCTGCTCTCCGTCTCCTCTCTCCTCTCTCCTCTCTGTCTCCCCCTCTCTGTCTCCTCTCTCTCTCTGTCTCCCTCTCTCTCTCCCCCTCTCTGTCTCCCTCTCTCTCTGTCTCTCTCTGTCTCTCTCTGTCTCTCCGTCTCCTCTCTGTCTCTCTCTCTCCCTCTCTGTCTCTCTCTGTCTCCCTCTCTCTCTCTGTCTCTCTCTGTCTCTCTCTGTCTCCCTCTCTGTCTCTCTCTGTCTCCCTCTCTGTCTCCCTCTCTGTCTCCCTCTCTGTCTCCCTCTCTGTCTCCCTCTCTGTCTCCCTCTCTGTCTCCCTCTCTGTCTCCCTCTCTGTCTCCCTCTCTGTCTCCCTCTCTGTCTCCCTCTCTGTCTCCCTCTCTGTCTCCCTCTCTGTCTCCCTCTCTGTCTCCCTCTCTGTCTCCCTCTGTCTCCCTCTCTGTCTCCCTCTCTGTCTCCCTCTCTCTGTCTCGCTCTCTCTGTCTCCCTATCTCTCTGTCTCCCTCTCTCTCTGTCTCCCTCTCCCTGTCTCCTTCTCTCTCTGTCTCCCTCTCCCTGTCTCCTTCTCTCTCTGTCTCTCTCTTTCTGTCTCTCTCTTTCTGTCTCTCTCTCTCTCTGTCTCCCTCTGTCTCCCTCTGTCTCTCTTTCTGTCTCTCTCTTTCTGTCTTATGTACATTTACCTTTCTTTCTCTGGAGGTTTCATTCTCTTTCTTTCTCTGTATGTCTCAAAGTCTTTCTTTCTATTTTTTCTCCATCTCTATCTCCCTCTCCCACTCCCTCTCTCTCTCTCTCTCTCTCTCTCTCTCTCTCTCTCTCTCTGTGTCTCCCCTCCGCGCCCTGCCCCTGCTCGTCCCGTGGCCCGTGCGGGCGCGCTGTTTGCGGGCGCCGTGGGAGGCGCGCCGGGGCACGCGCGCGCGCGCACCTGCCGCCGCCTGCGCTGTTTGCGCGCGGGCGGTCGCCGCCCACCGCGGGGACGCTGGGCGTGCGAAGGGGCGGAGCGCGCGTGCGGGGCCGTGGGAGGCACGTGGCGCAGCGGGGGCGTTAAAGGGACGATCGCGGCTCGGACACTGCGAGTGGTCGCGGGTTTAAGCAAGGTTCACTGCGGGCAAACATAAGTATTTTCACGAACGAGGACCGGACAAGCAACGTTGCTCTCAATCGTTTAACGCAAATTGTGACGGAAATGCAATTAACTATATTGTGAATGATTTGAATACGAAAAATTGCCGTAACATATTGAATACGAAACGTTGCCTACACTATGTTTGTAGAAGGCCATAAACTAATTTAAGGTGTTATTTGAAATCATTAAATAATGCTGAACACTATTTGAATAATTTTATATTCGTTCTTGCATTTAAAATGTGTAATGTTAATTAGTTGAATGTGCACGAGTTTACTGCATATATACAGACCATTAAATCAAAGATTCCAAAAAAAATCAAAAAGGGGTTCATTTGCATTTGGATATTAAATTTTTTCATAATATAATATAAAACCTACTATAAATTACATTATATTTTTTAGAACTTGAATTTGGTTTAAAAATCATCTATTTGAAATGTTCGCGTAGCGCCTACATCGACAGTTTATGCAACCCGTTGTACATTGATGTGTTGCACGATCCAGTTACACAGTTCATTTCCGCCGTTAGTTTTTAATACAACATAAATATTTCTTTCGTTAGACAATAAACGCACATGGTGTTTGATATAACACCATATCAAAATAAAAGAAAATTAAAACAAATTATTGGAAACGTATGGCATAAATATTCCTTAAGAGAAAGTATAGGAAAATTGGAAATTTCGTTCGTACTTGACGACAGAAACTTCGAGTATAACTGATTTCTCGACCCGTGCTCTTAAATGGATATTTTATTTACAGAAACTTTGTAAAAGAATGGCTTCATTTCAAAACTCAATTACTATGTCTTTCCAACGTTGTTCAGCAGTGGTAGCTTCCTTGTGACTTTTCATCGAACTGAGTCGTATTTCATTGTTGTAAAGGTAAAGAAAAATCATTTAAAGATTTTGATTTTCATTAGGCCAATTATAAGCTAAACGATGCTTCTCCAAATGAATGTTGAGTACATCTTTCATTGTTTTTATTATACTAAAGAAATGAATACGGATATGATATATACCAAGACACGTTTTCCTTCCGATTTACTCGAGGACATATGTAAGAAATCTTTAAAACGTCATTTTTAGATATATCCATTATCAAAGGTCAGTCATATAAGTTAAAAAATAATTATAAATAATATATTTAACTAGCACAAAGAAAATTAACGCAAAATTCGTGAGAAGATTAAAATGTGTTAGACTAAAAAGCAACAGAAAGTCAAACACTGGGAAAAACCACAGTTTCACTGTTGATGTGATATTTTTACCCCACAAGAAAGTAACGTAAGCACCAAATAATTACAAAGATTGAGGTTCACAGACCTACTCGAGTTAGTCCATGAGAAAATTTGATTTTTTACCTACTGCTGATTTTAAGTCTTTCGTTTTGACATTTGTTTGGACATAGGCCAACACTCTTTTAATCTAACACCGTTGTCGCCTCAAGAAACCAAATGATGTGAAAAGGTTTGCTGACTCCAACATAAAATCCCTCAACGTTATTCACCGCATGATAACAATAACGTTCCTCCGAAACCTGGCATCGGGCGTGAGCATGCGCGCAGAAGGATTAGGCGGCTGCTGGTCGCAGGACACAGCGGTGCAGGTGCACGTCCTGCCGGGGCGCGGGGCAGATCGGGGCGCGGCGGGGAGAGGCGGGGAGGTGTCAGGTTGAGCAGGGTGGGGCGGGGCGCGTCGGGGCGAAGCACGGCGGGGTAGGCCGGGGCAATGTGGGGTGGAGCGGAGCGGCGAGGCGCAGGGAGGGGAGGCACAGAGAGGGGTGAGGAATCGCGGGGAGGGGCAGGGCGAAGCGGGGCGAGGCGGGGCGAGGGCGGGGCGGGGCGAGGCGGGGCGAGGCGGGGCGAGGCGGGGCGAGGCGGGGCGAGGCGGGGCGAGGCGGGGCGAGGCGGGGCGAGGGCGAGGCGGGCGAGGCGGGGCGAGGCGGGGCGAGGCGGGGCGAGGCGGGGCGAGGCGGGGCGAGGCGGGGCGAGGCGGGGCGAGGCGGGGCGAGGCGGGGCGAGGCGGGGCGAGGCGGGGCGAGGCGGGGCGAGGCGGGGCGAGGCGGGGCGAGGCGGGGCGAGGCGGGGCGAGGCGGGGCGAGGCGGGGCGAGGCGGGGCGAGGCGGGGCGAGGCGGGGCGAGGCGGGGCGAGGCGGGGCGAGGCAGCTTGGGGCCGGGGGCGCGGGGTGGGCAGGCGTGGGGTGGGGCGGCGCGGGTGGTTGCGGCCGGGAGGGGCGAGGCAGGGAGGCGCAGGTGAGGTGGGGCGGGGAGGGGCGGGGCGGTGAGCGAGGGGCGGGGAGGCGCGAGGGGGGTGGCCCCGGGCGGGGAGGCGGGGGGCGGGGGGCGCGGGACGGGGGGCGCAGGGCGGGTTGGCGCTGTGCGGGTTGGCGCGGAGCGGGGAGCGCGGGGCGGGGTGGGCGCGTGCATCGCAGGTACCACCTGGCCGCTCCGCGCCGGTGGTGCGCAAACCGCAGGAGCGCTGAGCGGGTCGCGCGGCCGGTGCTGCGAATGTATTCAGCGAGGTTCGCAAGGGGACTACGCGCCATTTGCTCTGAGTAAGCGAGGACAGTGTGTTCCACTTGTCGCTCGGTGCCCACGTTCTGCATACTACATGTGATGGTTGATTGGTTAATTGATTGATTGGCGTTTTCGGGCACGTGAGCTGATTCGTTCAGTAGTCTCATCAGGGTAGTTAATGCTTTATTCTGAGAGGTAGCGGTGATTCCTTCACTGGTGGATTGTGAGATATTGCGTAGACCTACATGTGGCTTGCAAGGGATTTCCTTGTATCACTGTCTTGTTTACACTAACAAGCCAAGACATGCTCTGGTTTCCTAATACGTAAGAATGTAAGTATAATGTGTGTGTGAGTGTGCGTGCGTGCGTGTGTGTGTGTGTGTGTGTAAGGAGAGAGGATTAAACGAAGAAAAGGAAGGAAAGATTGCATGCGGTCCGTGACTTATTTGGTATGGTACTGCTCTAGCATTTTCCTGGTATTTATCGGACAAATCACGGAATAATAATGATAATGATGATAATAATAATAATAATAATAATAATAATAATAATAATAATAATAATAATAATAATAATAATAATAATAATAATAATAATAAATATTTTAAAAACATTAACTTGAAACGGTTTCAAAAAATAAATTTTTATTCATACGTGGAATTGTTTTTTTAAGTACAGGGTAGTGGTACAATTGACGGAATTAAGCATTTTAAGTAAAAAGAATATGCAAAATCGCAATTATAATGAACATAATTATTTGCATTTAACAAACATCTTTTGTAGTGATTTGAATTAACCCTTTATTGCATAGTGTAACTCATCTGTAACATAATATTTTTCTGATCATAAACGCATTCTAACGATTATATTATGAACTATTTTATATTACACGTGATGTACACCATACGATTATGTCAACCCATGTATTTTGTAGGCGGTAAATGCGTTAAGATAACGAGACGGAGTGACTAGGGTCTAGTGGCATTGTGAATCGGAACCTTCTTGTTACACACACTGTTTCCGTATATCAGAAGCTAAACGTCTTTAGGAAAATAATCAAACTAAAACACGAATGATACTTATTTTAATTGATTTGCCTAATACTTATTTTGTCACATAAAAGATTTGAAAAACTAATTCATTTTCTGAAATGTAGTACATTTTGTTGGAGGAATAATACAATGTCACAATTAATTTTTGTATTATTCTCAAGCAATATTTATTTCCGATTTTTTTATTATTTTCCCTTAATTAAATAAATAAATGTAATGAATAATAATTATTAGATATAAAAAAAATCACGCAATAAATGGTTAAAACAATGGTACGTGCTATTTTGCAAAAACGTACAAGAAAGAAAATAGATCTTTAGACAATATAGTGAATTATCATTATGAGGAGTAATGAAAAATTAACTTTGAATCCATTTTCATTTTGTTATTTATAAATTATCAAGGAGCTACACGTAAAGGTTTTTTATATAAGTTTCGGGGTAACATTAAGAAAATTTTACATTTTCAGAACAAACAAGCAAGAAACAACAATGTAAAGAAAGAAAACGTGTTATTCAGGAAATACCATTATCATAGTTCCAAAAGTGAATCTAACATATCCTACACCAAACACGTTTGACGAAAACTAACACTCTCCGTTTAAAAAAACTGTATATTGGCCCTTCCACTCCGAAGGCCCATATCCACCACCGGTGGGGAAAGCAACCGCGTAAAATCACGCGAGATTGGCCAACGCGGTCTTCGCCTGGTGCCGCTGCAGCCCTCGGTTCAGAGAGTGAACGCGCCCCGTGAAACACCCACCCGCCTGCCCGGCGGCGGCCGGAGCAACTCGCGCGAGTTGAAAACTAGAAAACAACGCGCGAGTTGCTTCGGCGAACCACCGGCCGCCGAAGAGGGGGACAACCCTGCGAGGGCCGCCATATACGCTCCCCATTCGAACTTAAGGCTTGGCCCCTCGCTGACGGAAAGAAGAAGTAAGTCTTCATTCATCCTTCGACCATCGCAGTTCACAGGTCAACGTGGTTTTTTTTGATTGATTGATTTTTTCGTGTTTCCAGGCGCGTCAACTGCTTTGGTAATTAGTCCCGCTAGTGTAGTGCATGTTTGTTCTAGGGAGATGGCTGTGATCGTCCCCCGCTGGATGGCGAGATCCGGCGCCGACCTACAATCGGCTAGTGGGGTCCCCCCTAACCAGGACTCTCCCACCGGCGGTGCATCGCCACAGCCGGGACAAGCTCTAAGCTCCCGACCGGTCTCCCGGAATATGTGGTAGTGTAGTGCATGTTAGTGAAAGTGTGTGTGTGAGGGGAGAGAAGAGGACAAGGAAGAGGAAAGAAAGATCGCGCGCGGTCCGTGGCCCGTTTGATAGGGTACTGCTCCGGCATTCGCCTGGTGTTGATCGGAGTCAACGTGGGTAATAATTATTATTATTCATTCATTATCATTGTTCAATGATTCATTCATTTGTTCAATCGTTCATTCATTTATTCAATGACTCATTAAATTTATTCAATGATTCATTTAATTTATTCAATGACTCAGATAAGAGATTAAGGTTAACAAATTACCACCGCAAAAATATTTCATTATAGTTTCTAACGTGATAAAATGATACTAGCTAACACACGAACCGATTGCCTGGCACTTTCCGGACACTGAATCATAGCTTACGCCTTTCGTCAAGGGGGAAAGCACTAGGGGATATGACAGACTTCTGTGATACACCTTACACAATTTCAACTTTATTCCTGGCGCTTGACGATTAATTGCCTTCAAACTAACAAGTCTTAGTGCGTACTATAGTTATGTCGACTTCTATTTAGGTGGGACTTCATGTTGAAGCAGTAGAGTCCGCCACTTCACCAACGGATATGCCAGGTGAAAATAAAAGAAACAAACTCTACAATACAGAAATCTTCCTTTCGTTGCATTGCATTAACTATGGGTTTTACTGGTCATTACATCCGTATAAACGTGATAAAACGGCACAAGAATTTGTATCATATGTTGAAAGAAGTGCCAAATTATATTTTAAGAATTTAATTTTTTACTATCGGCAAATTTTCTTTATTGAAGAAACTCACGACATAATCTCGTATTGATTCAGAAATTTTTTGGACAGGAGATTTCAGATAAATGTGTAAAAACGTGTAGGACAAGTAGAGGTCGTCAAGAAAAGTATTTTTCGACAACAATGGTAGGCTTTAGACATTAAGGATCGGTGATAGGCTATATAAAAAAGTCGTTTTTCACCCAGAAAGGTCATTATGCATGCACATATTTAACTCATGCGGCTGTCCAATATTTAAGACTAGGAGTACTAACGCATAGTCAATGCAGTAAAAGAATGCAGTAAGTGTAGCCAAACAACATCATATTTCAGGAAAGTAAATCGTAGGTGAAGGATAGTATTTGATGACTTCAGAGTTTTACATAATCAAGAATATTCAACAAAATTAATTTCACATAATTGAATATCATACACACATATATTTTACTGGTCTGGTACATGAACAAACATGGAATGTGTGTGAGCTTGCTCCTCCTATACCTCCTACCCTATCCACAACCCTTACGTAGACAAACTAACATTTGAATGACGTACAATACCACACAAGTCGAGAGTTCAGTCGGGAGCTTAGAGATGGTTCCATCTAGTTTAATACCCCGATGGAAAATCTGGAGGGGGAAACCCCGCAAGCCGACTTGCAGGTGAAGATCGCCGCTACCTCCCGTGATAAAACATGCACTACACTTACGGAACTACTTATCATGGTAATTAATGCGCCCGGAAACACGAAATAATAAATCAATCATAAATATATTCAAAATTATATATTTACTCCAATGCGACATTCAATTATTCTTACAAATAATAATAATATGGAATACCCAAATCATAATTTATCTTTCAACACGTCTACGTTCTTTTGCTAAAATGTGACGGTTCCCTTGACCTCCTTTTTCCCATCCTGTGTATTTATGCACTTACTTTACGACACATTTTGTATGTAAGGCGCGAGTTTGTGTGGGGCACTGCGGCCTCCATCCAGGGAGGCAACACTGCGGGGGAGAGGTCAGAGAAAACTTTCTGAGATATACGTTTCGCCGCCGCTGTCGCAATTTGAACTTTAGTCCCGGTCTGAAAGGATGCTCTGGCGGGAAAGATGGAAAAGTGCAAGCTAAAACTCATATTTTGTTCGATACGACGTTCGAAATTCACATTTTGTCACACACCGGTAGGATTTTAGTAGCAAGAACACGCAAGAAATCTCAAATAATTACAAAAATACGCATTAAAAACACTGTTTTCCAAAAAAATACCTCACGTTAAAAACATTTTAGACGATAGATGTTTTAATTTTTCTTATTACATATCAAATAAGTGTCAATATTGAGGCACATTCTTTAACGACAACACTGCTCAGCTGATACTATGCTTGTCCATGTCATATCATTAAATGTCAAGAGCAAATAAAAATTTAAAAATAACAATTCATTCATACTGCACTAGGAGTTTCTTTACTATTTTAAGTATTTCCAATGGAGTATATTACGCCTTCGTTTCACATACGTGACCAATGCTTGTTACAATTTGACAGTTACAACATACGACAACATTAAGTGTGATGTGAGCTAGTAATGTTTGTCAAAACACGTAAGTTAACTCGCTTCAAGGAACTTGAAAGGATCTTTTGCAATATTCGCTCCGTCTTATGTGAAGCCATCGCCGGTTTCATTACGCAATTTGAATTTTAAGCATGGCCCTAGCTAAATCACTTGCTTGACAGCTTCTTGACAGAATTAGGAGATATTGAGCTGGGTTTAATTCCTACAATTTCCTCGACCTTTAACGTTTTGTACATGTAATCAAGCCGTTAATAAACGAAGTTGTGAATGTATATGTCGTGTGTATTTTTCCCATTGTGGAATTACTCCAGCCGGGACAACCTCTGACTTCCAGAATCGTCTCTCGAAGTGTGTGGTAGTATAGAACTTGTAAATGTCTGGTGTGTGTCTAAGGGCAGAGAATAGGAAAAAAGATGAGAAAGGAAAGTTGTAACGCGGGCTATATCTTGTTTATTTAAGTACATCTCTGGAATTCGCCAAGTACTGATCTGAGAAACTAGGAAAGACTAGCGATCAGATCAGCCGGCCTCTAGAATCCTTTTCCATTCTGCGGCTGAAATCGATCTAACTATGAAGCTAGTGTTGAAAATCCGTAACCGCAGGGTTTCGATCTCACCCGCCCCGGCCAGAGTCTCGGCTGTGACAACAGTCTTTAGTCTAAGACACCGAAGTTGGAAAATGTACTTAATAAAACTCGCAAAGTTGTGAGGTAAGTATCGTGGAACCGCATACTAGTTATTGATTCAAAAATATAATTTAAACATGAAATAAAATTATAATAACACTACTAAACAATATGTATTCATATGTTCCAATACTATCCACCCTACTAAACATTTTTTAGCTAGTGGAGCTAGAATACTGATTTACTTTTGTGAACTGAAAAGAAGATTCGCACTTTGAACAAAATACAGATTCTACATGCCCAATATCTCTCTAACCGCTATCATATGCACATTGTCTTACTTCATTAATTATTTTACAATTGCGTTTGAAAATAGAAATTATTAATCCATTGAAAAATTATTCATATTCAAAAATTTAGACATTTTGAACTCTGCATTCTCCATCTGAATTTTAGTAATAAAGGAAATTTTGTATTTAGTCAAGTCGTCACGTACAATATCATTTAGATCGGAAAGGGTTCTTGGAATCAGAGAAAACGTACCAGTGGCTCTACCGCGGTATTTCTCGGAACGGATCTGTCGTGTAGGTAGAGCTCAGAAAGGAAATACTGCTCGCAAGAGACGCGTGGCCTTTGAGCTACACGCTCCCCATCGCGATCGTAATTCAAACTTCGGCATTCGAAGCGATCTGATGCATCGCCTGGAGAAACTCAAATTGTATAGGACTGAGATCTGCAGTGACTGCCTTCAGACAACATCCTTTTGGCTCCTAAGTTAGAACTCCTGACAGAACGAAGAGCAAATGAGTTTCTGTAAATATAGTATAATAATTCAAATAAACTAATTTCGACTGACTAGCGATATGTACTGCATTATTGAAAAATGTAGATAATTTAAATATATGTCATGATTTAGAAGGTAGATTAGATTATTAACAGTTTCTCTGTTGACAAAGAAATAACGCTTAAGAGGTCAAGCTGCATTCGATCTTCAACCGTCAATAGATGCTAGAAAAGAAGTGTTTTGATACCTAGGATGAAGCAGAGTACCTGGTTATAGGGTTACAAGAATAATGTTAATATAAAAAATATGAGTTAATTTTTACTTTTTAAGTTGGAGTTATTATTTTTATTTTAAGACAGTATTTATTATCTTTTATGGCAATTTTCATTTTGAGAACATTTTGTAATGAGCTCAGTATACGCCAAAGCACTACAATGCATTTTAATTTTTGAATATTCAAAATCGTTTAAATATATAATTCATAAAAGTTAATAATTAAAATAACGTCTCTCCGTATTTTGTACTGTGTCATCACAGTGCTATAAGCTTAGATGAAAAATTGTTAGGTTGATTGATAAACCTTCGATGATGAAAATAAAGTTATTTAAATTACTGTAGGATGGATCAATAGTATAAATCTTTTATTACGGAATGAAGTCCTTTTTTTTGAGTCGATTGTAAACTCACAAATAGAAAAGGTGGAGCCTTTGTTGGGTGTTGTAACCTGTACTCAGGGTGATTTCTTTCGGGCAAAAGGTTTTATTGAGCTTTGTCGTCTACAAGGCCGTATTTGTTTGGATAGATCAAATTTGCCTGTTGAGTTGTGAGGAAAATGATAAGACTTTAATATGAAAAAAATATTTTCATTATTTTACATTTAAATCATTGGGTCTTATGTCTTAACCTTTGCCCGTTCACAAATAAACACCAGATGCCTACAGGCGAAAATTGACAGAAGAGACCTATCGAAACGAGAACATTCTATAGTTTCATTGTACATGATTGGAATAAATGTACAATTTCGTGACGATAATTTTAATTTCTTGACGATAATTTTAATTTCGTGCCAAGTTTGTATCCATGCAGAAACAATTTCAAATGGTGTTTAAGGACTCCCAAAAAAGGTAAAAATAACCATGTCCGGTATATTAGTTTGAATGTGAAATATCTGTGGATTCCATCGAATTACAAGACATAAGGAATTTTAACATTAACATAAGGAACATTAAAAATTGTTTATTCGCTTTGTGCTTTTTTCCTAACGAACTAATTTGAGAGTGTATTCAAACAAAATGCGTTTGAAATTATGCGTTGCACAGACTTAAGCGAGTTATGGACGCCGCAAGTTGCCTTGTCAGCAACCTAGACTCAAGTAATAAAGCATCAACTGAGATACAAATATATTAAGTCATGAGACACCATTTCTTCTAGGGGTTAGATTGATTACACGATTTAACACCATTTTGTGACTCGTTCTTTTTATAATTAGTTGTTCTAAAATGAAGGAACATCAATGACAATGTTCCAAATTTGCTTTTACGGTCAGGATTTTCATTTTATTCGATTTTAGTCCTTCTTCTAGATTTGTTCCTTAACTTTGTTTCAAAGGATCAGTAAATGTTTCGTGCAACCTACATACGTTTAATAGATATCCATTATACTATAAATGCTCAGTAGATATGTCACAGCATTAAAAACTAAATTTTTTAACCCTATTCTAAGATTTTTGTAGTATTTGAAATTTTTCAACAAAAATAGGAGTTTATTCTTGTTTACAACAAATATGGAAAACATCATTACGTAGAATTAAATCCAAAAGACTGTTGTCTACTTTTAGTATTCCAAAATGAGTCGCAATTTTCACTTCTTAAAAAATCCAATATTATCTTTCCCGCTTAATTCATTGAATTACTGAAAAGCGTACTTAATATTTATGTGCTACCTCTGCTTTAATTCAGACAGCAACCAAATCTTTAGGGAAACAAAAAACGCAATATCAGCGTAATTTCTGCAAGGAAACGTATTAGCTTTTGTTCTCTATCTTTGCCAAAACCTTCATTTATAACCTTGACGACTAAATCATATTCATCAAACATTGCTTCTGATTTCCACATCAAAGAAGGGAAGGAAAATTTCTCCTTGCTAAGTCGCTTTTGAAAAGTCACTGTTTCTGAATATGATTGAATACGCTTATGAAATTGGGCTAATAAAGTAATATGAAAAAAGAATCTGCAGAGTTCTGTGAGATTCGTAATACCCAATTATAGTTACAGTCAAACGAGAGCTCTTTAATTACAGAGCTCGTTATCGTTTGGTTATTTCCCACACAGAAAGCAACAAAAATATCATGTGGTAGGAGAACGAACGTAGGCGCGGATAACACGCAATTAACATTAAAAGGCTTAGAGTTGAATGAAGTTAGCCATTTTGTGGGTGTATTTACGAATTATATGTTTCCATTGAGAGCGGGATTTTTTTTTTTTTTTTTTTTTTTTTTTTTTTTGCGTGTACTGATATTTTTGTGAGATGTTTTATATGTTTTTATTGTGTAGATATATATATATGTTTGCTTTGAGTGGGAAAAGATAGACGTTATTATTATTTTACTCAATGCCTGAAACACTGCAGTTCAATCCTGAGAACGGAAATGTGCCAATACACATTCCACAAATTTATTGATACGTCATTTATATAGAGTTTACCGTCAAGTATAAATCAATTTCATCAGTTTTTTAAATTTTTTTGCGCCTTGCATCACTCATTATTATTATTATTATTATTATTATTATTATTATTATTATTATTATTATTATTATTATTATTATTATTATTATTATTATCGTTAATAGACGCAACTCATCTTTTTAGCACCTGATCGAGTTTTGAGTGCTCCGGAGTAATCTCCCATCAATAATTCGATTTATCAGTGCCCCCTGTATTTCAGAGGGCGCTATATTTATGTCTCGTCTCATCAGTCAGCTGTCAAAGAGGACCGCCAGGAAGTATCTCCACTTACGCGTCTCTTACACCACGCGCCCCTGCGACACTACCCAACGGCCAGAATAGGGAAGGATTAGGAAAGGGTTTAGGACACTTCACAAGGATGGGACTAGCCCCGGTGAAGCAGGCAGACTCGTTTTTGTTGGAACCAATTTCACACGAGTTTGTCCAGGAATCGACGGAAATCGAACCCGGACCTTCTAGGCGAAAGGTGAGCGACGTCGCTCTGAACCCCTTCATCGGTCTTACTGCACTTCATCATCTTCTTTGAATTTTGCACTGACACGGGGGAAATGTTCAGCAAATTTTTAAAATACCTTTTAAATAAAAATAAATAAAATAAAAATACAAATATTATTGTTTTCACCCCTGATTTCGCCCCTGATTTTCGACACGTGATTCTTTCGGGCTACAACCATAAGCTCTCCTTTACAAACAATACTGCAGAACTACATCCAAACGCAGTCTAAAGAAGTCTTTCTGAATGAGTTTTGCTCTCATTCTTTATTTCTGTTATCAATGAGAATGTTAAAGAACAACATAATACGAATCAATATCTATTTAGAAGAACTACCTAAATATTGAACAAAAGAAGTCATTTTTAGTGATGCTAATTATTTTCCTTTAGGTATTTTCTTTACACAAATCAGTACTAGCTACTTATGCATCAAGAGTGTTATAAAAGTTTTAATGTTCGGGCGGCGAAAAATATGTCCAAAGGACGCCAGATATTGGGCACGAGATACAAGAATTTACTGTGTGACTAATTTTAATAATTCAGATGCCCTTATTAACTAATTTACTAGTTGTTAACTTGACTCGGTTTGTAACATCTTTATTTGCATCTTTTTTTTCATATATCTCGCCAAATATTCCCTTTCATGGCTCCCTCCATAAGAGATCATGTATCGATATTAAACTGTTTTTATATTTCTCTCGTAATTAGAATTTTCTCGGTCGAGGTAAGATATGGAGCGTGTATTGCTTCGGACCGAATGTATTTATAAGCAATAACTTGTATTGGTCAAATATAATATTTACTCATCATGGGTATTACAATGGATCATACAACCAGATAATGCCCATGATACATATAATATTTTCCTAATTTTAATGATTCAGATTTACTAATTAATTAGCTATAAAACCAGGAGCGGTAGCTCAGTGCATCAACTGATGTCACTGCAGCACCTCTGACCGGGAGATCCAAGGTCCGAGTCCTGACGGCGGCAGGATTTTCGACACTTGCTTTTCAACTAGGTCGAATTCGGTCGCTTTCGTGAGAATAATTCTAGCGGCCGGCTGCTCTGATCGGTAGTTTTCCGTGGTCTCTCCGATCAACACCAGGCGAATGCCGAAGCAGTACCCTACCAAACGGGCCACGAACCGCGCGCGATCTTTCCTTCCTCTTCCTTGTCCTATCCTCTCCCCTCACACACACACACTAACATGCACTACACTACAACATATTTCGGGAGACCGGTCGGGAACTTAGAGCTTGTCCCGGCTGGGGCAGTGCTCCGGTGTTGGGAGAGTCCTGGTTAGGGGGAAGCCCCCCTAGCCGACGGTAGGTCGGCGCCGGATCTCGCCATCCAGCGGGGGAAGATCACCGCCATCTACCGAGAAAAATATGCATTACACTAACGGGACTAATGACCAAAGCAGTTGACGCCCCCGGAAACACGAAAAAATCAATCAATCAATTAGCTGTGAACTTGATTTGGTTTGTCTTTTCATGGTTCTCCCTCCCATAAGTCCCTTCTATCACTTCCCTTTCATTATTACTTCCATAAGGGAACATGTAGCACAATTCAACTGTTTTCATATTTCTCGCCTAACTAAGATCTAATTGAACCAGGCAAGTTATGTAGTTTACATCAGCGGCGATAAGAAGCAATGTCACTAAAATATGCATACTTTTTTGTCATGTGAAAAACTACGTTACTCAAATCGAAAAAATCTACCTTTTAGCGGCTTATGTAGGTCAATATTACTAAGAAATACCGACTGCTAATTTCCAATCGCTTCTCCTGAAAGGTGACTCCTCAAAACTGACTTTTATCATATATTTTAACCATACCATATAAGGCGATACATGAATTTCCAAAACACGTACGGGTTGTCTTAAAGGTCAGATACAACAACAAATTTAAAATTCTCGAATTCTTCCGAGACAAATTGTCCTGAAGTACATTCTCAATTTGTTATTGAGAAGTTCGTCATGTGGGTCCAATTATATACTTGGCAAGCTGATTTTCAGTGCCACCTTGGTGCTTTTTCTCACCTCGGTGTTCTTTGATTGATAGTGATTTCTCACACTTCAACCGCTAAGGTAATTGTCCCATAAGTGCACTGCATGTTTTCTTCTCGGGAGATGGCGGTGATCTTCCCCCGCTGACTGATGAGGTCCAGCAAGGTTTCTCCAACCAGATGTCCGCCCCAGCTGGAAGAAGCTCAAAGCTTCCGACCGGCATTTGTGGAAGTTGCATGTAAATGTAAGTGCGTGTGACTAAGGATTGGAGGCAGGACAAGGAAAGGGAAAGGGAAAGGGAAAGGGAAAGCGAAAGGGAAAGGGAAAGCGAAAGGGAAAGGGAAAGCGAAAGGGAAAGGGAAAGCGAAAGGGAAAGGGAAAGGGAAAGGGAAGGGAAGATCGCGCGTAGTGGCCCTTTTGTTAGGGTGCTGTCCCGGCATTCACGTGGTTTTGATCGGAGAAACCACGGACAACTACCGATCAGAGCAGCCGGCCGCGAGAATTGTCCTCCAGGCAGCAACTGAATTCGACCTAGCTGAAAAGCTAGTGTCGAAAATCCTGCCGCCGTCAGGACTGGAACATAGTACCTCCTGGTCAGAAGCGCTGCAGTGACATCAGTGGATGCCCTGAGCCACCTCTCCCGGGGACAGCAGTTGTATTTTCCAGAATTCCCAGATGTGGCAGCACGCGACCGTCAGGGCAGCGGACTTCGTTCGAGGAAGAGCCCAATTGCTTCCACTCGGAGTCATTTCCCGAGGAGTGCTGTGCGTGATGGACGAGGGCGCCTTCTTTCGGAAACGACTGAGCAGCCCGCAAGCAAATGGCAGTTGAACGCCGCTGATTTAAGTTGTTGGGATAAAGGGCGGAGTCTCAGGAGATAATTCGCGTCAAATTAACCAATGACCTTTTTAGTTGCGCTCTCGAGTTGCGTCGGTTTTATTTCTGTTTCAAGCCCCGAGGAAGGCAATCGCAGAAACCTGTCTCTTGCATTGTAATGGTACAATTTATTACCAAACCCATACCATTTGGTTGTGTTTTGAAACATAATGTACATAGGAATGTGAGTGGTGATGTTCTAAGGTCATACTGCATTTCATTTCAGTGTTAGCAAGAGAGAATAACTTATCTTTTTTATAAATATATTAGGATAAACTAGGTATTATCAATAATTAATATAACGGTTAAAACGTTAAATTTTACAAGATTTGACCTATTACTAAAACAAAATTTCACTGAAATTCTTAAAATGATTTGGTTATATTGCCATTGCATGTGTTCTAACAAACAGTTCATATAAGGATATCACATATGTTTTTCAAAGAAATATCACTAGTTTTGCTTAATTTTTTAAATTTTTGAATTTCAATTTCGAATTTTCTGCAGTTCTTTTGATAATATATTTTTGAAATTATCACTTTAAATGCAACGCTGCAACCGCCGCGACTAGGCAGTTTCAAATTCTCAGAAAAACGTCTCATTGTTAAACAGTGTTTCTGGATGTATAGTACGGAATCGTCCATTATCAAGTTTGCGTTGGTAAATTACCTTTATTTAAATTATAGTGCCTAATGCGAAAATGTTGACGAGTTTTACAAGAAATAGCTAGGATGTGATAATATGGATAGAAAGGGGGTATTATAATTTTACGAAACCGTTACTAATGCGAGAAAATAGTGCTATTTTAACAATACCAATTTAATGTTTCTTACTCGATCCTCTTTTTCAACAAGAACAACCAACGTGTCAGAGGGCGGTAGAAAGTTAAAGTAACAACCACAAGCAGCGCGCATAGTCCAGAAGTGTTGATGTTAAGCTAACAATGTGTTCGGGCGCAGAGGGTTTGCGCAAAGACAGGGCGAGGAACTGGTGGAAAGGAATCAGCTGGAGGATAAAGGTCTGCGGGGACACACGGGGTAACGAGCGAGACGTGGACGCGGCAGATTGCGACCAACACGCGGGGGCGGAGCGGGGGCGGAGCGGGGGCGGAGCGGGGGCGGAGCGGGGGCGGAGCGGGGGCGGAGCGGGGGCGGAGCGGGGGCGGAGCGGGGGCGGAGCGGGGCGGAGCGGGGGCGGAGCGGGGGCGGAGCGGGGGCGGAGCGGGGGCGGAGCGGGGGCGGAGCGGGGGCGGAGCGGGGGCGGAGCGGGGGCGGAGCGGGGGCGGAGCGGGGGCGGAGCGGGGGCGGAGCGGGGGCGGAGTGGGGGCGGAGCGGGGGCGGAGCAGGGGCGGAGAGGGGGCGGAGGGGGGCGGAGGGGGGGGAGGGGGACAGAGAGGGGGCGAGAGGGGACAGAGAGGGGACGGAGAGGGGCCGAACGAACGTCGGTGGCGGCGAGTGCGTGGAAGAGAGATTTTACGAGCAGGATGAACGCGTGGAGCAGCTCTGTGGGTTAGAGGGAGGGGGGGGCGAGTAGAGTGTCACGAAGCGGAACAGGTGGCGGGCGAGACGCAGTGGGTCCAAATGAGTACAGTGGGTCCAAACAAGCAGAGGAGTGCAAATTTTCTGTCATTTTCAAGCATTTTCTTTAGGAACGAAACATAGGACGTGTAACATATGAAGGAGAAACTAAAAAAAATAATGTGTATTTAGTACCTATTAAAGTTTCTATTATTAATTTACAACATGTATTTTCATTGTGATAGTTTTTTCAGAATTACATAACGAAATGTGATTCACTTACATTACCAATGAAAAGCTGTTTCCTAGGCAACAATATGACAAAAATAGTTAGTTTTATGTTTCATCCAAAAATTAATAATAATTCAATAATATTCTCGGCTTTTCTTGTAGCTGAAATCATTGTATCGTTTGTAATTACTGGCGAGACGATGACGAGCTCAATTGAGTTAACTTGAAAACTAAAATTTTCAAATAATTGTTCTAGGAAATTGTGAAAAGTGTCAAGCCTTGAGGCTGGCCAATGAATAGAAACTGTTTTTTACCGTTTCATCTCGCGAAGCAACTTCATTCGCACGCGCGGTCCTCAAAAAGCCACCTGTGTGGGTGAAGCGAGCCCTCGCGGCGCCAGCGTTTCGGCCGCAGTGATCCCAGCGCGCGCGGTGGGCAGGCGTGGGCGGCGGCTGCGGGGGGGGGGGGCAGAGGGTCGGAGGGGGGCGTCGAGGGCGACGCCTGCGGGAGATAGAGCAATGCAATTACGGCGGCAAATGTTTGCGTGCGCGCGCCGCGCCGCATAGGGCCTCGCAATTTGGCGGCGACGCTGCCACCGCCGCCTCCGCCTCCGCTGCCGCCTCCGCTGCCGCCTCCGCCTCCGCTGCCGCCTCCGCCTCCGCTCCCGCCACCACCTCCGCTCCCGCCACCACCTCCTCCTCCGCCTCCGCTGCCACCGCCGCCTCCGCCGCCGCCGCCGCCGCCTCCGCTGACACCGCCGCCTCCGCCGCCGCCTCCGCCGCCGCCTTCGCTGCCGCCTTCGCTGCCGCCTCCGCCGACGCCTCCGCCGCCTCAGCCTCCACCTCCGCTGCCACCGCCGCCTCCGCCGTCGCCTCCGCCGCCGCCGCCGCCTCCGCCGCCGCCTCCGCTGCCGCCTCCGCCGCCGCCGCCGCCGCCGCCTCCACCGCCGCCTTCGCCGCCGCCATCGCCGCCGCCTCCGCCGCCACTGGCCGCCGCCACCGCCGCCGCTTCCCGCGCCAAGCCCTCTGGCGACCCTTCTGCCCCACCCCTCCACCTGCCGATTCTTTTTTTTTTTTTTTTTCATTTATTTCTGCTTGGCCCGAAGGCCCTCAGCATCCGAGTACGATACAGTTATGTTACATAGAATTACATTAACTTTGACTGAGAAAAATTATAGACACGAATACATTGAGTTCATGTGAATTAAATGTGAGAAGCCACATCGGGTACATGAAAATCAAGGAGGATCGAAGAACTGTCGCGGTAGTTTTCGCTTTAGTCTATTGTGGTGAGGATTTTGTTTACCGATTTTGAAATGTACGGCTGAGGGAATCTGGGGAATTTTAGGATAGAAGCGAGAGGATAGGAGGGAGAAATGGACGGGGATAGGAGTAATGCCGAGTTCGTTATGTAACTGAGAGTTAGGTACAAACCATGGAGCTTTTGTGATGGTTCGGAGGAATTTATTTTGGAAAACCTGCATTTTTTGGATGTTGGATTTGCTGGCTGAGGCCCAGATAGGAGAAGCGTAGGATAAAATTGGGCGGATCATTGACTGGTATAGGTGAGTGGCGACATGGAGTTGCAAGGGTGATGACTTTTTGAGTATGGGATATAATTGGTGGGTTCTACGGGTTGCCAGGGTTATTCTGTGGAGAATATTTGGTTTCCATGTGAGCCGCCTATCAAAAAGTACTCCCAGATATTTAACTGGCTTGTTGTTTGGGAGCCAAGTTATATTTTCTCCTTGATATTTGAGAGGGGAAGGATTATTTGGTCTTCGGAGCGTGAAGATTTTGGCTTGGCTTTTCGCAGGGTTTATCCGGATATGCCATTTCTTGGCCCAGTCAGAAAGCTTAAAGAGGTGGGGTTGCAGGTCTTCTTGTGCGGTATCAATATCACGGTTTGAGGAATATATTGCGGTGTCATCAGCAAACAGAGCAATGGAGGTATGAGGGGTGGATGGTATATCAGCTGTATAAAGATTAAATAGTGTGGGAGAGAGAACAGATCCTTGGGGTACTCCCGCTTTTATGGGAAAAGATAGTGAAAGGGCTCCAGGAAGGCGGACAGAAAAGGTGCGATCGGCAAGGTAGCTTTTGATGATGTGAATAAGATAGTCGGGGGTTCCGATGTGAATAAGTTTGTATAACAGTCCTGGATGCCAGATGGTGTCAAAAGCTTTAGCAATATCGAGGAAGATTGCGACTGTGTGTTTCTTTTCATGGAAGCCTTCGATTATATCCTCGGTTAGTCTTAATATTTGGTGATTTGTGGAAAGTAGTGGTTGAAAACCGAATTGGTGCGGAGGTATGGCTTGGACTGAACTGAGATGGGAGATTAATCTGGTGAGGATACATTTTTCAAACAGTTTTCCTAATGAGGGCAGAAGACTAATTGGGCGATAACTTGACGGGTCGTTTTTTGGCTTGTCTGGTTTCAGAATGGGAATGATGTGGGCGTGTTTCCATTTGCGAGGGAAATATGACAGACGAAGAGATGCATGTGGGCGTGTTTCCATTTGCGAGGGAAGTATGACAGACGAAGAGATGCATTGAATATTGATGTTATATGCAGAATGGCTGTGAATGGAAGGCGTTTAAGTACGTACGTTGGAATTAAGTCGTGACCACTGGAAACTTTTGGGGCAGCGACAGATAAATGGTTCACAATTTCGATGGGAGATATGAATTTTGGACACCTTGGGACTGTTGTTCTAGTTCGGCGGATTTCTTCGAGGAGTAACTGATCATGAAGGGGATTTTCTGAAGGATGGGGAGTGAAGGTTGTGGCAAAATATTCACCTAGTATTTTGCTTTTATCTGCAGGAGTAGTTGCTACGAATGCCGCGGTTGTTAGGGAGGGTATATTAGTTGGCTTGCGCAAGAGGCGGCGAGTGATATTCCACAGCGTGTGATCGGTTGGGTTGGCGGTTTGAGTTTGGAAGTGGAGATATTGGGCGTTAGATATTGCCAAAAGACGTCTTACTATTTTAGTGAGTAGGTTTAGGTACGATTTTAAGAAGGGGGAACGATGTTTTTGCCAGTGATTACGAATGTATCTTTTGTGATATAATAGTCTCTGTAAGATTGGAGAAATAGGAGGTAGTGGGTTGCGTTGACGTATTGGGGGAGCTGTTAGATCTAAACTATCGAGAATGGTGTGGGTGAGGGAGTCAATGGCTCTATCAATTTCTTGGAAGCTTTTCAGTGATGGAAGTGGTGGCAGAATGCGGGAAATCAGGATTTGAAAGTGAGGCCAGTTGACTTTTTGTAGGCAGTAGGGCTGAGCTGGGCGATTTTCTTTTATTGAAGTATTCAAGGAGAAAAGAAGAGGTCGATGGTCTGAAGGGAGAGCGATGTGTGGCTCTACAATAATATTGTAGCTAATGTTGCTTGAAATACCGAAGTCGAGGATGTCTGCTGGTATTGAAGATTGGTAGGGATAATAGCTGGGAGAATCAGGAGCATGCACTGTTAGATTTAATCTTTCAATATCTGCAAGAAGAATGATGCCGGCAGGAGAATTGAGTCTGCTACCCCATACTGTATTCTTGGCGTTCCAGTCTCCAACAACAATTGTAGGTTGATTTGATAAAAACAGTGGATCGATGTCGCCTGTTTTATAAGGAATATTGGGGGGCTTATACACTGAGGTCACTATAAGGTGGGATTGTCCGGTTTGCTGTACTGCAACGCTTATATTTTCAAACGTGGGGTTTGTATATTCAGGGAGATGATGATGGGAGATATTATTTTTCGTAAAAATGGCTACACCACCACTGCTACGATTTCGTGGACGATCATATCGATACATCGTATATCCAGGAATGAAAATTTTGATAGAGGGACTCAGGTGGGTTTCTTGGATGCAAGCTATATCGATTTTATTACTATGGAGAAAATGTGCGAGTATATGAATATTGGTTCGTAGGCCATTTGCATTCCATGATATTAGGCGGATTGGATGACGGGGGTTATTTTTAGACATAAATTTGAGGATAATAAAATTTCAGAGATTGGAGAATTGAATTGGTAAGAACGGGGATTATTTGATTTAACAGATTCGAAAGGAATATTTCAACTTGTTGGGAAACAATTTGTGAAATTATTTGGAAGTGAGAGTGAGTTGGGAATGTTGAAGGTTTGAGGAAATCTGAGTACAAGGGCGATTGATACGAGGACGGTGGTCTCGGTTCGGTCGGTCT
>BLKR01000472.1:0-61952 GCA_011170035.1 Teleogryllus occipitalis | reverse complement strand
ATTTATAATTTTAATTAATTTATTGTTTTATTTATTTTCATAGGTTTTTCTATTTCGTGTTTTTAATACAAGATATTTTAATATAAATAATGAAAAACAAAATTGTAAGAATAATATTGTAATCAATTTTAATTTCAATATTAAACGAATTAAGATTATAACCAAAAATAATATAATTCTACATCAATATTTTTGAAACAAAATGCCATCTTGGACATCCTGGACAAGAAAAGAAAGAAAAGCAAATATACATGTGCTTCTTTTCACATGAGCAGGATAATCAGAAATTAAGCAAGCATTTTTTTAAAGGTCGCTTTTCAACATCGTTGTTCATACAGCGATCACTGTGAGTTTCAAACTGTAGGGTGAATACGTAAGGACAACACTAACACACACAATTATCCATGCCTGGGGCGGGATTCGAACCCGCTACCCAACAGAGAGTACTACGCCCCTTTAGCCTTAACAACCTCGGCAATGCAGGCTGGCTAAGAAAGCATTTATTTTCGTGGAATAATATAAATTACTACGTAACTGTAGTACATATGCCGGTATAGAGGGAGGTATCTACCATCTTCAAAGGCACGAAATATGTCTACGTTTTGAACAAAGAACAATGTTTTTGGATTGATTAATTGATTTTTTCGTGTTTCCGGGTGCGTCACCTGCTCTGGTCATTAGTCCCGTTAGTGAAGTGCATGTTTTTTTCCTCGGTAGAGGGCGGTGATCTTCCCAGCATGATGGCGAGATCCGGCGCCGACCTACTGTCGGCTAGTGGGGATTCCCCCTAACCAGGACTCTCCCACCAGCGGGGCACTGCCCCAGCCGGGACAAGCTCTAAGCTCCCGACCAGTCTCCCGGGATATGTGGTAGTGTAGTGCATGTTAGCGTAAGTGTGAGTATAAGGGGAGAGGGTAGGACAAGGAATGGGAAGGACAGATCGTGCGCGGTCCGTGGCCCGTTTGGTAGGGTACTGCTCCGGCATTCGCCTGGTGTTGATCGGAGAAACCACGGAAAACTACCGATCAGAGCAGCCGGCCGCTAGAATTCTCCTCCATACAGCGACTGAATTCGACCTAGCTGAAAAGCTAGTGTCGAAAATCCGGCCGCCATCAAGACTTGAACCTAGTACCTCCCGGTCAGAGGCGCTGCAGTGACATCAGTTGATACACTGAGCTACCGCTCCCGGTAAAATGTTTTTGGAAGAAAGTACAATGTATTCCGAGCGCAAGTGAAAGAAAGCGCACCTATTTACCTGAGGCGCTGCCTCGCATGCGCCACTGGAGATGTGGCTCGACGCGCCCAACTGTTGCCTTGATCAACGGCGCGACGCCCGACCGCGTTCAGCATTCCAGGCACCTCTCTAGTGGTGGCGCGGCGACGCGACTGGGGAGGGAACGGAGGTGGCGCGCTAGAACAGAGAATGGAAAGAGGGAGGCGACGATGTGAAGATGGAGGCGGGGAAGCCGGGATGATCTTGGTGGTCCATTATTTTGAGTTTTCGAGCGCATCAACTGGTATCGTTATTGGTTCTGTAAGTGCAGCAAGATAATTAGAAATTAAGCAAGTATTTATTCTATTGCACACATTGCTATTCTATCTACCTACGTGTGCATATACTGGTGAAGAGGGAGGTGTCTACCATCTTCAAAAGCACGAAATATATCTACCTTATTCGAACAAAGAACCATGTTTTCGAGCAAAGATAAGTGAAACGAAGAGTAGCTATTTACCTCAGGCTGATTCGCAGACACCACTAGATCGACGGCGCGACGCTAGAGCGCGTTCAGCATTCCAGACACCTCCCTAGCAGTGACGCGGCGACGCGACATGGGAGGGAATGGAGATGGCAGGCTAGAAGAGAGAATGGGAAGAGGGGCGATCTTGGTGGTTCATAATTCCGAGCGCATCAACTGGAATCGTATGGTTCTGAAGGTGTAGAGCATGATTTTTTAACACAGACGCTGGTGGCGTTTCCCCGATGAATAATATGATCTGGCGCCGACCTACACGTCAGCATGAGGGGTTTTCTCAAACTAGGTGTCCCCCGCAAGCGAGGCACCGCTCTAGACGAGACAAGCTGTAATTCCTGAATGGTCTCCCGACGTACGTTGTAGTGTGGTGCATGTAAGTGTGTAAGGGAAGCGGCTAGATCTAAGAAGTGGTGGGACTGATCGCACCGGACTACGGCCCATTTGTTAGAGTTCTGCCCTGGAGCCTGGTGTTGATCGTAGACACCAAGGAAAACTATCAATCAGAGCAGCTGTACGCTATAATTCTACTCCACACAACCACTGAACTCAAAGCTATGGGACTCGAACCCTACGACTTCCAGGTAAGAACTTTGGTGATGATGGCTGTGATGGCGGAGGAGCTGGCAGAAACGATTGAACGGACATAATGTAGACATCGCAATTATAGCTTATCGAGATGGTTGTAGCGGGTAATGTCAGTTATAGTGGTTATGGCAGTCATGAGAGTTATATCAGTTAAGGCTGGTGTCGCTGTTATAACATATGGCAGTCAAGTTCCTTGTAGGGTTTGGTTGGTTTTTTCGTGTTTCCGGGCGCGTCAACTGCTTCGGTCATTAGTCCCGTTAGTGTAGTGCATGTTTTTTCTCGGGAGATGGCGGTGATCTTCCCCCGCTGGATTGCGAGATCCGGCGCCGACCTACCGTCGGCTAGTGGGGTTTCCCCCTAACCAGAACTCTCCCACCAACGGGGCACCGCCCCAGCCGAGACAAGCTCTAAGCTCCCAACGGTCTCCCGGAATATGTGGTAGTGTAGTGCATGTTAGTGTTAGTGTGTGTGTGTAAGGGGAGAGGATAGGACAAGGAAGAGGAAGGACAGATTACGCGCGGTCCGTGGCCCGTTTGGTAGGGTACTGCTCCGGCATTCGCCTGGTGTTGATCGGAGAAACCACGGAAAACTACCGATCAGAGCAGCCGGCCGCTAGAATCCTCCTCCAGACAGCAGCTGAATTCGACCTAGCTGAAAAGCTAGTGTCGAAAATCCTGCCGCCGTCAGGACTCGAACCTAGGACCTCCCGGTTAGAGGCGCTGCAGTGACATCAGTTGATGCACAGAGCTACCGCTACCGGTTCCTTGTAGGGGACATGCCTGTTCTGCCCAATGCGACTGTACCTAGGCTTACGACAATTTACGACGCTTACGGGGATGACTGCGGTTGTAATCATCCAGCTGCGACGGTGATGAATGTGTTTATGGAAGGTGTCAGGTAAAGACGAACGCGAAACCCCAGAATGTCGAGAATGCTGTGATGGCAAACCACGCGACATTCACAAGACAGACTGTAACGGCAATGCGAACGTCCACAAAACCAGCCTTCGGGCCCGTGCAGCAGGCGAGGGCTGGGAATGCCAGATTGTGCGGGTGGGGAGTGGGCGGCAGCGGCGAAGGGTGAAACAGGGACCGCAGCGACGCACGCGACAGAGCTGGCGCAGAGGGAGTGAGTCGGCGGCAGCGGCGCGCCACCATTATTCGTCTGCCAAGGCCCCCTGCGGTGCAGGAAGTGGCGCGCGGGCTCCGCTTGCTATTCCGCGCACACCTCCTTCCCCGGCGGCGACCGCTGTTGTGGTGGCACCTGGATCCACCCGCGTTGCAACAAAGACAACACCTGACGCCTTTGACGTCACGAAGATGGTGCGTTGGGAAAGGCGTACAATTGGCTTGCGAAATGGTGAGACGGCGTTTGACAGTAATATTGATTAAAGTCAAAACTTGAATTCAATATTTTTTTATAAATAATTAGATGGTCATGCTTAAATATTTTTTTAAATTCAATGAAAGCGCCAAATTTATATTTCACCAGAGCTTTCTTTCATGCTGTCTTCAGATTATTTAAAAGACGACTATAATATTAAAAAAAGATTTCATTTCAATTCTTGAGGAAAAATAACGAGAGTATGAAGCACCAAGAATACGGAATGCAGTCAAAATACTTACGTAAATTAAATTCTACGAGAATGCTGCAATGACGTATCTAGCATCGCCATATTTGTCTTATCAATGTGAATAGAAAACCTGTATTAATTTTATTAACGTAAAACACTGTGCCGTATCATGCTACTTTTTTGTTACTTGGACAGCTCATATTCAGAATACTGTGAAATTCTTTAGGAATGGAAGTATTTCCATTTTTTTGTAAACTATTCCCATTAAAGTAAGTTTTATGTAATTAACATTATGTTTTTAAGTCATTTATTTTTATGTTATTTACGTAATTTATACTTATTTTGTAATTGTTCAGCTGTTAGAGATTTCAGATTTCACGAGCAAGAATAGTGAAGAAATGTAGACTTCGGGACTGAAACGCACAACGAGTGGCAAAGGGAGCTGGCTGGACTTGATATAACGAAAGCATTAACGACGTTCGCGCCGTGGCAAGAGCTCCACTTCCCACTTGGTCCCGCGGGGCGTCTGTCTTTATTGGAGCCCCACGTGGAGGCGCGCTCTGTCGTGCGGTCGCCACGCACGCGCTGCCTCCACAGCGCCGGTTGAGAAACGACCTTTCTTCCAACAGACGCTCGCGCGTACGAAATGGAGTTCCTCCCACGAGAATGCCCATCGCCCGGACGTAATGGTCCATACGTTCATGTCAGTCGACAATACACAGACTACTACATATTTTACTTTCTCGCTACTGAGTAAAGAGAAAGTTATGTAATGCAGCGTGAAAAAATGTCGAATTTTCGACAGAAAAACTCTTATTATACGGCCCTGATAACGAAAAATCGAATAAAACTAGTTGCTAAAATTAGAAAAAAACGTGATATGGCCAGTATCAATGTTTTATCCCTGATACCTAAAAATCGAATGACGGCAAAACGTCCGTCCGTGCCTCCATAGTTTTTTAGTAAATTTTGTTGGTGGATTGTGTGAAGGACGTTTAAGAGAATGGTATAAATTTCATGTTCGTTTATATATATATATATATATATATATATATATATATATATATATATATATATATATTTCGTTAGTGTAATGCATGTTTTTTCTCGGGAGATGGCGGTGATCTTCCCCCGCTGGATGGCGAGACCCGGCGCCAACCTACCGTCGGCTAGTGGGGTTTCCCCCTGACCAGGACTCTCCCACCAGCGGGGCACCGTCCCAGCCGGGACATGCTCTAAGCTCCCGACCGATCTCCCAGAATATGTGGTAGTGTAGTGCATGTTAGTGAGTGTGTAAAGGGAGAGGATAGGACAAGGAAGAGGAAGGACAGCTCGCGCGCGGTCCGTGGCCGGTTTGATAGGGTACTGCTCCGGCATTCGCCTGGTGTTAATCGGAGAAATCACGAAAAACTACCGATCAGAGCAGCCGGCCTCTAGAATTCTCCTCCAGACAGCGACAGAATTCGACCGAGCTGAAAAGCTATTGTCGAAAATACTGCCGCCATCAGGACTCGAACCTAGGATCTCCCGGTCAGAGGCGCTGCAATGTCATCAGTTGATGTACTGAGCTACCGCTCATTATATATATATATATATATATATATATATATATATATATATATATATATATATATATATATATATGCGTGAACAAGGGAAAAAATTTACAGACGTACAATTTTTAATATCTGAACTTCCATTTGAAATGTATACAATACCTTAGCAAATGTTTTATTGTATTTTGTTTTATTTCACTTGTACTAAACCAGGTTACATGCATAGCGTTTTTCTGGTGCGTGCCAATACTGATGGTATCCGCGCGAAAATTTTGCCTGTGTTTTATTTCAAAATATAAAATATGAAATCGTGAACAAACTGCAATTGCAATTTTAATGAATAGTAAGCATTACAGAAGAATATCGTAATGCTTTTTCTATTTGATGTAAAAAAATAAGTGACAAAAAAGTAACATGAAATTTTTAGTGCTGATGTTACGCAGTTACATTTTAGTTTCGCGGAATTTACATTACATTTTTGGAAACGCGAATATTATCCATGTTGTTGAGTAAAATATTAGGAAGACTTCAATTTCACTTTCAGACAAATATTTTGACGTTGTATGCAACATCATATTAGTTATACAATCATATTTTGTAGTACATATAAACACTCAAAAACATCTAGAAGACACTGGTAATACTACTAATTACAGGAGGTTTCCCATAAATATTTCAGATATTGCACTGCAAAATATTGAAATACAATTTCTTCTTTTGTATAATCCACTTCATATAACCTTTTCACTAAACAATAATTTGCAGTCAAAGAGAGGAACGTATTTATCTTTAATTCGTACTTGTTTGAGTAAACTAAATACCATCTACGTCTGGGTTCATAATACGTGTATTATGAACTAATATTTACGAACATGTTAGTGCAAACTAATTTTCCACTTCTCATTGTAGAGTCATTTGTTGACAATAACGATCGACCGATCAACGATTTATGAAAATTCACCTTTTTACCCCCAACTTTCTATGTCACCCAGAATGGTAGCAGTTAATACCGCTGGAGCATTTTTGCGCTTCTTTCGACACGATCAAATCAGCGTGTTAGGCAACACCACCAAAACAGCGCAGCGAGCGTTAAATAGATGCCCCCTTTCAACCGCTCGGCCTCACCCCTCCTGTTGGTAGTCAGAGCTACAGGATCCCTCTGGCGTCGGACACGCGATAAAACGCAGCGCTGGCTGCTGGGGCGGGGGCCGCGAGGCATGTCGCACGGACGACGGATGTCGCATTCGACGCTCGCATGCGACCACGTCACGCGTTGTCAGCGTATAAAACATCACCAGCCGCTGGTAGTGTGTGGGTCACACTCTAATCGCTTTTCCCAGCTTCCACTCCCCCTTGGATTTGCACTAACGGAAGAAGTAACAAACTCGTCACAAAAAATTAAGTGAAAAATGATTCCGAGCTATTTTAAACTACGACAATAAACCCATACGTCTGGAATATGTTACATCCTGTGAAGGCGGTGGTCCTCGTTCCCTGAATTGTGAGATACGATCTCTGAGCTACACATTGGATGGAGAGGCTTTCCCCACCAAGTATCTCCGTCAGTGGGATCGTGCCCCAGATGGGGCACGCTCTAAGCTCCCACTAGTCTCCGGACATGTGTGGTAGTGAAATATCTGTAATTATATGTGATTAAGGTGAGAAGATAGGACAAGGAAGATAAAGGAAAGATCATGCGCTGTCTGTGGCTCGCTTGTTAGTGTATTTCTCCGCCATTCTCACTGTATGAAACTGTCTTAGGTCAGAATCAGTTAGAATCAGCTAGAATCAGTTAGAATCAGCTAGAATCAGTCAGAATCAGTCAGAATCAGTCAGAATCAGTCAGAATCAGTCAGAATCAGTCAGAATCAGTCAGAATCAGTCAGAATCAGTCAGAATCAGTCAGAATCAGTCATTATCAGTCAGAATTAGTCAGAATCAGTCAGAATCAGAAACTGTCATTTCTCAGAATGTCATGGCAGTATCTATCAGTGGAAGGTCCTAAGGTTAGAATATCGGCGAGGGCGGAGTATCGACACTAGTTTCAAAGCTAGTTCGAATTCAGCAGTGCCTGGAGGAGAATTCTAGCGGTCGTCTGCACGTATTGGTAGTTTTCCGTGGTTTCTCCAATCAAAGCCAGGCGAATGCCGGAGCAGTACCCTAAAAAACGGGTCACGAATTGCGCGCGATATTTTCTTTTTCTTCCTTGTCCTTTCCTCACCCCTTACTTACATGCACTTACACTTACTTGTCCTACTCTACCACATATGTCAGGAGACCAATCGGGATCCTGTAGCTTGTCCCAGCTAGGGCGGTGCTCCGCTGGTGGGAGATACTCGGTTGTAGACCTCGCCAGCGGACCTACGGCTGGGCACCGGATCTTACTATCTAGCGGGGAAAGATCACCGCCATCTTCCGAAGAAAACCCACGCACTATATTTACGAGACTAATGATATTTGCAGTTGACGGGTCGGAATTATTAATCAATCAACCTGGTATCAACTGCCAAAACCACGAAATACTAATGAAAAAAGCTGCCTGCTACTATAATACTCTCTCATAGTGGCTGTATTTATTTAAGCAATGTAACGTATAGAAAATAAGTATTTGTGGAGGCTCAAACACTGGAACTTCCAAAACCGAGTTTGCCGGTTTAAATTCGGTTGGAGACTGTAGATATTCGAAGAGTGGATATCATTAGAGTAACGTGTCACTCTTCAGGAATGTAAATGAAAAGTTAAATAACCGAAAAAATAATAACTCCTAACAACTCCCCTCTTAATCATATCCCATATTCCCTTGTACATCAGTCCACGACATAAACGGAAACGTATAACCGAGTGCGTTCTGGCATCAGCTTGTAGTGGCGCGTACGAAATTCAAACAGGAGTAACGTTGAGAGGTCTCACGAAGAGAAATAAAAAATGTAGCAATATATCTCTTGTGTGGGGCAAGTTTGCAAAGTCAGGCATCAAATAACAATAACAGCTGATGAGATACTGATAAACACTGTGTGATAGGATATAGTTTAAGATGTCCTAGCAACAGACCTATTTGTTATATGTCACAGGATAAATAATGATTAATTGCTTTTTCAACATCCCATAAGGTTAAGCGGTAGCAGATAATTTTCATTCATATATGTGCTACGAAGGATTGGCGCAACAATATTCTTTGTCACATTAATACTAAAGTCCGTAATTCAATGGTTGAGTGAATATGGAATGCTATTAACGCGGAAAATGTCGATATATTATTCCATAAAGCCGCACATTTATCTACGTTTCTTTAATAGGTCCGAAACCATTATAATACAACTGAAACATTTTCACCTTCAGAAAACAAACGCTCCTCTGCCAAGAATTTGGCATTAATCCACAATTTGGGATTAATGACCAGGTGATAAATTAATAAAACCAAAAGTGTAAATAATCAATTTTTCAGAATATCTGACCTGTGATATTGTTCCAACCCATTTTTCACTGAACACCAAAAACAGACATACATACACAGGTGTCAGGAGAGAAATCTTTGAAACTTCGAAAATAAGCTCTTAAGATAATTTTAAGCACATTTTGTCTAATAAACTGAATGGATATTACGAATGGCTGAGCCTCGATAAGCACTCAAAAGTTAGTTTAGAAATATGCTTTCTAGGCAAAAATGTGCGTTGTAGAAGCATATAAACACCCCAGAAATATGTAAATTGTTTATTATTAACAAAATAAATGAAAATATTTGATTAGAAAGAAAACAACCCAGAATACATAGGCACCCAATTTACACAGTTCAATTGCTTTTTTACTACACGGTTAATTTTTCTTTGTGAACTAGGCAATGTATACGCACGGTTCCGTGTTTCAGTTTAATGATACATCAGACTTGGGAGATTGGCTTCCAAATAGTAACTTTGTGAGGTAAACATACTGGGTGCGGGACAATTTGAACCACCACAACATCATGGAATATAATTTTTCTATCTCATAAATGTGATTTATCTCAGACATTTAGAGAATATTGTGAGAGAGGTGTAAAAGTAACATACAGCATTCTCTGCAGTATTTTCCGTTAACGCTGCCACTAACAAATATAAGGGAATATTTTGTTGAGTGACCCACAAGAGAGCAAACGAAATCCCAAGAGAATATGATACGTCACGACAAATAGTGCTCTGCCGGTATGTTACCTTTATACTGTAGAAACTCTTACGTTTTGTTTATCTTAGGAACACAAATAATTGCTTTCACTTCCCAAACATGTGAATTTACCCTGTTTCTCTTGTAGTGACACCGTATTCTTCAAGCAATCAAGTGATTAAATTAAATTATCGAGCACAAAGCTAGCGACAGTTACGTTTTCAACCTCGTGTTTTTCCAACCACAATACCTTGGACGAGTCTGACAATTATTTCGTCTGAGACTCAGCTTTAGTCTCTAAGGGTGGATAGTTTGAGTAGCTCTTCTTACTTTCCAGTGTTTCTTAGCCGACATAACTCTCTTCACTAGATATTTTTCCTTAAAAAACACATCTTACCTCTTTCAATTTCATACATTCCCAACGTATTCATTTCTTCCCAATTCTCTGTGTATCTACACAAACTGTATTTTCTAACATATTTTTTGTACTTCCCACAAACCAGTTCGCTTTTCTTTTCTCTCCTTTCCCGTCTCTTTAATTTCAATGGCGCCAGCAGCCTGTTCTTCCTGGATACAAGCCCGCGACCGATCCGCACGCGTGCGTCTCTTATTCCGCGCCCGCCCGCCTCGTGCCCTTGCGCGTGGACCGCAGAGCGCCCCGCGCCTGCCTGTGGGTGAGGGCTAATCCGCCGAGGAAAAGCCCCGGTGGGCGGCGGGCAGCGCCCATTGTTTGAAGAGCAGATGCACTCGCAGCGGATCCGCCCGCTAGCGAGCGCCGCGCCGGTCACTGGCCGGGACGGGCAGGGCGGGGCGGGGTGGGGCGGGGAGAAGCGGGACGGGGAGAAGCGGGACGGGGAGAAGCGGGGCTGGGCGGGGCTGGGCGGGGCTGGGCGGGGCTGGGCGGGGCTGGGCGGGGCTGGGCGGGGCTGGGCGGGGCTGGGCGGGGCTGGGCGGGGCTGGGCGGAGACGGGGGTGAAGGCAGGGCTAGCAGCGAGGGGGAGCAGCGGCAGAGCGTGGCGGGAGCAGAGCGGAGACGAGGGAGAGGCAGTGCGGAGGCAGGGCGGGGATGGGCAGAGCAGGTTGAGGCGGGGCTTGTCGCAGTGGATGGAAGAGCCGCAGGGCAGAGCCGGGTAGGGATGGGCGGAATGGAGAGTGGCGGAGCGGACCGGGGCAGGCGGTGACTGGGAGGAGGCAGGGAAAACAGGGCGGGGACTGGGCGAAACAGGATGGGACAGGAGCAGGCGTGGCGTAGGCAGGGAGGACGCGGGGACGCGGGGCGGAGAAGGGGTGGAGAGGTAGGACGAAAGGCACAGCAGAGAGTAGAAACAGAGAGAGCAGGAGGCGGAAGTGGGGAGGAGGCGTGAAGAGGAGAGGAGGCAGGCAGGGCAGAGTCAAGGAGGAGGCAGGATGGAGAGAGGCGGGGGCGAGGTTGAGCGGCCCATCAGATCGAGGGCACAGGGCAGGGCGTGAATGACAGGGCGGAAGCAGGGTGTGCATTGGTAGGCGTGGGGCAGGGAAGGGCAGAAGAGCGGAGTGGGGGTGAGACGAGGCAGGTGGAGAGGCTTGGAAGGGCGGAGGCAGGACGGGACAAGGCGGTGAGGATCGGGACGACGAGGGGCGGGTCCGCGAGCGGGAGCGCTGGTGAGACGTGAAAGGCTTGTGAAGGCGAGGTAGCATCGTGGCGAGTATCAACACAGGAAAACGGGGTGGCAGTTATGCAGAGGCAGGAAGAGATGGGTCGGGACGCGCGGGTAAAAGGCACAGTGGAGAATGTGCATTGTGGGTGCGGGGAGAGATCGGAACAACGGTAGCTAGAGACTAGTAGGGCAGCGTCGTGGGTATCAACGGAATCTGACGGGGAGCGGGGCGCAGGCGGGACGGGCATGAGACACATGTAGAAAGGGAGAGCTATAGCAACGGAACCGAGCCGAACCGAGATAGGAAGGCATCGGAGCTATGTAACGGGTAGTAGGGGTTGGGTAGGTGCTGTGACTTGGTGGAGATAAGGCAGAGGAAGCAGTGGAACAAAGCCTAGGTTGAGCATGGCAAGAAAAGAGCTTGGCAAGAGAAAGCGAGGTGAATTGTGGCGAGTCGGTAAATGGAGAGAACCATGAGCGAGTGAAGTGATGTGAGGACCGGCAAGGTTAGTTAGACCGAGGTGGGACGAGAAGAAAAGGAGTCAAGTTGTGAGCGGGGAGCTGGCTGAGACTTGGAGACTTGGCTGAGGCGCACGATGATCAGGTGTCAGGTGGTCACCCTCAGTGACAACAGGGGGCGGACCGGAGCAGGACGAGCCGAACAGGGTTTGGAAGTGGGCGAGGCGGGGCCGAGGCGGGGCCGAGGCGGGGCCGAGGCGGGGCCGAGGCGGGGCCGAGGCGGGGCCGAGGCGGGGCCGAGGCGGGGCCGAGGCGGGGCAGAGGCGGGGCAGAGGCGGGGCAGAGGCGGGGCAGAGGCGGGGCAGAGGCGGGGCAGAGGCGGGGCAGAGGCGGGGCAGAGGCGGGGCAGCGGCGGGGCAGAGGCGGGGCAGAGGCGGGGCAGAGGCGGGGCAGAGGCGGGGCAGAGGCGGGGCAGAGGCAGGGAGGTGGACGGAGGGGGGCGGGGTTGGGCGTATCAGATCGAGGCGGGGCAGGGCGATGACGGGGCGGAAGGAGAGTGGACATGGGTGGGCGTGGGGCGGGGAAGGGCACAAGAGCGGAGGCGGGGGCAGGACGGCGGGAGGACGGCGGGAGGACGGCGGGAGGACGGCGGGAGGACGGCGGGAGGACGGCGGGAGGACGGCGGGAGGACGGCGGGAGGACGGCGGGAGGACGGCGGAGGTCGGCGGATGATCATGGAAGGACGGTGGGAGAACGGCGGCATGGTGACGGCGGCAGGACGGCGGCTAGCTATAAACCGGACAGGGTTTGGAAGTCCGGCTCGGGACGAAGTGAAGAGAAAGGGAGGCGAAGGTAGCAAACGGGAGAGACAAAATATTGTGTGTGGGTGTGTTGAAACGGAGGCTGCTGCTATTGAGATCCCGACTGAGCCCCGCCAGCCGACCCTTCAGGGCTTCGTTGCCCAGTGAACCGGACGCCGCGCCGACTCGTGCAGCGCAACAGTATTCAGACCCAGCGGATTCGCACGTGCTTCCTCAGAACAATAAGCGCAATCGGATTGGCCGACTGATGGATCCAATATTCCTAAACAGACTGATAATGAAGAAAAGAGGCGAAATAGCACGTTATGAAACGATGATGTAATGATGGGTAATTAATACTTGAGTGTGAAGTTCCAGCCATCAAATGACAGCATTATAAAATGGGTGTAGAAAAAGTCTATTGTTTTCAATTCGATTACTTAAGTTATTAATGTTGCGGCGATATGCGAGAGTTTATATCGCGCGCCAATTCGGCAGCGCGGGACGCCGGCTACGGAAGGCAGCAGGGCCACGAACCGGCGCGAAGACCGCCCAATGAAGAGTGAGCGGCCGGCGAGCGGATCTGCAGGCCCGAGGCGAATCTGCGACGCGGAGCGCTTCTTAACGGGCCGCACCGGCCGGAGGGGCACTCAGTGGTGAAGTGCGATTCTGGAAGCGAAGTAGTGACTGTGACCTTAGTGCGAACTCTGCGACGTAATTGGTATTCTCTCTCCGGCGATTTTTGGACGACAGTGCGCGACTTTTGGGACATCTACTGGATTTTGGAACACCACTGCTTTGTACTACGGACTACGCTTTTGGGTACTTGTGAACTAGATCACGGCTGTAAAAGTTGAACAAATAAATTGTTATTGTTGACTTGTGTGTTTTCACGTACATAACAATTAAAAATGATTAAGAATGATTAAAGTTTACTTGTATGTGGTTATCGTTTCCTTAGACTAATTATGTTTTGATGTTGTTATAAATTTTATTTCAACCTGTTCAATTATTACAATTTTTCAGGGTTTTGAATGAAAGATATAATACATAATTTTTGTGGCAAAATGTCAGCGATTTACATACTAAGTATGACATTTTTAACTAAAGTTGAATAAATATTAATGTGTTTGTGTATATATATATAAATATGTTGAAAAATAAGATATATGTATTTGAAAAGATTTGGAAAAATCACATTCTGTAAATCGTCTCTTCATTAACAAGACTGACATAGTGACACGGTAACCAACATGCAGCTTGCTAAGACTAGTGAAAGTGACTTAGAAAACACCTTTTAATAATTGATGATTAACTTTTCATAGCCGCATTGCTTTATTATCAGTCAATTACTTTTTAAGTTCTATATGCATTTTATTTCACTCAGTAGTGTTACTTTTGTTAATGCGACAATACAAAAATTGACATTCTTAATTATTTCGACGCTAAAGAAATATTAATTTAAAATGTTTATTATGTTTAAACTTTCAAATTATCACGGACATAAAATGCATATTTACAACGTTTTTCAGTAGATAGATGGCAAAAAGTTTGTACAAATTGTATTCAGTATTTTTATCGTTTCATCACTTCAAGTATTTTATCTTTAAACCTTCAGTGATCGCTCTCAAAATTGGAACGCGAGTGATCGCATGGATTAAATATTGTAGTCCATTTAAAAAATGCTTATGATTAATATTTTATGACTAAATCGTATATTATTTGACCTCCGAAACGTTGCAATGCCAATGAATTAAATCCTAGGTGGAATGCAACAATGATTGTTGTGTTTTCAATAAAAGAAATTTTGAGTATCTATAAAATAGTATTGGAATCATTTACTAAAAATAAACTTAATAGCAGTGAGCCTTTATTTCAAGTTCATAAATCGTATATTAGTTCAGTATAGAGAAGTAACAGAATCTAAAACACCCACCATTTACAAAATACAATTAAATTTATTAGAATGTAGATATATTACAAATTCTATGAAATGTTACTCAAAATTGCACATATTATGTCTTTAAATAAAATATACTGAAATATATGTCAGTAGATGTTATTTTTGAAAAGTATTGTGCTCTATATATTGAATGTACTTAACATTCTTTGCACTACGTTAATTAAATAAAGTAGTTCGATAAAATTGTTTAAACACTTGGAGCTTATATTCTAAATGTTTCAATGTCAACATCAGATGAATATCTCACACAGATTTTCTTACTGAGTTGTGGGCCCACTCACTGGGCACAATTTACACAGTACTGTCCAGTTCTGTAGTTTCGTTGACATCCACAGAGATAACGTCCCGCGTTGCCCTTTGGTAACTCCGCTGACTCTTCCGTCCCTTTTCGGATTCCAAGTAGAAGTCTTCACGTGTTCTTATTGCTGTCGGCAGTTTTTTTCTAGATTCTCCTTTTCATTTCTGGTTTCCGAAGGGACAAAGCGATATCTTTTAGAAATCTCCTCCTAGCCATCCTATCTCCACTGTTGTTCTTTGCAAAAAGTTCAGAGCATCGACTGCAGCGATATTCAAGATTTCAGCTTAGATCATAAACTGAACTGCGAGAGATCATGCGGACTACTATCGTAATCTAAGTGGATTCCGGTGCTTATCGCTAGTGAATCAGTTATCACTTGGGTCTACTTCTAAAGGTTGAGAAAAGTCCATTCCAAACGTTTGTCAACTCTCGCTGTTAACAGCGAATGAATAAGTCTGGATTACAATAGTAATCCACGCGACCACTGTAGGATTAGATATCGTCACGTAAGTGAGCACCGTAACTTTTGAGTGATGCAGCAGAGATACTGTCCATATTTGCGGAATTCTCTCTTAATACAATTCTACGATAACTTCTGTAAAGTGAAACACGATGATGTGCTGAGCAGTCTATCTCCCAGGATTCGCCGCCAAGACGTTATTGCGCCGTTACCATTTTGATTGCCTCATTCGGCCAACGTCAGCTCAATCCTATTATCCTCTTCCTTCTAGCACTCAATAAGGCATTCTCAATCCCATAGTTATCTGCTTTTATACGTCTCCCAATTTTCTGTTATCCTGCCTAATGTAGTTGTTTTTCTTTAGCTATGCATAGTACAGAGGAAGAGTATTGGATTCCGTTAAAAAATTAGAGGCCAAGATTACAGTGATAAAACCGTTTTGATTGGCTCAAATGAAAGGTGTAGGTTATTTCTTATCAACTTATCCAAAAATTTAGAAAGTTTTAAGGTCAAACTTGGTACATATGTGGCAAGAGCCATCTTGGCCATGCGGTAAGGTTAAGGTTATTCCTATGCTGCATTCACCTACTCGTATATACCTACCAGGGTATACTCCTAGAGCATATACCTACTAGGGTTGCCAACCATCCTCCATTTTGGAGTACAGTTCTTCATTGGCGTCAAATAGTCATCTCGTCCTCCTTTTTTTTTAGTGTCCTCTTTTTAGCACATTTTTAATAATTGTTATTTTAACATATGACTAACAACAGCTGCGTCTTATCTTTAATTTTTTATTTTAGAATAGAAATCATGAATTTTTTCTGAAGATGCACACATGCATGCTAGTGTCTCTGTCTAGCGATTAAAATAAAAAAAGAGACGCTGAGATCGTGTTCATCTGCAAATGTGTGAAGAATCTTTTCACTTGAATCGTAAATAGCGAGAAGAAAGCAACAGAGCTGATGATAGTGTAAATAAAATACTTTTAAAAAGAAAAGTGTTTTTTTTCTTGTCGAGTGTCCTCCCTTTTATCTGAACATTGTGAGCAACCTTAATACCTACCCAGAGCGTACGATTCTTGTATTCATTGTATTCTAGTCACGCATAATCTTCTTAACAGCATGATTTGTACGAGAAGATACCAGTGTTAATATTTACTGTCGATTTTCTGTCGTTAACCAATCTTATTGAGACCTTTGAAATTTTTATTAACGTCTGTAACTACGTAACTATTTGTAACATTATTGAGTGAGTGGTTTATGACACGGAATAACAAACCGTTCTCCTGGAGACTAACCGCTCTGTCCCGCTCGACACATGATGTTATATGTATCAACGAGGCACACCGACATTTGCTATTACGTTTCCACTACGTCTGTAGATTGTTAGAGGCGAAGAAATTCTTCCAAGGTCTTCCTTCATAGGGAAGTAAAGCCGACAGTCCATGTTGGATATTTACTCCATGTCAAAGATGCTCAAGTCAAAGTGAAGCCTCTGAACAAAATTGAAATCGCATGTTTCGTCGGCCCAGTGATAGTAGTAATAACCCCGTGTGGTCTACAAATCCACACTGCTTCTTCATCAGGGGGTCCCCGGGGTGGGCACCTATGCCTCTTGGGCTTTTATCCTCACTCCTCGCCGACGCGTTAACGCCGACAGGCTGATGGCCGGATCCAACCGGAACCCAGTTTACCTTCACGGCAACCTCCCCATACGATGCCTGGGTAGGGGCCGCCTTGCTACCTCAGAACTCCTAGCTTTCCAGGCTGGTACCTGAGTCTCGACAATGCGCCACCCACATGCGCCGGAAACAAGTTCCCTCCTCTTTGCCCAGAGTATCGGGCCACTGCCAAGACGAATCCCAGAGCCCAACTGGGGGCCACCTGGACTAAGGCCTAGACGACTTGGAGCTCCCATCCTGTCTCCCCAATGCTTACTGCCAGCTCACGATGCGGATAACGCCGGTCAGGGGATAACTAGTTTCCTGACGGACTTTAAAGTGGGATCCAGAGTACTCCGAAGAGCATCCTTCGCCCAATCCTGCTCCAAGGTCGGCGCGTCATAGGCCCAATTGGTGAGTAGCCGGTTGTCCGGCCACCATGAGCTTAGCACCACCTGCTCACTGCCTGCACCTTCAAGCTACCGACGTGAGCGGCGCCGCAAGACTCAGGGTCCGGGTGGTCCTCTTCGACACTCCACCTGACAACCTACGCCATTGCGATCCCCCTTGCGGGGAGCCCCAGTGATATCTTCGTTTTGTGTTAGATGACGAAATGAGCTTAACGAAATTTGCGTGGTCAGGTAAAAGGCATCCGTAATGGGTTGAGCCTCGCCATGTAAAATAACGCGTAATAGATTATTTAATTGATTCGGTTGGCTCAGGGCACACTAAGTTTGGCGTGACATTGGTTTTCCTTTCATTAAATGATGCACTTCGGAGACTCCCACTGGTACACATTTTGCAATTCTGTCATTTATTTCTCGAATTATATTCTAGACATTCATAATTATATTTCAATGTTATTTGGTTGCGTCTTAGATTTATTTGAACAATCGAGTATTCCTAAATATCTTCCTATTAATGTTATAGATTCCATTCAATAGTTGTCATTGAGTGCAGATAGAAACACGTTTCAGAACATTTAGTATATTTTCTCTACACCATCTAACGCATGTCCCTCGTATCATTCATACAGCATTTTCATGGTGTCTCAATATTAAAGAAGTGTATGCAGTACATTCTGGAGAACAGAGAACATACTTTTTCCACATAAAGAATTTTTTCATTAAAAAATAATAGAGTGAGCCAAAGTGACTATTAAGCAAAACCACTGATGGAATTATCACAAAATAGTGTCAAAATTCTTGTCGTGTTTCTGTCGTTAGCCAATTTTATTGAAACCTCCGAAATATTTTTTAATACGTGAAAGTACTTAAGAATGTATAATAATATTATGGAGTGAGTAGTTTATTGTAAACCATCAATCCAAAACACGACTCCAGTTCTGACCTTCTGAAAGTCCCTGTTAAGCGATAAGGATTTTACAGAGAAACTCGAAAACTCGGAATATTGACAACTCCGAAGGGTAAATTTGGTTAGAGTATACAATGCATAACGTCCTTCCTAAGTTCTGAAGATCGATGTGGCAAAATTTTCCAGCACTAACAAAATACTGGAGAAACTCGTAATGAGATTCTCTTCAAAAGAGATTGTGTTCTGTATTCAATAACACATGTAACAGAAGTCATTGACCCACTTCATATTCCAAGAATTTCAGATTTCGAGTTAGTGCATACAAAATATAAACAATCTGTAGAGCAGAAACGTTCTTTCAGAAAATAAATAAACGCAGAAAACTTATTTATAAGTAATATGTTTATGAACATGTTGGCAGGTTTTGAATAACGAACTATTACTATTATTTGGTATCTCTCGCTCAAATTGGATGCGTATTTCATATTCTCATTTTTTTCAGGAAATATTAATAATAGATACCCTTTTTCGTCACCTCCCATATTTTCCAAAACTATCTGCTTTTTTTTATAAAAGTCTTTCCGTTATATTGTTCTTGCAATACAACTGGAATCTATCCTAGCAATTGTGTGCACGGAGTTGTGCAACGTACTCCCAACTTTTCTCGGTTCCCCGACTTCTTTCGCCTTACATCCTCTCACAGCAATTGACGTTCTTCTCGAGAGACCACCTTAAATGACGTCGGCGCCCGCTTGACGCTGCGCCCAACGCACCCCCCAGCGCCCCCCCGTCCCGCCACCCCCAGCCCACGCCCACGCCCGTAGCCACCGCTGCCCACGTCCACGCCACCTCTGCCGCCGTCCATGCCACCGATTCCACCCCAACATCCGCCACCAACGCTACCCCACCACCTCCCGCCTCCGCCTCCAGCCTTCTCCACCCCTGTTTCCTCCACGCCGCCTCCGCCGTCCCCGCCTCCGCCGTCCCCTGACTCCGCCACCCCCGACCTGCCACCCCGACCGCCACCCCCGACTCCGCCACCCCCGCCTCCGCCACCCCCGCCTCCGCCATCCCCGCCACCCCCGACTCGCCCTGACTCCGCCACCCCCGACTCCGCCACCCCGACTCCGCCACCCCGACGTCTCCGCTGCCTCTGACACCTCCCAGCACCCTCTGACTCGCCACCCCCGACCTGCCACCCCCGACTCCGCCACCCCCCGACCTGCCACCCCTGACTCGCCACCTCTGACCTGCCACCCCTGACTCCGCCACCCCGACTCCGCCACCCCCGACTCCGCCACCCCTGACTCCGCCACCCCCCGACTCCGCCACCCCGACTCCGCCACCCCGACTCCGCCATCCCCGACTGGCCACCCCCTGACTTCCTGCAGCTACCCCCGATTTGCCACCCTCGACTCGTCACCCCTGATCTGCCACTCCCTGACTCCGCCACCCCGACTCCGCCACCCCCGACTCCGCCACCCCCGGACTCGCCACCCCGACTCGCCACCCCCGACTCCGCCACCCCGACTCCGCCACCTCTGACCCTATCACTCCTCAGACTCCCTGGAGCTCCTGCCACCCTGATCTGCCACCCTCACTCATACTCCTCTCGACTCTGCTACCCCTCTGACTGCACCCGGACCTCTGCGGCCTCAGACTCTGCCGCAAGGCCTCTCAGAGCCCCATCACCTCGACCTGCCACCCCCGACCTGCCACCCCCGACTCCGCCACCCCGACCTGCCACCCCCGACTCCGCCACCCCGTCACCTCACCACTCCCGCCTTCGACCCCTGTCTCAGCCACGCCATCCCATCCCTGCCTCCGCCATCACTGTCACCCCCGCCCCCGACACCCTCATCTTCAGCCATTGCCGCCGCCCCCGCTCCCGCCTTCACCACTACCGAGTCCAACTCTCACGCTCTCGCCGTCACCGCCTCCACCGCCGCCGCAGCCCCACACCCCCGCTATCGCCGTCGTCGGTCCGGCTTCCGCTGCCGCCGCCGGCGCTGCCCCCGTGCCCGCCCTCGCACGAAGCGAAACGAGGGCGCCGGCAGGCCTGGCGCGGGGACGATCAGGGCGCTGCGGTACCTATGACGTCACGGCGTGACGTCACGGTGGCGCCCACGCGGCGCCCACGCAGCGCCGGGGGGGAGGGCGGCGGTCGATGGCAGCGCGATCCGCGGGCCACCCCGCCCCCCGCCCCGCCCCGCACCGTCCCGCCACTACGCACTAAAGCCGGGCGACCCACGGTGTAGCGGTCACACAATTCGCCTTTCATCGCTCGGACTGAGGATCAAGGCGTGGTCCATCGGTATGGAATTTGCGGTTGACAAAGCAGATTTGCGGCAGGTTTTTTCAGGGTACTCCCGTTTTCCCTGCCTGTCATTACACCTTTACGTCATCATTATATGATACAATCGTAATCACAATAATCTATCAAAAACATGTATACAAGCCAGATATGACCATACGACTTAAGTTCTGGGAGTTCAAATCACATAAAGAATGGTTTCCATCAAGCAAAGCTCACGCGTAATAAGAAAAATAACTGTAACTGCGTATATTCCAATATTTTGTGTGTCGCAAAAGTGTTTCTCCCACTTAAAATAAGTCAAAACTTACAAACTCTCAGATTCCGGGTGCGATTGCGAGTTCACATATGACGCTTTGAACGCCCGAGGAGTATAGGGTCAATCCTTAATGGAAAATTTCATCAAATACAGTTTCTTCTTACCCATTCTCTCCCCATTCTCATTTTTAAAGTTGGGAAATGATCCGATCTCCCTTCCTCATATGGCCCACTGGCATGATTTCGAAACCCTGGGACGGCACTGCTAATGCCAAACCAAAGCCAGAAATTTATTTTAGTTCACTTGGTGAGAAAGTAAAAAAGAAAAGTCAAATACGAATTATTTCAATTCTGTAAAAATTTAGGTCCCTTGCTGGAATGTTTTGAAGAAATACTTTAAAGTACGATTTGAATGAGTTGACAATTTTTCACCATTTACTTTAATAAAACTTTTATTACTTGTTCCTTGCAGAGGCTTTCTTGGTGCTTATTAGGCAAGGCCACCAATGAAAAATATTCCATTAAATGAAAAAGTAGAACGAGGCCAAACTGAAGCGATAAAGCGCAGAAATGTCTAAATTCTTTTGTGTGTTTGTACTTGCCAAACTAATTCCCGTCATTGCTGAAGTTACAGTTTTCTACCACGGTCTCTGAAGCAGTGGATGTATAACTGCTGGATCACAGATTTCCGTATTTAACCTACAGTTTTAATGTGAAAACTACATGTAGTGTCGTATGCATAGTGTTCATAATTTAACATTGGTTTCCGCATTGATTCCCAAGGCAATATTGTGCACCGCGTACTGTGTCTCTGTTACAATACAAACCACAACGTGGAAACATGAATCTATAAATTTTCTATTCAATTGATAAATATGATACTGGTGTATAAAATATATTGCAAAAGAAAATCACGAATTCCAAATTTATGGTCAGCACAATTTTTTCACAATTAAAAAATGAATATAAGAAATAATAGGTTGTAGGTAACTGAAATATACTTACTTTTCAAACTTTGGACTTCATGAGTTAACCGATAAGCACAGATGCTCTTCTTTTGTAACTAACCGTCTTTCGTTCAATTCTGCACAACACACGCGTCCATCCTTCTCTGCATCCTTACAATAACTGTCATTTTCCCTCCAAACCATTCATTCATGTCACCCGCTCTGAACGCAATCTCTTGGCTAAAGCTAGAATTTACGAAACATAACACTATAATACTCTTAACTTCTAAGCAATATGCATACTCTTTGTTTTCCTTTATGCCACTGGTTCTTCACAGTACCATTCAAACATTGATTAAAATAACAATATTTTTTCAATTAATATTATTAAAAATATTAAACAATAGTTTTTATAAATTCAAAATTAATTACACATTTTAAGACAAAATAGATAAGAATGTTGTCAATAGGTTACATATACGAGACATAAGGAAAGTTTACGCGCCCACTGTGTGCTACGAACTGACTGCGCGTGAACGCACCCCGTTCCAATAACAAACACGCAGCGCATCGGGAAAGGGGAGGGGAGAGAGAGAACGGGTCGGTAGCACAAGGCCACTCAGGCTCTTGCGAGAAGTTGGGATTTACGAGCAGCGGTGACGTCAGAGTTTTGGCAACTTGCTCAATGCAAGTTCTCATACACCGCATCAATTCTCTTGAAAATTACGCCTTCAGATATATTACGTCTTATCCTTATCTTATCGTCAGAAAATTACGCCTGATTCCTTACGCACTTCAGATAATTGATTTGCGGAATGTTGTATTTGCGGATGGCGGATTATTTGCGGATTGTCGAAAGCGTTAAAATTCAACTACACAATGTTGCTTCAAATATAACTAACTTTGCGTACTTTGTTCAATAACAGTATTCAGAAATTTAAAGTTATTGGACTTCAGCACTGATAAATTTAGCGACTTTTTTTAAAAAAGGAATATTCAAATCAATTAATATATATTTGATGTAAAAATATTGTTTTTATTTTCTCGGAATGGTCTTTAAAAAACTTTTAAAAACAGTATCTGCCGAATGCCGGAGTGGAACCATAACAAATGGACGACGGAAAATGCATTTTATCATGTATAAGTGTTAACAACTTACTCTGCAAAGTAACTTGGTGAGACGAATAAAACACGTACGAAATGTTACTGTCTGTATTTTAACTATATTAACGAGTAAACATCAGCCGGTGAAGACCTGATTCTTCACACGTGTTTGAATGGACATTGCCATTGATTGTATACATCAGGGTGTATTTCCTTCGTGCCCTCTGCCCGCCATGACTCGTCACTCTTGTCTAAGCTAAATGCAACCCAACTTCTTTTCGGCTTCTCAAAGGCGAAATTCTATCTGGGTTGGAACGGTCAGGGGTTATTCTGTGATATCATACTGTTTCTTTTCTAGGTGGTGAATTAAAACTCTGGTATTATTTTAACAAAGCGTTTATTTTGTTTCTTAACAGAATCACTGAAAACACTTGATTTATGTAAAGATAGTCTTCACTTGATTATTCTTTATACGGCACACTTCTCTTGATTATTTATTTACACTACACTTCTTTTGATTATTTATTTTCACTGTTCACTTCTCTTACACTGTCACACAGTCCTAAGCACTGACCACTGTTCGATGCACTGACCACAGCCCACTGCACTGACCACAGTTCGATGCACTGACCACAGTCCACTGCACTGACCACTGTTCACGGCGCTGGCCACGGTTCATGTCACTGAGCACAATCACTGCACTGCTATTCATCGCGATGCTCACACTTCACAGCTAAGCTTCCACTTCAGACTGAAGACTCACTCGCGGTCGCCGGCTGCTGCGTATTTATACTCGGAGGGTGCCGTCGAGAATTTTCTGGACTTTGCAATACGCCCCTCGAACACTCTGGGTCAATCTAGTTTAAGGGCCGCCGGCCGATGACGCAATCCGCGTCTATAGGTAGTTCGTGGCGGCCGCCGGCAGATGACCGAATATGCGTTACAATACTGATCCACTTGACAAGCAACTGCAAAGCGCGCTTATGTGCGTGTCTTTATTCTCGGGGACACATTTTGTTCTTTTACTTCAGTCATTATTTAACTAGTGAACTTGAATTATATAAATACTAAATGTTATGCTAAAATATACGTTTGATCACAAAGTTTATGACCTTTGAACACTTAAGTCACTACTGTTGCTACAACATACCTTAGATTTTTGTAAGATTTGTAATTATCAAAAAATTACAATAATTCTATCCATTCAATTCTTAGGAGTTAATTAGAACTAAATTAATATTTCAAACATCTCATATCTAAATACATATTCTCATTTCAGATGGAAAAAATCATACCTGCGAGTTTCAATTAATATATCATCAATTTTTTTACCATTTTTGTCCCAGTAGCATAGATTCCTATAGAGAGTGATCTTTGTAATTTTTTAATTTTGACACTGCATGTATCAGCAAATTTTGTGAGCATTTCCAAGACTCGAGGTGATATTTTAGGCTCAGGAGGCCATTTGTGTCATTTGTGCGAGTGCATAACAATTCTGACGACTGTTTGGCGGGCTAAGGTACTGACGCCCTACTTATGTTTGTTTATGAATTTCTTAAATCATGAAATAACGCTGCAGGAAATTATTAAGTTGTCAAAAAATATTTAAAATCAGTTGTACATTTAGAGAATTTAAGTTTTCACAAGTAATGGATCTTAAAATCCCATGTGCATTAGACGGTAATTCATATAACAAGTTTAACGAAAAAAGTTGGAATCATTTTAAAAGTGTACAAACATTTTTCAACATGCTAATATCAAAAGATTATGAATGCCAAACTTTTCACTGGCAAGGAAAACTTCCGTAGTGAACCTCTCCGATTTTGCTGTGTTTTAGAAACGCTGTAAGAAATGTATTAAGCCTCGCGTTTATTTAAGCGGCCGAAATGTTTTCAGTCAATAGTCACAATTTCAAAAGAAAAAGTTTTACGAGAACTGTTCAAATCTTTAAAGATAAAACACAAGTTTAAGGTAAAGTGATGGCTTGTCTTAATAATTTTTCGGTTGAATTTTAAAAAAATTCTATACATTTTGAATGCAAAATTAAACGAAAATACCTCTTAATTTTGTGAATTTAGTGCATATAAATAGAAGTGCGGTAATAAACTGCTTGGTAATTGTTGACAATTTGTTTTTAAAAGCCTAACAAATGCATGAGAATAAAGTAAGTTTCGGTATAATTATCCAACAAAACAGATATGATAATTTCAATAGACGAAATTGATTATAATTATAAAATAGTTTTAAAACGTTTAAACGTTAATTGTAAAAATAGCTAAAATAGAATGATAATATTCATTCTTTTTGATGAGACAATGGAAGTAAATGAAAACAGGATATAATATTACCAAAATTTGTACAATAAAAAGTCCTTATCCAAAAATCGTACAATAAATTATCCTGGGAGACTCTATCCATTACTTAACGCAATTTTACGAACTTATTCTTAGTACACTGAAATTGATGTATCTAAGTTCCTCCATTCAATTGATTCCTTGATTTGTGGTTTTTGATATATTTAAAAACTTATTTTACAGCCCATTTTGAAATAACATGAAAGCTAAACAGACTGAAGATATTTTCTTCCCAATAAAGTACTTTTACCGAAAAGTATCAATATTCGGTCTCCGTTTGAAATATCATTCCATGTCAATCAAAAGCGCTTGATGAACCACGCATTTCACAACGACAAAGGCTGATTTCACAACCAACGATTTCCTACTTTTTTGGTATCTGAGAAAATGGGGTTGTGTTTGAATGCTAAAAACTCGTAGAAGCTTATCTGAATCGACAACATGGAAGAGAAAAAAGACCATACGAAATTAAAGTTCATTTTCTGTGCAGCCGAACCATCTGCTTATTTAGAATGAACTATTGTCGAGTACGAAGATGATTGTACAGGCTCTGTCATTGCGTAAGTTTGGCTTTGTTTTCGAAAACACAATTATTCATTTTTAGCCAGAATTGTTGTTATTATTATTATTATTATTATTATTATTATTATTATTATTATTATTATTATTATTATTATTTCGGTCGTTTCAAATCTCCAGGAAACATTACTCTGTCAAGAGCAATTATTCACATATGACCGTTATTCAATGAGAATTAAGTATAAATTAAATCTAAATGAATTCTGCGCCACGTGTTGTGGTATCGCCGACAAAAAAGTGCATTTTAATGACCGTACCCCAGAGGTTCACTGATTACATCTACGGTATCCCTTTGCTTTACAAAATAATAACGTATTCATTCATATGGACGATGCATTTTGCCAAAGGCTCTAGCCGGATAAGGGGGAGGTTCCGGCCTTAGTATGCAATTCGATTCAGATTTTTCCCACATGTTTGGAAGTAGAAAAAATTATTATTTTCAAAATTTGTCCCACCAGGTCGAGAATCAAATCCTACACGTTTGTCGATTTGAGCACTCAAAAGCATATGAAATTGTCTACATTTCATAAGTAGCACCATCTGAAACTCCTGGAAGTTTATGGACTAGGTGAACTTTTATTTAAAAAAAGAAATTTTTGGTTAACATTAAAAAAAAAGATTTACATCAATTTATGACTATTTATGAATTGAAAGACATCTACAAGTCAGTTTTTAACCAATTATTTACGGCCAAGTTCATATCAGAAGCAGAGAAATAATATAAAATTAGAAAATTATTATTTTCTTAATTTAATCACAAAAACCTTTTTTCGCTGTAATTATTTACCATGTGGATATACTATCCTCAAATTTTGAAAATAATAATATTTTCTACATCAACTTATGTGGGAAAAATATGAGTCGAATTGCAAACTAAGGCCAGAACCCCCCCCCTTATCCGCTTAGTGCCTTTGTTTTGAATTATATTAAATTTTGTCATGCCATCAGGAAGAACCATTTTAGGCGTCCCTTTTTAATCGCCCAACTTTAATTTCTACTTGCCTAATCTGGGTTTGTTTTGCTGTCAATGAAAATCGCATCGTCTTTTAACAGAGTAGGTCAGGAGTAGCGTCAGGGCAGTTTGTGTAAAACATCCTTACCGTTCGTCCAGAGAACATCTTTGGGTGAATCCGCGCGGTTTCGTGATAGGATCTGAATCGCCGACCTGGCGATAGGATCTAAATCTGCCTCCCGTGCGAGAGGGCGCCGCCTGCTGGCAGCGGTTGCATCGCTTTGGGCTCACAGTGGGCCTGCGACACGCAGGACGAGGTGCACATTTTAAAACTTAAATTGATTGATTAGGGACTCCTGACGCGTCAACGGCTAAGATCATTAATCGCATCAGTGTAGTGCATGTTTGATCGTGGGAAGTGGGAGCGATTTTGCCCCGCTGTATATCTAAATCCGGCGTACCCATCGACTTGCGGGTTCTTTCCCTCAACCAGATATCTCCCAATAACGAGGCACCACCTCAGCCAGGACAAGCTCTAAGCACCAAACTGGTCTCCCGACATGAATGGTAGTGTAGAAAATGTAAGTGTGTGTGTGTGTGTGTGTGTGTGTGTGTGTGTGTGTGTGTGTGTAGGTAAGGGAAGAGAGTAGGACAAGGAAGAGGAAGGAAAGATCAAGCATCCATTTGGTAAGGTTGTGTAGGGTTTGTTAAGTTAGAGCAGCCCGCCACTAGAATGCTACTCCAGACAGCGGCTGAATTAGACCTAGCTCTGTAGCTAAATTCTGCAATCGTTTGAACTCGAAGCCAAGAACCTTTCGATTAGAAGCACTGCGGTGATATCAATGCTATGAACCACCTATGCCAGTTGTGTATACTAAGCTCCTAAATCATCAGTAAAAACTAGTTTCTCCAATGAATAATGATTGATGAAGATCAGTAATCATCTTTTTTTGTAGCTTATCAGTGATTATAAAGTTTGGAACGAATTCCTTCACTACACGAAGAACACACATTCTTTAATTTTGAACAACTTTCATATACAACTATTCTACAAAAGATATTTAAAAATATAATTATAGAACATTATTCAATTCAATTTTCTGTTTCGTGAGCGCACGCTGTTTCGGATCACAGTGCGCTTAGCGCGGAGCTGTTTTTGCCGGAGGCGGCAGGGGAGGGGGCGGTGATGTGGGTCGGAAGACCCACCCGTGGGACGGACCAAAACGTGGAGGAGCGGGGTGGCGCGGGGCGTGACTAGAAAGCGCGGGGTGGTGTGGTAGTGTGGGGATACGGGGGAGGACGCATGGGGGAAGCCGCGAGCCGGCGCGGGGTGGGGGGTTGCGGCGAATGACGGGGCGAGGTGGAGCGGACTGGGGCGATGCGGAGCGGGACGGAGGGAGGTGTGGTGGCGCGGGTGATGGCGAGTTGGTGCGACGCAGGGCGAGGCGAGGCAAAGTGGAGCGGCGCAGGGCGGAGCGGAGCGAGTTGGTGAGGCGCGGGGCTGGGCGGGGCGGGGCGGAGCGGAGCGGGGCGAGTGGTGCGGGGCGAGGGGTGCGGAGCGAGGGATGCGGGGCGAGGGGTGCGGGGCGCGTGGTGCGGGGCGAGTGGTGCGGGGCGAGGGGTGCGGGGCGAGGGGTGCGGGGCGAGGGGTGCAGAGCGAGGGGTGCGGGACGAGGGGTGCGGGGCAGGGCCACTTTGTGGCAACTCGAGACGGGACGGGACGGGACAACACAGGGCGGGGCGGGGCATGGCGGGGCGGTGAGCGTGGGCCGAGGGGCGAGGCGTGGCTTTGCGAGGCGCGGCGGGGCTAGGAGCTCGGGGTGGGGAGCGCGGGGCGAGGCGGTGTGATGCGGCGGCGGAAGCCCTCAGTGCCCAAACGGGCGCCGGGAGACTTCCTGGTGGGGGGACGCCAAGATTATTCTGCGATAGTCCCCTGCACGGCTGGAGCTCAATTGGGTTCTCGGGAGGGGAATAATTGGCCGCCGGAGGTAAAGGTTTGTGGGATGGTGCGCTGGGGGTTGTGAGAGATTTAAGACTTGGAAAAAGGTGCGGGATGCAAATATATTTAGTACAAACTCTCTGTCATATATTTGATACGTGATGGAAATACGATGCACTGGATTTACTAGAGGGTGATTAATTAAAAATCGTCACAATTTTCGTTGAATCTGGCATTTATTTTTCTGTTTTATGATAATGAATTGAATTTCTCATATTCAATCAGTTGCATTCACTAATCTATTACGTTTTGTCACTTTGTGTAGTTTTATTGATAATAAAAGTTTCTGCTTATTTTGCATTATTTACGGGTTCTTTCAGAGCCTCATCGCTTTTGAAATATTATTATATAACAATGACTGTCCGTAGGCCCTACTATATAGAAATATATGTTTTCTATACAAAAAAATCTATATCGGAAGTGCTGTTAGATTCTAATATTGTAGGAATATTTTCGAGCAACTAAGAAAAAGATAAGGTTAATTGCAACTCAAATGTTACTTCTCAAGATTATTTTTTTCTTTCTTCAATGTTATCGGCAATGCGTCTGGTCTCTATTGTTGCCGGGCGACAGGAGACGGACCCGAGGAGTGCGATGAGGGGGTGGAGCCGGGCCGGAGGAGTGGATGGGACAGGCAATAGGGATGTGCTAGTGGAGCTGGCGGTCCAGAGAGGAGGGCAGGGTGGGTGAAGAGGACAGCGCTTCCTTGAGAGCGTCGACAAGAGAAACCAGGGTTGCCAGGTGTGTTGCAAGTTTCCCCACAACTACTTCGAAATTTACCCAAAATACCTCTCCAGTGACACAAAATTCTCCAACTTTGAAACGAAAAATAGTCTCCAGACTATGGACCAACGACCTAAGCTGTCCCTGACAATTTGGTTGACTGTCACTTCAAATTCAAATAATTCAAATCAACCAATTGTTATTATTTGAACTGCTCAAAACCCTACATCTTCAATTTTGACAGGATTTTATTCCCTTTTTCTTTCTGCTTATCTTTTCCTTTCTCTTTTTGATACATAAAAATGAGAATCACATCTGTTTATTTTTTATTCACGAAAATTCAGAGAAAAATATTTCTATCTCGACTCTGGATGAAAATATTTTCCTCAAAAAATACCCACAAATTAAGTTCAAGTATTGGAAATCGCAGATGGTTTAGAAGTGAGAGCAAAAATTATAGCACAAAAATGGCATAATTTACCGAAAACTGATAATGGCAGAGAAAAGGCTAGAAATATTGCAACTGCAAATACTGTCTCCGTCTCTCTATCTCCATCTCTGTTTCCGTCTCTCTGTCTCCGTCTCTCTCTGTCTCCCTCTCTCTCTCTCTCCGTCTCCCGGTCCATATATATATATATATATATATATATATATATATATATATATATATATATATATATTGTAACACCCCACCTACCTACTTTACCTACTTTACCACACGTGGTGGGTCGTGATAGCATGAATGCTCGTGAAGCGAGCTTACAATTCTCAGGAAGCAGGATCTTTCGGGTATGAGAAAGGTCTGAACCCTTAACACAATGAATCAAATAAAATATGAATAATATGAACATATATTCAATGAGAAAGTTTACAGTGACGCAATTTCACAACAGGTTATTGCACTTTAAGTAGCTGGTCACTGAAAAAACATGAAACAAGACAAGAAAAAAAACAAAAGCGTCACCTCGACTGCCTGAACACTTTCATCAACTACAATTTACGATTAGATCACTCCTTTCTAAGTTTTCCACTACTAAATTATTTACTCTTTTGGCCTCAAGTTTTCCGTGCACGGCTTTTTTGTTTCAAATGAATTTGATACTTGTTTCAAAGAAACCCTTTCACAGGTGCTAGCCTTGGGCTTCGCACTCACTATAATACTGAACACATAAAAAATATACGTGGCATTCACGTTACTTAATTCAAACCCTTTTACATGTCACAAAAGCAATTACTTGAAACATAATACAACAAAGTGATCTTTCTGGATAATATCAACTGTACAACATATAAAATTTCTGAATAATTTATGTAAAATTGTACAAGGAAGACTTCTTTAAATGAATCTACTGACACGTGCGGTAAATGGCCTGGAAACTGCCCCTCACACAGTTCGAAATACTTCTCCCTCCTATTTTAGACGTTTCACCCACTTTTAACACTGCCTTTACCTCACCAGCTCTGCGTCGCTCGCCTGTAGGTAACCTTGGGGATTTTTTGCCGCTCGCTCCGCGTTGCCGCCTCGTCTCGTGTGCTGTGTTGCGACGAAAGCAGTCCCTTCCGCTCGAACGCCGCCAAGCCTCCAATTTCCACACCTTTCTCTCGTTCTGAACCCGTACTATCTTCGCTCTAGACCAAGTCCTTCTCGCCTACGCTTCTTTCTTCCTGGGGTCGTCCGTCTTCCACCGCTTCGTACACGTTCGTTCGCGCTTCCAGCCTCGAAATTATTAATGTTGCAAGAGTTATGCTCACATGCTCGGCCGACCTACCACACTTTAGGCATGTGTGATCTCAGCGTGCAATGTGAGAAGCTGGATTAAATTACTGTCCTTCTGCGCGAATTTTACAACTTTTGAAGTTATTCCGATGTCAAAACAGTTACTTGGCTTGCTCTCCGAATTATTGTGACCGCGACGAATGATTTTGCACTCAATCTCCTAATTACTTCACTTTTCTAAGATACGCTTTTCCGAGCTAGCTTTTATCTATCAAGTTAAAGTAAACTCCTGTACTATCTATTTGTACTCGCCGTTACAGTTGTAGCAAAAGAGCTTCTTCTGGTCGCCGCCGCAGTCGTCGTAAAAGAGAGTTCCTCCAAGGCACGCCGCGATGCTTATGTTACTCGCGCCTGGGGAAATTGTTGGAGGGGTGCATGTTCTCCTCCTTTCGTAACCTCTCGGAAGAAACATTACCCACTAGTTCGGGCATTGCAGTTTGAAAAACTGCGGGCAGATGGTGCGTTTACCGGCCATCGCTCCGCCGCGTACCCTAGTCCTCTCTGTTAGTGAGCTTCCTTACATAACTGAATATATATATATATATATATATATATATATATATATATATATATATATTGTATATCTATATATATAAAAGAAAGTCGTGTTAGTTACACTATTTATGACTCAAGAACGGCTGTACCGATTTGGCTGAAAATTGGTGAGAAGGAAGCTGAGAGCCAGGAGACGGACATAGGATACTGTTTATCCCGTTCGACAGCGTTCCTGAGTGAGAACGCACGTTTTTGCACGTTTTCGCGTGATTTCGCATGTTAGCGGTCATTGTTGCCTGTTGTAACCCATTGTTATAACGCCGCACTGATAACAGAACGCGATAATGATAGCCGCCTTTCGTTCGCCGTTATATCTATATATAGTCGTGTTAGTTACACTATTTATAGCTCAAGAACGGCTGTACCGATTTAGTGAGCAGGAAGCTTAGAGCCAGGAGACGGACATAGAATACTGTTTATCCCGTTCGACAGCGTTCCTGTGTGAGAACGCACGTTTTTGCACGTACGCAGTGCAACAAAGATAGTACAGTTTCTCACAGTGAGTGCGACGCGAGAAAAAGATGGGACCGGCTGTTACGGCGGAACAGAATTCGCCGGGTCAGCTAGTATATATATATATATATATATATATATATATATATATATATATATATATATATATATAAAAGAAAGTCGTGTTAGTTACACTATTTATAACTCAAGAACGGATGTACCGATTTGGCTGAAAATTGGTGAGCAGGAAGCTTAGAGCCAGGAGACGGACATAGGATACTGCTTATCCCGTTCGACAGCGTTCCTGTATGAGAACGCACGTTTTTGCACGTTTTCGCACGTTTTCGCGTGATTTCGCATGTTAGCGGTCATTGTTGCCTGTTTTGTAACGCCATTTGTAACCAGTTTTGTAACGCTGCACTGATAACAGAAGGCGATAATGATAACCGCCTTTCGTTCGCCGTTATATCTATATATAGTCGTGTTAGTTGCACTATTTATAACTCAAGAACGGCTGTACCGATTTGGTGAGCAGGAAGCTTAGAGCCAGGAGACGGACATAGGATACTGTTTATCCCGTTCGACAGCGTTCCTGTGTGAGAACGCACGTTTTCGCGTGATTTCACATTTTTTCGCGTGATTTCGCACGTTTTCGCGTGATTTCGCGGGTTTTCGCACGTTTTCACGCGTTTTCGTAAGTTTGGGCGGAACGGAGTTCTCTGTTAAGGCGGAACAGAGTTCGCCGGGTCAGCTAGTATATATATAAAAGAAAGTCGTGTTAGTTACACTATTTATAACTCAAGAACGGCTGAACCGATTTGGCTGAAAATTGGTGAGCAGGAAGCTTAGAGCCAGGAGACGGACATAGGATACTGTTTATCCCGTTCGACAGCGTTCCTGTGTGAGAACGCACGTCTTTGCACGTTTTTGCACGTTTTCGCACGTTTTCGCGTGATTTCGCATGTTAGCGGTCATTTTTACCTGTTGTAACCCATTGTTGTAACGCCGCACTGATAACAGAAGGCGATAATGATAGCCGCCTTTCGTTCGCCGTTATATCTATGCATAGTCGTGTTAGTTACACCATTTATAACTCAAGAACGGCTGTACCAATTTGGTGAGCAGGAAGCTTAGAGCCAGGAGACGGACATAGGATACTGTTTATCCCGTTCGACTGCGTTCCTGTGTGAGAACGCACGTTTTTGCACGTACGCAGTGCAACAAGGATAATACAGTTTCTCACAGTGAGTGCGACGCGAGAGAAAGATGGGACCGGCTGTTAAGGCGGAACAGAGTTCGCTGGGTCTGCTAGTATATATATATATATATATATATATATATATATATATATATATATATATATATATATATATATATATATATTTGTGTGTATGTGTGTGCGTGTGTACATACAGGTGTGTTTTTATTACAATATATATTGTTATTATTATTGCAATTATGATTGTTGCCAGATAATTATTTAAATAAAAGATGAGGAAATATACGGTAAAAATTGAAAAGCATATTTAAATTATAGGTGCGACAGAATGGCACAGAATTTTTCGTAGTAATTGTTTTCTAATTTCCTTGGTGTGGACTGAATTGAAGGTCTTACATCATTCTCTTGTCAACTGCCATGTATCGGCGCCGAAAGGTGTGTTTTTTTGTTGACATTTTCTCAACTTTTCGGTTTCTTAGTAGTAGAACCGAAATATTTTTTTAAAAATATTAAAGAACAGTAAAAAATCCTCCTAAACAGACATTTTCATTGAGAAGTTTGTACCCGTTTTTACGAAAATGGCGATTCATGATTACTGTCAATGCAAAATTTGAAGCACTTCTACTCATAATTGTAGTAATCTATACAAATCGATGGATATGTGCATATTAACGGCGTGAAAGATATTTCAAAAACTTACATTTGTGTAATTTAAAAAAAAAAACAGAATATACGAAAATGAACTTTACGTCATATTAAACAGTGTAATTAACATTATCCATTGGAAAAAATTGAAGAAAAAATTTGGAGCTCTTTTTGAAAAGAAATCAAGAACATGCTATTTGGAAACGAAAACCAAAATAAAAAGAAACAATAATGGACAGCAACAACTAGAAGATAAAACGGTTAAAGATAGAACGTTAGAGCGTAGAAATTGTGATCATATTCTTTTCTAAAGAATTCCTTTGTGTAATGGCATTCTCATTTACGTTAACGACGCAAACAAAGGTGAGCAAAGAACTAAAGCAAAAAGCTGAGGGTTGCATGAGAATACAGGGAGAAAGAGACAGAGCGAGCGAGGGGGGAGGGGTCACAAGCAAGGGCGTCGAGGGAGGTAGTGCGCGCTCAGTGTGACGGAATTATAGGAGAAACATTTTTGCACTCAAAGAACACAACACAACAAAATCATAGGACACAAATTTTAATATCACAAACAATTATCAAAATATAGCGCGCCAAGTAAGTCTCTCCACAGTGGCACCTTCGTGTTTGCAACAAAAATTCTGTTGGTAGCAATGTGTAAGAAAAGAAGACGTAATTACCTCATTCACCCAACATCCCCTGGATATATCCAGGTGGTGTTGATTCACTACAATCATAACAGATGCTGGAAGTGTTGACCCCTTCACTTGTTTCCCTGCTTTTTGATTGTTACCAACATAAATGCAATTTTTAATAAGAACCCCTACCTCTGCTCAGTAAGAAGAGACTTTCCTGGCTCACTATATAATTCGTGTAACTATATTAAAATGGGAAAAAGTAGTAAGTGCCCTAGTAACGAATTTTTGATAAGAATTCATTTTTAAATTCAACATTCATTTTACTTTAAAGAGATGCGAAATTCTCCTAATTTCTTATAAAGTATATTATTTGCACATGAAAATAAGTGTATTTTAAAATGTTGAATTTCTTATCAATATCTCACCCAATAATTAATTTGAATTTTAATATTTTATTGCTACATTATGACACCATTACATTCAGAGTAAGTAAGAGGAGAACATATGACATCATCAGGACATAAGGCTAATTCATAATTTATAATCTACTTTATAAATATAAAAGCTCCTAATGCTCTCTGGCATGTGTTTTAATCTCTAAAAGGTGGGTGTTGTTTTTCATTGTTAAGATCATGATGATCATGATGAACGATTTGCGGGAGTTGAATGAAATAGTATTTGTATCCACTTATATTTCAAAATATAATAGACGTAATGAAGATGATGATGATGATAATATCATTAATAGTAACAATAATAATAATAATAATAATAATAATAATAATAATAATAATAATAATAATAATAATAATAATAATAATAATAATAATTTTCTACAACCTTTGTAGTTTCTGTAGTAAATCTCTTTTATGGTTTTCTGGTAGAATTTTCTCTGACAACTATTTTCATTAATATTTCCATTTAAAGGTTTCATCATTTATGCAGTCGGACTTTTCTAGCGTTGGGGTGCACAGATTTTGTCTGTTTACAAAACATCGTGTTGTTGGTTGTAAGATCGTTTTATTTACCGTCTTCGTGACCTTCTTCAAGGCAGAATACGACGCAATGATCGGCGCCGTAGATCAAATCATTTCAGCAACGCACGCTCGGGTTCCTGAGTGGCTAGCTAAAAATAATCTTCAAGGTCGTCTACACGCTCTTTACGCTCGGATCGTCTGTCCTTTCCTCTTTTCTACGCATCAATTGCAATCGACTGCGCAAACTTCTGCGCCCCAAGAACCCGACACTGCCAGCGCAAATGGAGTTCTCCCGACGCCACGCCGGACCGTTGAATATCCAGAAGGACGCCCGAGCGAGAAGAAGCAGCATGATATAGTATCGAGAGGAGAAATACGACGTCGGAAAAGTGGGTGGAGTACCTGGTGATTGATTGATATATATTTCCGGGCACGTCGATTGCTATGGTCATTAGTTTCGATTTTTTTTGTTGTGTGCCCACCACTGGGTCTACCACTTTAATTTTAAATCTAAGGTATTTACACAAATAAACAATCCTTCCTTTCCTCGGGATTTACAGGAGACTGGGAGAGAATCCTAGTGGGGGAATGAAAATTTGTTTTTATTGCAGAGAGAGGCTATTGTTTGTGTTTGGCTATTGGTTGAGTTGTATGGTGTTTTTTTAGTCCCTCTATTTAGCCCTTTTCTTATAATGGTTTTTATTTTATTTAGTCCCGATTGTGTAGTAAATGCTCTTATGCCTCAGATGGCGGTGATTCACCAATGAATAGTGAGTTCCGGTGCCCACCTGCAAGTCAGCTTTCGACGAATTCCCTCTCCCGACTGATCTCCACACAAGTGGTAGAAAAGTGCATGTAAGTGTGTGAGTAAGGGGTGAGGATAGGACAAGGAAGAGGAAGGAAAGATCGCGCGCGGTCCTACGACCATTTGGTAAGGTAGGTGGCATTCGCCATGTGGCATTCGCCTGGTGCTATGCTGGAAGAATGCTAGCAGCCGGCTGCTCTGATCGGTAGTTTTCCGTGATTTTTCCGATCAACACCTGCGAATGACGGAGCAGTACCCTAACAAACAGTCCACGGACCACGCGCGATCTTTCCTTCCTCTTCCTTGTTCTATCCTCTCCCCTTACACACACACACACCTACACGAACATGCACTACTCTAACATACATGCTGGGAGACCGGTCAGGGGCTTAGAGCTTGTCGCAATTGGGGCGGTGCCCCGCTGGTGGGAGATACCTGGTTGGGGGAAACCCCGTTAGCCAACGATAGGTTGGCGCTAGATCTCGCCATCTGGCGGGGGAAGATCACCGCCATCTCCCGAGGAGAAACATGCACTATACTTACGGAACGAATGACTTCAGTAGTTAACGCGCCCGTTATCGCTAATCAATCAATCAATCAATCAATCAATCAATCAACACGGTAGCCGACGTGTATGTAGGCGCTGGATATCGCTGTCCTGTGAGAAAAGAGCATCGCGTACCTCCCATGATAAAAACACGCACTACGGATCTAACGACCGATGCAGCTGACGCGTCCGTAAACACGATATTTGAATCAATCAATCGATCATTGGCCGCCTCGATTGTTATACTATTATTTTCGGTGAAGACTGCCCGATCTTCACTGCACTTCGTAGATTTCACACTAATTTCTCACACAGTTTCCGGTCGCAACAAGGTCATGTCCTGGGAATATACCCCCTGTCACAAACAGAACTAAAAACATCCATACCATACGTGCAATTGGAACCCATAGCCTTAGTTTACAAATATTTAGACGCCCCTGTTCCAAGCCCCTATGCCACGAAGCCGTCTCTGCTCATTCTATTAATATATCGCTCATTAAATACGAGAACGTTATAACTCAAAAATCGTCATTTTCGAGTTTCCGTCGTAGATGGGAAGATCTGGCATTGCTCTTGCTACTCCATGAATGTTACATCTCATTTTACACAACCAAAATGCAACAATGACATTTTTGTTTTCGATTTACGAACTAAAATGGCAGACTATCTTAATATCTTAATATTCAAATGCTTTTCCTGCAAAATGACGATTTTTGAATTATAACGTTCTTGCATTTAATAAGCGATATACTTTTACAACCCAGACCATCGCGACGCTTTGTCCCTCTCAAGTTCAAATAAAGAAGGTTCCGCGAAAAAGGGGCTAGACGTTGGTCCTTCGTTCAAAGGCATCACATGTCCCTGACAGCGAAGACAAACTCATTTACTATTTTTCTTTCGGCGTTGCGCGCCTTTGGCCCAGTGCGCCGCGAGGCCAAAGCTGGCGCCTGCAGGGCCGTCTAGCTTCCGCGTCGAAGGGCCTTCCGCCAGCCATAATGAACGCGCGGCGTGACGTAACAAACTCGAGCCCTCGCCCAGCTCCGTCTGCCTTTGCTTCGCGAAATTAATTACGGCGATGATGGGCACAACGAGATCGCTTCTAAGACTGCTCCTAAAACGCCACGGCACACACGGTTTAATGAAGCTAACTTCAACAGTGGAATTTTACGCCCCAGTAATTACCATTGCTTAAGCTGATGGCGGTCGATATGTTTAAGGAAATGAAGATGGGTGAGTTGAGTTGAACGTGCGCTTTGCTTAAGAAGTGTTATTTCTACTGCGAGTAACTTTACTGTAGACATATTCTCATGAGTCAGAATTATTTAAAATATGTGAGTTCGAAGTATTTTAATAAATACGGAGAAAATAGAGAAAAATATTTGTAATTAAAAGTTGTATTGTGTTCAAATTTAATTTTTAGAAACTGTTCTCTCAGAAATGATTGATCTTTGAACTACAAAGAAAGATGATACAGTATTATATCATAATGAAAGTCTTTGCATCATACTCTACTCTTGTTGGATACATTCATAATCACTTGCTAAAACCCATGTTTCGATCCTTTGGTGTAAAATATTAATTGACAGTTCCCTTGTCGTTTATAACATATTAACCATACCTACAAGCTTTGTTTGATCAACAAATTGAATACAAATATTAATAACAGTGCAAAGAAGTCGTTGGGTTCACGCTTTCTCGAGTAAAATTTTTACAACTCTTTTGTTTCTTAGGATCAGTATTTAAATATGATTTCATTTAACTTTTTTCATATATATTTTGTTAATTTTATTTAAATATGAACAGTCTTAAGGTAGAAAATTACAGTTTGGACTTAACTCATTTCTGAAAAGATTTTAAAATCCCCAGCTGAACCCTTGCGATTACATCACACAACAGGAAAGTACTACATGCCTGCTCTGCGGAAAATCACCCGCCCCCCTTCTCAATTTTCTTTTTATATTGTTCAATTATTATACTCGACGATTGAAATGAGGTATATTTACGATTTCTCGAACAATTTACTGTTAGCACGGAGTAAAATATATATCCAAAAATATAATTGAAATTCCATATTTATTGGCATAGTAATCTATACTAATGGGTATTGTATATTTATCAAAACCTCTTATTCCATGTTCTAGTGGTCTGTAGTAGAAAATCCTACTATTAACATTAAAATGTAGTACATTACATGTAATTATTATAACCAATGAAAACTGCATATATCCAAATTACATATATCCAAATTACATATAGACGTATTTTATAATACGTCTTGGATATTATGGGACTATTACAAAAATACATGTTAAATACTTGTTAATTGAAAGAGGTTTATTGGTTCAGATATTGCAGGTAATTGCTTTAAAGACATGTGTAATTTCATTGTAAGAAATTTATCACCGCATTGTGATTGGTAAGAAGTGATCATTTTCGCCCTCTCTTCATGCCCCAGAAGTTTTTAACATTGATTCTCAAACGTAACGTTTAAGGAAAACAGAACCTCCTTTTTCCTGAAATAAGGCTGCTGTGAGAAAAGAGATAATCAAACCGATTAGGTTGTTAAGAATATGAAATTAATAAATCAAATTTAGCAAATTAAGAGAGCAAGAATACAATTGTATCAATGATAGGACTACGAAAAATCAAAGCATTAAGAAGTTGATTAATAATGTCCACAGGCTCCCTTCGTACGGAGTGACATTGGACAGAATTTCTTTTGTTGTTATCTTTAATGTAGCGTTTTAAAATGTAAAATATTTTTTATTAAAATATATATTAAAGTGAAAGCATTTTGGTTCATTTTGCCACTATCAGCATCCTTATCATGGTCATAGTAACCCTGAAATAATTAAAATAAAGTAAATCCTCTTTAGCATCAATTCGCTTAACACAAATTTTGCCGTAACACGAACAAATATTCGGCCCCGAAAAGGGATTGCGGTAATAATGACAATTATAATACTTGAACAACACGAATTTTTATAACACGAACTTTAATAATTTCAGTTCCTTGGAATTCGTATTAATGAGGATTTACTGTATAAAAATTACCAGTCTTCTTGCTCTCCTTTACATAGAGTGAGTCCCCGATTTTGTGCGACTGTTTGGGAATAAACGTTGAATAGTGAAATATTAATTGAAAATAGCGTAGGAGATTTGATTGCTCACAAAAAAAGATATTTATTCTTAATTTATATGAGTTTAATTTTATTTTCCAAGATTTCCGCGATTTTGTTTTAAATTTCGAGTGTTTTTATAGTTTATTTCTTGTGTTAAGTAAGATATCTCATAGGTACAACGCTGTGTCATTGATTATTTGGCTCAATGTTTACTTCTTTGGATAAGGGTAATGGTTTGGATATTTGCTTAATTTATTTTACCTTTTATTTTGATTGATTCATGTTTCCGGGCTCATCAACTGTAAGGTCATTAGTCCCGTAAGTGTAATACATGTTTTTATTGCGAGGGGCGGCTTTGAACATTCCTCGCTGACTGACGAGATCCGGCGCCAACCTACCCGTCGGCTTGTAGGGGTTTTCCCCAAATAGATGTTCCCCTTAGCAAGATATCGCCTCAGCTGCCCTATGCTCTAAGCTCCCGCCTATTCTCCTGGCATGAGTGATAGTGCAATGCATGTGAGTGTAAGTGCATGAAAATAAGGTCTGAGGTTAGAACATGGAAGAGGAAGGAAAAATCGCGCACGGTCCGTGTTTCGTTTGTTATGGTACTTGTTAGGAATTCGACTGGTATTGATCGGAGAAACCACGGAAAACTACCGATAAGAACGACCGGTCCCTAGAATTCTTCAAACGGTGGCTGAAATCGGCACAGGGAGATAGGTGGTGTCGAAAATCCTGCCATTGTCGGAGCTCCCGGTCAGAGGCACTGCAGTGCCATCAATTGATTGTCTTACGTCTGTATTCCTTTTATTTTATTTCACACCAGGTTGCCGTTCAGAGGATTTTGCGTTAGCTTTCTTGGCGCTCGTACGTAATCCTCTAGGCAGTCTTTCGCAGGAGTCTAGCAGGTGACGTAATAAAGCTCTGATTTAAACCTTCGACTCTGTCTCTCCAGTACTTACGTGGATTCGGTTTGGGGTCATTTTTGACCCCAAACTTTTTACGGAATAGTATACAAGCATTTGATGCACGGATATTATTTGGAATTATTAATTGAGAAAGTGATGGCACTTATTTGCTTTATTTACTACATCGTACTAAATAACAAAGAATAATGTTGTTTTCAGAAAAACGTTCTAGCATATCCCCATAACTACACATGGTGTCTATTTTACAAGTATGCAAATGTTTGACACAGACCTTCCAAATCGTAATAGTCAAGTATCCAAAATTATTACTCAGAAACCGCAACATAATACTACAAGCCGGAAATGTACAAGTTTTAAGATTTTTTCTTTTGTAATTTAGATATAAAACGAGCCGTTTGTGACCCCCAACCGCATAAAAATGAAATTATTTCCAACAAAAATAAACTTAAAAAAATGAAAAGTTTACAACACAAGCAAAACTTGATACAAATAGCATATCTAAAAGGAGACGTTCATTTGAATAATTTTCAGTGTTGGAAAACATTGTTTGTCCCTGGGGTCAAAAAAATCCCCACACAGAGACTAAAGGCCGGTATACACGATGTAGTTTTCGTGCAGATTTTCATACAGTTTCTATACAGAAACTTGAAGATCCCAAACTAAAAGTATAAAAGCCAAAAGTCGCGCATACACGGTCTATACGTTTTCTACAGGAATAGCCACAAGCCGCCGCTAGGGGGTCTAAAGAGAAACAACTGAATTGCGCTGTCCGAGAACTGTCAGTGGTGGTATTTCTGTGTGTGCGTTCTGGTTGTGATCTTTATTTGGTATTAAATTAACCATGAGGAGCAAGCAGAATAAAAATAGGAAGTCAAGAATTGGGAGAAAGGAAGTTCATCGCAATATATCACTTTACACAGTCGCACTTTGATACACCTAACCACAAAATCGAAATGGCCGATTACCGTTAGTGAATGAATCTACCGCTAGAGGCGCTTGAGTCAAACTGTAAGCTTTCTGCATGAAAAATTATGAAAATGTTCATATACAAAACGTGCAGTTTGGACTGTCCAATCTGCACGAAAACTGTACCGTGTACACCGGCCTTAAGGGTAAACCCGCCTCGTGGCGTGCCGCTGGCGCAGCCGCGAGGGGCGCCCCACCGCGGCGCGCGTGATGAGAACGTAACCTCATTAAAAAATCGAAGGTCGCGCTAAGCGACATCCACCCCTCCGGGCTTCAGCACAGCCGCCGCCTCCGCCCCCGCCGCCGCCGGTGCGAGCGCCGGTTGCGAGCTTGCGCATGCGCCGGACGGCCTCTCGCCGTCGCATCGATGATACACCCCAGGTTTTCACACGATCACGGCTCAATCAGAATTCATAGCGGAATTTAAAGTGTCAATAGTCTTTTCGAGAAATACTATGCCACGTTGATGAATAAATACTGAGATTTTAAAAAAGAAAATAATAATGTATGTCATTTGCAGTCAGGAATAAGAAGACTGTTAAGACTGTTAAACGTAGTTGATTTGGAAATAACGTGATCAGAGTGTAATTATTTTGAACACCTTTCCGAGGTTGAATCATTAAAACACATACATACAGACACACACACACACACACACACACACACACACACACACACATTATATATATGTGTGTGTGTGTGTGTGTGTGTGTGTGTGTGTGTGTGTGTGTGTGTGTGTGTGTGTGTGTGTGTGTGTGTGTGTGTGTGTGTGTTTATAATAGGTATAAAAATATTGAGAAAAATATTTATTAAACCGACCGTCGTGAGAATAGGGAAAATCATGAACGTAATGCCATAAATAGCACTTTTTAGAAATTTTGTATGGAAGCCAGTTTGATTCAGTTCCTTTAAGCTAAATCTAATGAAGTAAGGTCCGGCATAACAATGCACTACTTTTGGAACCGAAGCCTTTGTGGAAATAAAACATAATGTCCAATGCCATTTCTTTTTTGGCCGTTATCGAAGAACGCGTTATCCCCACAGCAGCATCTCTCCCGGGAGGCCCTTGCCGGCTGAAGCGAGAGATTTCTTTCGGGATCCGAGGTGCATGGAACCGAGAAGACAGCATGGAAGCATACAGAATATTAATTAATACGTAAAATCAATATGTTGTACACATAATATTTCCTCATGAATACTGTCAAATTATTCAGTTTAAATTTAATTTAAAGAACTTTTAATGTAATTTTAAGAAAATTTTCACAATACAAACATTTGAAAATCTTCACCTTTCAGAAAAGATATTCATTAAAATGCTATTGCAAGTCAAGAAACTCACTCACATGAGAGATGTCAAATTGTACTCAGAATTAATATAGTTATTTTCTTTGAACAATATCATATTCATTGTGTTTCAGAACATGTGTTCTGCAGCAACATTGAAGAGAAACTAAAGAAATGCAGGATGCAGACTAACTTTATTTACGTTTTAGGATCCCTCGGGCTTAACCTCCGTCGTTTGCAGCCACCTTCATTAACTTAACGCAGGTTAATGAATTACTACAAGATGGAAGACATTTCACAAAAAGAGAACTTTATGTGTTTTGCTCTGTCACCGGCGCTAGCGCTAAGTAAATTCGATGTAGTTACGAAAGATTGTTAACGTGGTTTTGCAACCACCCAGCGCCAACCTGCGGCCGTCACCACTAGAGCTCTCCACATGCGTCCATTGCCGTTCCGTATTCGCATTGTAAACTAGATAAAGGCTCCGTACCTACACAAACAATGACTGCGACGAGAGAGGAAACCAAAGAAAGGCTTTTCCGTGGAAAACAACAAAAACCTATTTCATTTCACGGCAGAGTCGACAAAAGAGGTGAAACCTCTCGTGGCACGGGTCTCGTGAATGTGCACCGTCTGAGAGAGGAAGCTGGGCGAGGTGAGCGGTGCAACGGTCGTTATCAAACCGAGCTGCGAAGAGAAAATTAAAAGTTTCATTGCACAAGAGTAGAATTTCGCAATCATCCACTGAGAAGATTCTTGGACATGTATTGCGAAAATATTTTGCATCTTGCGAACTCTCTATTGTCAGTTTTAATATCACAATTTTGAAATCAGGTTTGTAGAAAATCTTCAATCAACAAAACGATAAATCGTGTTCCCTGTTGTTAAATGAATGTTAATTGAATATATTGAGTATTAGACACCTCAAGACTTTCAGAATGCTCTCCTGCAAAAATTGCTCAGAGTCAGATAGAAACTTATAATTCTCAGCGATATGTAGAGATGGTATATTTTAGCAATTGTTAAAAATTCGAAATGTTACCAAAAGCTGAAGAAAATAGTAATTGCATGTTGGACCTTCAAAGCAGTCTGAAGGTTTACAATGTGCGAAAAATTCGAAAACGATCGCACTATGCGAAATTCACATTCGAAATTTGAAATGGCCATGAATATGCGATATAACTGTTAAATTATATTTTATTTTTTCCTTCACGTTCGCAGCATTCTAACGAGAGATGCAACGTCGGGAAAAAATTATCAATGTTTGAAAAACAAAATTTGAGAGTGACGTGTTTATTAATTCATAATTAATATTTACTTGACAAAACGAAGTAAAACATAATAGGAAAAAAATAATAAACTGATCCTGAATGCCTGAGTGCTCAAGGTTGTCGCAAGGGGTCTCAGTTTTCTCAACTCTCTATGTGGAGGTCACGGGAGGAAGGAGAAAGCCCTATGCCCTTACAATGCACGCGTTACTTCTTACGCTGTTATTTTGTTGAAGTTTAGAAATGACGAAATATTAAATTAGTTTTCCTTATTTCTTGATTTCAATGGGAGCATCTAAAGCATCAAAATTATTTTATCTCCTGGTGTTCTCCCTTTATAATAATTTTCTCAACAAATGCTACAAAACCAGCGCTAAATCTTACAAAGCTTAAGTCTTAATTTTTATAATGCTATAAAATGCTATAGACTTGTTTTCAATCTGCGACTTTTCTAAAAATTTAAAGTGATAAATTCTACCATCATTAGCAATATGTGAACCTACCTCGGTCAGATGCACAATATCTATTTTGCATTCCATCTTTTGATTTCAGTACAGAACCTTATTATTATAGTATTATCTTTCTCTTTACCTTAGTATTATATTTTTATACATTTTTTAAAATTGTTAACAGAAATATAAGGAAACAGAGATAACATATTTTTGCAGCGATTAAAACATTTAATTCTAGTTACAAATAATGTGGATTAGGCCATTTTCCGTCGATTACCCCACACCATAATTACAAAATAATATTGAAGTGTCACTGTTTCTGTTTAAAGTCACGGCACCCAATCGTCTCCTATACTATTTCAGTAGTATTCATAACATTTGCGGCTCTCACACGCAACCAATCTTTATAAATGAGGTCTTTAGAAAGAAGATTTCACGGAGACGCGACGAATTGCATTTTCAAAGATTGAAAGATGAAAAATATGAAAGATTTGTTTAAAAAACACATCTAAATAATCGTCTCAAATGCAACCCGCAACACTCGATCGGAATTTTGGATTTATGTCGTTAAATCATTTCTAGACAAAACAATTTAAATCCTTAAAACCTAAAAAATTGACGTTAAAGACCTCAATGAAACTTTTCCCACGCTGAATTCTACATGATGAGATCTTAAACATTTTGTTACATTTTTGTTGGTTCAAGAGTTCTCGATTGTAACCCACCTGTTCAGAGCCTGTACAATCTTAAACAAAATGTGAAATTAAACTAATTGCTTGATATTTTACGGGACTGAATTTGGTGTACCTCTCTGCTCAGTACTAATGTTCAATAAGAATAGTTTGACAAGAGTGTGTTGTATTGTTATCATCTTACAAGGAGACATATTAAACAAGTGCCGGAGGATAACAAAGTCTTCAAGAAAAAGATATATTACAGGTTTAATATTGAAATGGAAAAATAGGAAAGAGGGTGAGGTTTAACATACAAGACTTCTCGCACGGGTACGCTAGTTATAGTATAAAACAAGCGTTCTTCGTTGGGGACGGCGACGTGTTTGCGGACGAAATCACATCAAAGGGCCGTGAATGCTCTCGCCTGGTCCTCCTTCGGCTTTTTGTTCCGTTCGCAGGTGTGGGGCGATGCCGCTGCCCTGGGGAAATTAGCATTTGGCTGACGCGCCACGTGCGCAGGCACCCAACTGCTCCATCGACCTCCCTTTCCTCTTCCCCCCACCTTCCTCGCCAGGACTCGCTCCCATTCGGCCCCATCCACTCCGCACCAACCTTCCTCTCCCCCGCCCACAGAGAGAGGTGGCTCAGTGCATCAACAGATGTCACTTCGGTGCCTCTGACCGGGCGGTTCTAGGTTCGAATCTTGACGGTGGCAGGATTTTCGACACTAGCTAGTCAGATAGGTCGAATTCAGTCGCTGTCTAGAGGAGAATCCTAGCGGCCGGCTGCTCTGATCGGTAGTTTTCCTTAATTTCTACGATCAACACCAGGCGAATCCCGGAGCAGTAGCCTAACAAAGGGGCCACGGACTGCGCGCGATATTTCCTTCCTCTTCCTTCTCCTATTCTCTCCCCTTACACACACACTAACATGCACTACACGTCAACACATTCCGGGAGACCGGTCGGGGAATTCGATGGGGTGGGAGATACTGTTTGGGGTAAACCCCACTAGCCGACGGTAGGTCGGCGCCAGATCTCGCCATCCATCTGAGAAGATCGCGGCTAACCCCCGAAGAGAAACATGCACTACGCTTACAACACTAATGATCTCAGTAGTTGAATCATTGACAATCAATCAATCATCAGCCAGGTTACATCCCGCGCCACCAGGCGCAGCTTGAGTGTTAGCGACAATCATCCGGCGAAGAGCTCGCCTAACACGAACGAGCTCCGTAGTTCTGTTATTCTAAAGTGCGGAAGAATGTGTCCCTGCCTTGGTAGTGAGTCCTGCAGGTTAAACACGCGGAGTGGCTCGTATAAGTAAGCCGCGACTAGCCCAAGAAAGTACGAGCTGAGGGCTGCAACCACGACGCCAGGCGTGAACGAGACGTCAACGCCATCACGTGGACGTTAACTCAATCACATAGCGACGCCGACAAGGCCATCACAAGGAATCTCCGCACGGAATCTCCGAACGAATAGCTCGCCTAACAGGAACGAGCTACGTAGTTTTGTTATCCTAAAGTGCGAAAGAATGTGTCCCTGCGTCCCTGATTTGGTAGCGAGTCCTGCAGGTTAAACTCGCGGAGGGGCTCGTATAAGTAAGCCGCGACTAGCCCACGAAAGTACGAGCTGAGGGCTGCAACCACGACGCCAGGCGTGAACGAGACGTCAACGCCATCACGTGGACGTTAACGCAATCACATAGCGACGCCGACAAGGCCATCACAAGGAATCTCCGCACGGAATCTCCGAACAAATAGCTCGCCTAACAGGAACGAGCTACGTAGTTTTGTTATCCTAAAGTGCGAAAGAATGTGTCCCTGCGTCCCTGATTTGGTAGCGAGTCCTGCAGGTTAAACTCGCGGAGGGGCTCGTATAAGTAAGCCGCGACTAGCCCAAGAAAGTACGAGCTGAGGGCTGCAACCACGACGCAAGGCGTAAACGAGACGTCAACGCCGTCACGTGGACGTCAACGCCATCACATAGCAACGCCGACAAGGCCATCACAAGGAATCTCCGCACGAATAGCTCGCCTAACAGGAACGAGCTACGTAGTTTTGTTATCCTAAAGTGCGAAAGAATGTGTCCCTGCGTCCCTGATTTGGTAGCGAGTCCTGCAGGTTAAACTCGCGGAGTGGCTCGTATAAGTAAGCCGCGACTAGCCCAAGAAAGTACGAGATGAGGGCTGCAACCACGACGCAAGGCGTGAACGAGACGTCAACGCCGCCTCGTGGACGTCAACGCCATCACATAGCGACGCCGACAAGGCCATCACAAGGAACTCCGCACGGTTATGACAACAAGTCTTGAACTTGAATAACTCTATGGTATTTTTGGAATAGAAACAAGTTTTACTAAACTCGTTTATTTTGGTTGCTAATTCCCCCAATCCTTGTCATAACAAAGTCCAAAATTTTTTATAGGATTTTAAGTATTAGCTCTCCATGATGTTTTAAGAAATTTTTTTTTAAAAATTTCCCTTTACATTTCCGGAGACCGTTTTGTTCCTTTTTAAGGTTTAGTGTAACCGTTCATCCAACGTAACATCAATTTTAACTGACATATAACTCGCCGAATGGACCTCGGGTTTTTAAAAGATTAACTGAAACACTTCATGAATTTACCATTTTCAACACGAATACTATTTTGTTACAGCGTGTATATAACATTGGTAATTCATTTGTTGACGGATAGTTATTGTGTTAAAGGAAAGCTTTCATTTTGCTTGTAAAAAGTTTGGATCTTGGAATCCTTCTTACGTACATAATCTAATACTCTCGAAGGAATAATTTCGTCCAGTTTCCTTCGACTTCCCTACGTTTTTGGATTTAGATGTCCTTCAGCAATTGAGGTCATCGAGGCTTATCATTATTGTAATGAGTTGGTGCTCGGGATAATGTTGAGGTTAATGATGGACCGATGTTGAAATGAAAGGCTGGTGATACGCAGAAAACCCCCTAAGATCTCTCTCTGCCACAACGAATTCCTTGGATTGATAAGGGTTTCAATTTGAGACGGAGTGGTGTAAGGTGAATGCGGTGGTGATTACGCTAGTAGATATCCTCTTGCTTCCAGACAACACATTTGCATCAGATACATCACGTTAGGACGTGCCGTGTTGCGAGAGCGACTACATACGGATCAAAACGGGTTTCAGGGGACTGTTTGCCTTCAAGATGAATATGAAGTCAATATGCAATGATGAATGAATTCAAATGTAATGTTGGAATATATACAAAATAGTATGTTTTAGTGAGTTCGTAGTAAGTCGCAGGACCAATGAAAGTTTATATAGTTTATGAATGGTCTTCTTTCTTAAAGTTCACTTTACTTACAGTTTGTTGTACTGCAAGCACCAACCCAAATCAGACGGCTGTGTGTGTGGATGCCGTCAGAGCTGAAGTTGACTCCAGGCAATACGGCGGTGCAAACTGGGTGGCACAGTAGGCACGGGATCATTCGAGAGATGCCCAGTTGCGTAGTTTGCCGTAAATTCGGCCAGGTGGCGGCTGATTCTCGTGAGGGCCCAAATTTAGAGCTAGCGGTCTGTTGGCTGCGCTGGTTGATTGATGAAGCCCTGGTTGATTGGCGCTGGTTGATTGGCGAAGCAAGAGCGGCAGACTCGTTCGTAGGCTGTTTCTCAGTAGAAAGAGTATTGATACACTCATCCGTGGTATTGATAGAGGATTCAACGATAGTTTTTTGCGTTTTGCACAGTACAACTGTGCTGATGCTTAAGTTCGTAAATGAGTTGCGTTTGGCGTGTGTTCGGTTCAGTTCTGTTAGTGGTTCTTTGAAACAGCAGTGAAGTTGTAGTACTTTGAGCATTGACCAGAATCTTGAGTTGTTCTCATTGTAGTCATAGTAATTGTCCGAATAGTCGCGACCGGTGAATAGTGAGTAGTAGTTTAACAGTTGTGTCAGTTGATTAGTTGACAGTAGTTAAGTAATAATTAGTAGTCGCGTGGCAGCGAAGCTGCCGCATTTATTATTTGCGGGTGTTATTGAGTCCGCGAAGGGGAGAGTCACGTCACAATGACCGCGAACCTATGGTGAAGCGGTGAGACGTGAAGTTGGCTTCCTATTAGTTGGAGGCGTCACTCGGGGAGAGGAGCGTCACGTGACATTGACGGCGGTAACACGCCGGTGCTTAAATGTGCTTAATTATGTTGTATTGGCGAGTATCGATTTCTAAAAAATGTATATATTTGGCGGTCGGTGGATGATAGTGAGGGGGTTTAAAGACCCACTGGGCGACAGGGCGAGGCCCAACCCTTCACTAAGCCTCGCCGGCAGCCGGGGCGGCCCCGGGGGCAGCGGTCAATGGTTCCGGCGGACAGAGTCTAACGAGAGTTAACTTTGAAAGTACGTACACCGGTGGAGGTGACAAAGCCATGAGAAAGACTCTCGCGCAAAGACACTCCGCGTAAATGACTTGATTGCCCATTTGTATTTTGTGCTTTATGAGAGGCGGTCTATTGATCTAGGCCGTCTATTGATCTCTAGGCTTTAATAGAGGCTTTATGAGAGGCTAGAGCTCTATGAGAGGCGGTTAAAGAATGTCTGAAGGCGGGTGACCGCGCTGGTAGGAAGCAATTAGGGGCTGCGCTCTGGAGGGAATTTGTTCGCGAGATTGAACAACGTTAATGGAGCTTGCGTGCTTAGCCAATAATTAACCTGTTACCCAACACACGCTATATTTCATGCTTATGTGTGTAATACTTGTCCAGTGAATACGCTCTTCAAATGCCCAATGGAAGTAGAATTATGACACCGATTGTCTGACCCAATCGCTTTTTAGTGAATATCGGAGATGCGTAAACCCACGATGAGTGGTATGACTAAAGAGAGACCATTGCCAGTACGCAACTAATTCCACAATATATTTATTTCAAAAATAAATACGAGGAGTATTTCGCAAATTACGCGGAGCACAAATTGTAGAAACAAATTCCAACTTTCATTGGTCTACACTCGCTATTCCAAATATTATTGCGATAATGCACTTTGATTCAGAAGCGATCACTGAAGGAAGGGGAGAATCGAAAGATACTATAGAGAACTAACGTTACGTAGATATTAGATTTTTATACCATCTATGTATTACGAACGAATATTACAAATATCTCAAAACTGTTACCTTCTTTCTTCAAGCGGGCTATCAAACTGCCAAAATTAAAGGATTTGCGTGGCAAAATCGACGAATTCCAAAAACTACTTAACTTTTTCATGTTCATTAGTTGTTGTCAATATGCCGTTAATACATCTTTTTATCCAAACATATCTTCTAAAAACTTCTTCAGTTTGGGAGTGAGGTGAGAATCACAACACCTGAAATCGGTTGAGCAGTGAGGGTGATATAAATCAACCATACTATGTTAGTATATTAATTGATACAAGAGCGACAGCACACGTACTTTCGCGGTCGAACAGCTACTACTTTTCAGGAAATGACTATGTGAAATAAAGTACAGTGAGGTCCATATTTTAAAACGAACGTACTGTACATAACTTCCGGGCTGGCACATATCGGAACATGAAAACAGTTCCTTTCACTTTTCAACTGACTTCGTAAACTTAGCTAAGTCGTTTCATATTATTCAATGCCGATAGTGATTTACAAATCTGAAAGTCGCTTTTGGATCTAGGCTGTGAGTGAGAATTATTGAATTAAAAGCTATACTGACTTCTGTTTTAAAATGATGTCTTGACAACTAAACATATAATATTAATGGAATCTTGGCGTAAGTTGAACAGTGATTTCTTTTCGGAAGTGAGCAGGTGAATGAGAACTGATTTAAATTTAACAACAAATTTATTTAAAAAATTTACAAACTAAACATTGAAATACTAAATGGACTCGTTACTGATTATTTTAATCTCTCAATTAAGTTCTTGAAGCGAGTTCTTACCGTGATCTCAAAAACTTTAAATTAGATGCACTGAAGTTTGTTCAGAATGTTTTTGTTGCCAGCTTGCTGACGCTAATTCTTATTAGTTCACTGGTGGAAAATTACTCTAGTACTTTTTATTCCGCGATAGCGGCGTTGGTTCGATTCCCTGATCGTTCGTCAGACCGTTTCAAGGAGAAGGGGTTTCGACTGGTAGGCCTGGCGCCGCTAGTAGAATGGTGGTGTAACCAGTGTTGCCAGATGATTAAATGTATATCCCAGCACCAACCTTAAACAATCCTGATACTTTCCCTTAAATCCCCGGAACCAATGACAATTGATTTAAATTCTGAAGGAGTTCAAATTATAACTCTATTGTTTTTAACGCGCACTGGAATTTGAACTTAACTCGATATCAATTCACTTTATGTCAACAAAACAAATGGAAAGCTAAGACGTTCTATCCTTTTTTGTACAGCATGTGCTAGAAAACGACTATTCTATGACATCTTAATGTTTTTACGACAGTGTTTTCATCAATACAATTTTTTGTAATATTGGTGAATAAAAAATATTACACGAATCTTATGTCATACATAGTCAATTACTGTAGACTTAAAATCCAGGTATTTAAACGTACTAGGATGTCTTCATTCTCGTGCATGGTATCTTCATTAAAACCACGGTACGTGTGGCAACACCGCGTGCAACTTGCGTGCTGGCGCGAATGGGCTGTCAGGTTGTGTTGCGAGCTCTTTCCCCTCCAGTACTACGAAATTTACCCAAATAACTTCCCCAATAAATCAACATCTTCAACTTTGAAACGAAAAATATTCTCCAAAATATGGACAAACGACATTAGATATTTCTTTAAATTAAAATAATTCAAATCAACCAATCATCGTTCTTCGAGCTCCTCAAAACCCTACTATTTTCGTTTTTCTTTCTCTAAGTCTGTCGTTTATTTTTTTGATACATAAAATGAGAACAATGTCAGTTGTTTCTTTTTTATTCATAATAATTGAGAGAATAATATTTCTATGTAAACTCCGGATGAAAATATTTTCCCCAAAAAGTCCCTAAACATTTCCCCGTCCATTTATACTCCCCATTTTTCTTCATAACACAAAATTCCCCATTTTGGGGACAAAATTCCCCAATCTGGCAACCCTCCGTCGCTCATTCCGAATAGTGTGATGGAAGTCACATACGTCGTCGTTACGTTGGATTGAATCACAGTCAGGTGATGGTAAGTTAAGCACGATTATTTGTTCTTGCATTTCCTAGTAATTTGTAGTTGCCCTATCCTGCTCTGTTGTAGAATTATGATTGCTGACCACAGATTGGTTATGACTTAATTGAGTCCATGAACTGACATGCTACTGATAGATGCGAAGGGAGTAGATTGATTCATTTAGTAATAATGCAGATACTGACAGAGTTCATTTTCTCTGCAGACACACACACACCTTGATGCGTTGGCCTGCAAAGAAATTTACAGAAATATAGTTCGTTGATTGCATTGAAAAATTTTAACACGGTGGATAATACACACGAGCTATTCACGACTTTCATGGGGCGCGACTAACGCATACCAACAGGATTGCTACATTCTGGAATTTCGTCCCCAAAATAGGGATTTTTTCATTACGGACAAAATGGGGAATATAAATGGACCGGGAAAATTTTTGGGGAAATTATTTTCATCCAGAATCGAGATACAAATACTATTCTCTCTATTATTGTGAATAAAAAAGAAACAACAAACGTTATTCTATCTCATTTTAATATATTAAAAAGAGAAAAACGACAGGCATAGAGAAAGAAAAACATAAAGAAAATGAAAGTAGGACTCAAAGCGAGTTCCAGCACGTCAAAGGACGATGGTTGGTTGATTTGAATTATTTGAATTTTGAATTTAATTGTACGGCCAATGGAATCTTCAGGGAGAGCTCATGGCATTAGTCCATAATTTGGAGACTATTTTTCGTTTCCAAGTTGGAGAATTTTCTTTCATTCGACAGGATATTTGGGGAAATTCCGTTGTAGATTCGAAGAAAGAACTCGCAACACATCTGGCAACCCTGACTTCGGTGAGACCGGATATATGTCCAATCGGAGGCATTTTCCGCCTAAATTACGGAAACCGGGAAGCCGACATGAAAATGAAACCCAGATGTGCTTGCCTCGCACGAGAGATTTTCTCCGACTTATTTGCGATCGTCCGCTATCGTAAATTAGAGCAGACGAATTTGAGATTATGTCCTTGAGCAACCGTTATGTTTGGGATACAGGTTTTATGCCTGAAATAATTTCTTTACCGGATTTATGGTTGAACAGTTTAAATAGCAGCCTTTGTAACAATTGACCTTGTCGGTTAGCAAGCGGGTGGCAGTTGTATGGAAGAACATTGGCGGTAATCGCCGCGATAATAGACACTGCAGCGCCTCTGCCCGGGAGGTCCTAGGTTCTTGTCCTGACAGCGGCATGATTTTCGACACTAGCTTTTCAGCTAGGTCGAATTCAGTCGCTGTTTGGAGGAGAATTCTAGCGGCAGGCTACTCTGATCGGTAGTTTTCCGTGGTTTCTCCGATCAACACCAGGCGAATGTCGGAGCACTACCCTAACAAACGGGCCACGGACCGCGCGCGATCTGCCCTTCCTCTTCCTTGTCCTATCCTCTCCCCTTACACACATACTTACACTAACATGCACTACTTTACCACATATACCAGGAGACCGGTCGGGAGCCTAGAGCTTGTCCCGGCTGGGGCAGAGTCCCGCTGGTGGGAGAGTCCTGGTTGGGGGAAACCCCACTAGCCGACGGTAGGTCGGCGCCGGATCTCGCCATCCAGTGGGGGAAGATCACCGCCATCTCCCGAGAAAAGAACATGCACTACACTAATGGGGCTAATGACCAAAGCAGTTGACGCGCCCGGAAACACGAAAAAATCAATCAATCGAAAAAGCGATAATAGAAGTGAGGACACTGATTCAGGGGGATTTGAAAGATATGCGAGAGCGTTGGGGAATTGATTAAATTTTAAGAAAATGATACAAAGTGGATTTTAACAAGAAGTTCATGGAAGTTTTCGGATTATCATCGTGGATGAGTAATAACGATTCTATTTCTGCAACGAAAAACAAGCTTATTATTCTGAAGAATTCTTACGAAGTTTACGAATAAAGAGCGTAATGTCGTAAATCCAATCTAAAGAATATTTATTTTTAAAGGTGTGTAATTTTTTAATTCTTAGTGTATTCTTCCGTCATTCTCCTAAATTGGAATTCATAAAGGCGTGTTCGAAAAAATGAAAGAAATATTTTAAAATTTCTCCTGAAAAATTTCCTGAAGATTGTTTTAAATCCCATCTCAATTAGGCTTCATCAAATGGTATTTCTATGAAAATAAATCAGAAAAGAAATTTATAATAGAACTCTTAATATCAAACTAATTTCGACTTCTAATCGTTCAAACATTACATTGAAAACTTAGATAAAGCCATTTTACATTTATTTAAACTGAATCGAACAAAACCCAAACGACAGTTCGTGAAACAATTTTACATAGATTGTAAATATTACTTTGTGTAATGAAGTAACCTAGTACAATAGTTTCAGAACAGTAATTTTACTATTTTACTAATTATTATAGCTCGATTGTCCTCTCATTAAAATTATGCAGAAAATTTTTAGTGTTTGGAGCTCTTACTGCACGAAAACACCCTTAATTTTCCTCCCTCCTTGTCTCCTTCCTCCTTCTATTCTTTTTTCTTTCTCTCCCTCCTGCTCTCTCTCTCTCTCTCTCTCTCTCTCTCTCTCTCTCTCTCTCTCTCTCTCTCTCTCTCTCTCTCTCTCTCTCTCTCTCTCTCTCTCCATATATAGAAGTAAAATCAAGATCAGAAAGTTACACTCACTAAACGATTAAAACACCTTCTTCAATGTGACCTGAAAAACGAGCTTTTAGTGAGAATAGTCTTTCAATAACCAATCAGATTGCATGTTCTTCCCGGAAAGGAAACCAACCGGAAAACAAACTTAATTAAAGTCAGAGAGTATTATGTCAATAAAGTCTCTAAGAGTGAAAACATCCACGGTGACGTTACGAGTTTCAGTTGATATTTTGTTTATCTTCTGATTCTTGTAATTATTATGCACATTTATAAAATTCACGTACTTAACCCATCTTAAGATATAGCACCTTCATTAATTTGCAAGTCATGTATTTTACGACTCTAGTTTTTATTAAGATATGAACGCAACATCTAATTAAAAATGATAAATTCTTTACTTCCAATTATAGGCAATGATAATAGTTTCTTCGGAAAACACCTAATCAAAGACTTGACATTATAAGCAGCTACAGGAAATCCAAGTAGACGAATAGAAATGAATAGATTATGAAGTATTCAGATGGTGCAATGTTTTATTGTTCATATGACAGCGTGGCTAATAAAATAGTTTGTATAGGAAAGAACTGTGAAAACTGTTCTTCTAAAGAAATATACTACAGAAAATTCATTGGGTTATGTATATATGAATTAATATCCATTGAAGGACATAGGAATATACAGGAATCGAATTGCTATAATTGAATAAATTATAAGGGATACATGCTCGTATAATTAATTATTTCTCAATGAAAAGTTCTTCTCTGTAAAAAAGAACGTGGAAAACTCATTAAAGCATACCATCTGATGAATGCACTTATACAGAAAATAAAATAAGCAAAGCTTTCGTACATTAGAAATTCTACGCATAAACAAAACTTCATTACACTCATTGATTTTGTTCTTTTAACCTTGAAACCAGAAAGATTTTTCAGTCCATTATGCAACTTTATTAATGTGTCAATTAGTTTACAATCACTATTATACTGAGAGTTACCAAAATATATTTTCTGGTAACAATAGCGTCACCTGAGAGGCATGGAGTCAGGGGTTAACACTATAAACCTATTTGAACTGCAATGTGTAAGCAAATTCAACAGGCAAATTTGTAAATGTTCTTGTATAATGGATGCCAAAGAAAACGAGTGTAAACTACCTTTCATAATCAACAAAATCAAGCAGAATAATAAAGAAGGCCTTCATTTTTAAACAATACCTCTAACCTTTTCGAGATGGGGTAGGCTGTATCCTAAAAACTCAACATCAAAGAGCTGTAATGCAATCCGAAGGCGCAGGTGAGTGGCAGCCGGTGATTAATCGCGTCGCAGAGCAGGCGGGTGCAAATGGATCACATGCGCTAAGTGGAGGCGCGGGCGGGCCGTTGACGAGAGAGGAGTCGAGCACGTTCGCAACGTAGGGAGGGAGGTGATGGCGCCTGAGGGGGGAGGGGGGAGGTGCCTGTGATAGGCAGGTGACGGATGGGTGATGGGCGGAGTATGGTCGAGGTGTGAGCGGTGTAAGGATGGAGTATGAGGGGAGGGTGGGCCGTGGGTGGGTTGCGGATTGGTGGGGGATGAGCGGGAGTTAGGGGGCTTGTGATAGGCAGGTGACTGATGGGTGATGGGCGGAGTAATGGTCGGGGTGTAAGCGGAGTAAGGAGTGGAGTATGAGGATAGGGTGGGCCACCGTGGGTGGGCTGCGGATTGGTTTAGGATGACGGGGGAGGAGGGAGGGGCTTGTGATGGGAGGGCGACTGATGGGTGATGGGCGGAGTATGGTCGAGGATATGACAGGAGTAAGGATGGTGTATGAGGGTAGGGTGGGCCATGGGTGGGTTGCGGATTGGTGGGATATGAGCGGGGGAGTTAGGGGCTTGTGATAGGCAGGTGACTGATGGGTGATGGGCGGAGTATGGTCGAGGTGTAAGCGGAGTAAGGGTGGAGTATGAGGATAGGGTGGGCCGTGGGTGGGCTGCGGATTGGTTTAGGATGACGGGGGAGGGGGAGGGGCTTGTGATAGGAGGGCGACTGATGGGTGATGGGCGGAGTATGGTCGAGATATGACAGGAGTAAGGATGGTGTATGAGGGTAGGGTGGGCCATGGGTGGGTTGCGGATTGGTGGGGGATGAGCAGGGGAGTCAGGCGCTTGTGATAGGTAGGTGACGGATGGGTGATGGGTGGAGAATGGTCGAGGTGTAAGCGGTGTAAGGGTGGAGTATAAGGATAGGGTGGGCCGTGGGTGGGCTGCGGATTGGTTTAGGATGACGGGGGAGGGGGAGGGGCTTGTGATAGGAGGGTGGCGGATGAGTGATGGTCGGAGTATGGTCGAGGTGTGAGCGGTATAAGGGTGGAGTATGAGATTAGGGTGGGCCGTGGATGGGTTGCAGATTGGTGGGGGATGAGTGGGCAAGTTAGGGGCTTGTAATAGGCAGGTGGCGAATGGGTGATGGGCGGAGTATGGTCGAGGTATGAGCGGAGTAAGGGTGGTATGAGGGGAGGGTGTGCCGTGGATGGGTTGTCGATTGGTGGGGGATGAGCGGGTGATGGGCCAGGGATGGGCGGGTGGGTGGGGGACGGGAAAGGTAGCAGCGAGGTTAGAGAGGAGTCTGAGCGGTGATTCCAGCGGGGTTCCAGCGGGGTCCAGGTTTGGTTCGAGCGGGCCGGTGTGAGGTCGGCGTGGGGTCGGAGCGGGGTGGGAGTGGGGCTGTCCTAGGCTCGGAGCGGAGTCGAGTCGGACAATGGTCGGAGCGAGGTCGAAGCGCGATCGGAACGGGGTTTGAATAGGTTGCGGCCGGGATCCGAGCGGGGTCAGAGTAGGGTGTCGGCGGGACCGAGCGGGGTCTAGGTGGGGTCCCACCAGGATATGAATGGGCTCCGAGCGGATTCCGATTGGGGTTCCAACAGGGTCTGACTGAGGTTCCATCAGGTTCTGAGCGGGGTTCCAACAGGGTCTGACTGAGGTCCCATCAGGTTCTGAGTGGGGTCCCCTCAGGGTCGGAGTGGGGTCCCATCAGGGTCTGAGAGGGGTTCCAGGAGGGTATGAGTTGGGTCCTAGCACGGTCTGGGTGGGGTCCCAGCAGGGTCTGAGTGGGGTCCCATCAGGGTCTGAGAGGGGTTCCAGGAGGGTATGAGTTGGGTCCTAGCACGGTCTGGGTGGGGTCCCAACAGGGTCTGAGTGGGGTCCCAGCAGGGCCCGAGTAGGGTCCCAGCAGGGTATATGTGGGGTCCCATCAGGATCTGGGTGAGGTCCCAGCAGGTTATGAGTGGGGTCCAAGCGCAATCTCAATGGGGTCTTATCAGGGTCTGAATAGGCTCCCAGCGGGGTCCGAGTGGCGTCCCCACGAGAACGTAACGGAGTGGAGCGTAGGCTTCTGAAAGGACTGGCAGGAGGCGGACAATGAAAAAGTGAGAGAAGTCCGGCCGGTGGCATCGCATTAAACGCTGTCACCTCGCTGTCGGTCACTCACTGCCGCGCCGCCCGCGCCGCGTCGAGCATCTCCCAATTTAGCGGCAAAGGGCCTCGTGCTCCAACGAGGGGGACGCTGATAAGCGCCCGGCCCGCGCACTCGACGCGTGCCAACGGCCCAGCGCCACTCAAAAACCTATGACTCTCTGCCCGCGGAATAAAACGCCGCGTTTCGGACCGCTGGACACCCCAACGACCCGGTGCACAGTGTGTGCGAGCTCGAAATTGAAAACGTTCAACCTCCCTATGTGGGGATAAAACAAGTTCTGCGATAATGCTCTGTTAACTCAATTGTTCAGTGTTCTTTGTGCTTATTCTGTGAACTCTGCGCGTATTGAGTCTTTTCAAATGAAATTTGCCTGAACGAAAACAGAAGTGAGGAGCTTTTATGGAATAATTGTTTCACTCTGCCATTAATGTTGTAGATTGTGAAGCTGACTGAATTAGTACGTTGGGATGCTTTGTCGGAGGTTTCCGATTTTAAATCCAATCCCAACCTATTAACGAAACAAAATGAACTGCCTCAAGTCATCATAAACTATCTAGTTTATATAAAGATAAATGAAAATTCGAATAAGTTGAATATTTTGATAGCCTGAAAAGTTATATACTTGGTGAATGCGATTACACTAAACCAAAAACGTGCTGTGCATCTCAAGAGACCAATCCAGACCAAAAAGTACATAAAATTACTATATTTTAGAAAGTTCAGGTAATTTTATGTTTGGGAAGTTTGGCTTCAGAATGAAGATATCCAGTGAAAATAATCAGAAGACACTTGTCTTTTGTGTGGTAGGGTTGCTCTGCTTGCATTAAATTTAAGTAAAAAGTTGGATTCTTTGAGGAACTACTAATTTTACCGTTTCAGTAGGATTCAAACAGCCTAATGCTTTCCGATTGAAAATAGAATAATCCTGTGTTTCCAACAATGAGTATTCAATGTTACACATCTTGAACATACTTTTAATTGATCGTAATGATTCCAGAAGAACGTAATTTTTCATATTCGTGACAAGTTTTAGCTAACAATTCAAATTTTTACTTTTTCGCATACTACTTACGTAGTATAGTTCAGTTATTGTATTACTGCGGGGGAAAATCGGTAAGTGTGCGACAGAAAAACTCTTATTGTCCGGCCCTAGCAACGAAAAAGTCTATAAAACTTGTTGCTATACATATAACACGTTATGTATTAAGAATTCATATTTTGTGGGTCTGTGACAGAAAAACTGGTATAGAGCAAAATGTTGTCTGTCAAAATGTCTAACAAAACCAGCTGTCTGTAGCGTTTAACAACGCTAGCTGTTAAATCATTGATAGGATTTTCACCGTAATTGATCAATCTATTTGATGTTATGACTCCTTGAATTTAGAATGGATATTTTGACTTTACAAGACTTTACGATAATTTCAACATTTTCAAAAGTTTCTAAATAACGGCTCAAATTTTCTTTATTGAACTTTGGTGTCGGAAAGCGTGAAACGCGCTTAAATAATTAGAATTTAACATTGAAATCTCTTATTTTTCAGAAATAACTAAATTTAAATTTTTTTCGCCGATTTCATACATCTACAGTATTGAACACAATTACTTTTTTCTTAATTAAATCTGTCTTTCAAAGTCGAATAATTAAATAAGGTCAAATAGATGCTTTTTAAATAAGCAGTTTTGACGCAATTTTTGGTGTATTACAGCCAATTTTAAAAGAAAAATTTTCTTAAAAAGGGTAGCAAACTTACTCTTTATTTTTTCTAAAATGGAGTAAAATATGAATTCGAATTAGCGCATGGTACATTTTTGGTGAACTCTTTAAAACTTTGAAATTTGCAACAAATTAACATGGGAAAAATACAATACTGACGATAAAGGTTTTTACTTAACGGGGTAAGTAAATAGAACGGGAAAAGTAGGGATGAGAAAATAAAACATATAGAGGAATGGAGGAAAAGCAGGGAATATGATAAAAGACTGTCAAAATGAAGGTTCGAATTAGGAGTATAAACGATATTGAATTTTACTTCGATGTCCTATACCCTAAAAATGTTTCAGCTCACATCTATATCAGCGATGGTGAATAATTTAATTAATAGCCGATACTGATCAATCTATGCAACACACAAATGGGAGGTAGGGGAATGGGAGCTAATCCAACGAAAATCGAAGCACGTTGGCCAATCGTAGAAGCGTGTTCAGGCCTTTTGCCTCTGTTTTAGAGCAGGTAAGCTACGCTACGAGACTCACTCCATCTAGAGCAGCGTCGTTTTGACTTACGGTAAACAATTTGGCATCTTGTCATTGTATAATCATCGAGAGTGAAAATCGTGAATGGCTGCAATCTAGTACGTCAATTATTAGTCGGTAGACAATATCGATTGTGATAACTTGTCATTAAGTGCGAGTTGTACTGAAGAGCAGATTCATTAACCAATCGACAACACAGAATAGGCAGAAAACGGCATTTTTAACGTGAATTATTATTAGTGAATGTTGAAAGAGTGCTTGCAGGAAAACTTCTGATTAATGACTGGGAGGTGTATCCTTAATTCAAAGAGAGAAAGCATATTATTGCCGAGCGGACTCACATCACAAGATGAGCTAGATGATAATTACGCATAAATGAAAACGGGTTTATGAGATGAATTAATTCGTTTAGATTCGGTTTGCTCCTTCTAACGCTTTCGTGTCAATCCAAGTTTGTTTACAATATTTTACTGATGTATTTGTACTTCAAGGTTTTCTGTAATACATATTGTTCTCGAGTACTTACTTTAAAACTCGTAATATTATGGGGTGATATTGTGATAAACTCGTGAAATTGTTTCTCGCAGCAGTTAATGTAAATTGGTTGGCAAAGACCAGTCAAACGTACGATCTTCACAGGAGTACACTCTTCACATTATGATAAAATCTAGCCGACCTCAGAAAATAGGAAGGCGAGCGGAAGATTTACAAAAGATAGGCTTTG